>OY856188.1:276769361-277164017 GCA_963693315.1 Diogma glabrata | reverse complement strand
GTTATACCAAATATTTTATAAACAGTTGATATCTGCTATTTTATTCTGTGTTGTTTTGATATTTCACCCCATTAGCAGTAGCCTGATGTGTAACTAAAATCAAATTAATTTCTTGATATGATCGTATGAATTCATTTGATTTAATCATTTTATTTTGTGCTTACCAGCAGATCGATTGTAGCTTGCCTAGTGCTCAAAAATAGGTTGCTTTATAAAGGGACGATCCACAGAAATAAGTTCACCAATATTTAGCAAATTTATTTTTGTCTAAAATAAGTATAAGATTCATGAAAAAAATTTCAAAACCTTATCCTTACTTTTTTTACATTTCTTGATGTTTTGGTTGATTAGGAGTTTAAATAAGCAAAAAATGTCAGTCTGCTGGAAGACGAACCATCGAAAACGCGAACTTATCACAAGATGAAAATTCAATTATAATATTCCAACTCAATCAGATAACGATGTTCAGGTAATGATGTTCGGGACTCGGGTAACCAAAATATCAACATATATACTTGCAAAATAGGCAAGGGTTTAACCTAATCCAGAAAAACGAGCTATCACAAATATTAGCGAATAACATATAATCTAAGCAGTGAGAGAAAAATATGCACCGTGCTGAAGTTTGAGCTTAATCGAACAACGAGTATAGAAATGTCTGCATATTTATGATATTTTCGTTTTGTATGGAATATTTTCGATTGCTGTAGTTTAGGCTATTCATGGCCCGATTTATGTAGTAATCGTTTAATTTTAACTAACTTTGATTACATGGATATCCAGAGATTCCTTCCAGCAAACTTTTATCATATTGTTTTTGAACAAAATTATCGACAAAAACTTGAAATCCAGAGATATTACTGGGGTTTCCCCCTAGTTACAACTTAACATTCAAAACTCGATAACAGTAAAAATTCTATGGAGATATAAGCACAACAGATGTTTAGATTGTCATGACACTTGAAATGTTTCGTCGTCGAGGCTCCACTATATAGAAATTCACTTAATTCCAAAACCATTTGTTACATAAAAACTATAAATGTACTAAAATCTGATCTATTAGTTTAACATTAACTTGAAGGCGATTTTCGATTCCATATAACTGTTTCGTTTTATTTGTATTTTTAACGTGTATGTAAAATTCTATATTTACTATTTTATATGTTTAGTACTGACAAGTTTTACATAACAATTATTTTTTTACAAAATGATACTACAGAACTAACAAGAGGGTAGATGAACTGTATAGATAGAGTGTCGTAATTCCAAAAACCTAAATCCATCGCCTTTTCTCTATGGTAAAGCCGTCGTTAATCGAGTGTCTATGTAAAAAGGTTATTATAAAAGCACAAATAGTTGAACAAGGAATTGAACAAAGAGAGAGAGAGGGTATAAAGAACGGGTGAGAGACGAACTATCACAAACAACTGTTTAGTCTTTTAAATTGATTTTGATGAAACTTGGTGCATAAAACTTGTGGGTGATTTCAGATAGTTCGTTTGTGTCAAATTGAACAGAGAGGTCGGAACGGTCACCTTAACTAATTTTTATTTAATGTTTAACTCTGAAGCTTGTCATTCGATTTTGATGAAAGTCGGTACAAAAATCATTAAAAATGTATCCTGCAGTTCTGAATGTTTTGTGCAAAATTGAAATAAAATACGGAGGGTGGAAGCCTTCTGAACAACTGCTTCAATAACTTCAAATTCTGTCATTTAATTAATCTTTTGGTGTGGTTTGTCGTAGTTCTGAAAGCTTTTAAGCAAAATTCGACAGAGTCGGGAGGGGTTCATGTTCATTTAAAACTTCAATAATTTTAAGTCTTGTCTTCAATTAGATGAAACTCTTATGGTTTTAGTGTGGTTTTCATAGGCATTTATTATGGTTATTTTTTCTAAATGGGATAGGAGAAGATCTCCCAAACAATTGTTTAGCTTAAACTTTTATAACACTGAGTTTTGTCATTTGTTTTCGATAAAACTCGATACATATGTAGGATGGCCATAGTTCTAAGAACTAACATAGAATAAATGGTACAAAATAGGGAGGCAGGGTGGTTGATATTTTTCTATATAACTTTCATATACTTTATTTTTTAGTAATTTTTTTAGCGTAGTTTGATGAAATTTGGTTATAAGTTAATATTGGTTATAAGTTAATTTAAGAGAAAAAAATTTAAATCGGCAAATTTTCTGTTACTTCTGGTATGCTTGAGGACATCCACCTTGGATCTGTATTGTTTAATTTACTTGTCAGTATTGTTATTTCTTATTTAACTTTTCGAGTAGTTTAATGTGTGGTGTGGTGGAAAATAGCAAATTAAAACTGTTGTGGTGTGGTGTGGAAAATAGCAAATTAAAACTGTTTTGACTATAGAGTGAATGTAAATTGTTGATTCTAATAAGGATGAGTTTAATTTTCAAATCTATACCTCGGAGGTAAACTGCACTATGTTACTAGTAAATTACATAGAACATAGTGCAGTTTACCTCCGAGGTACTGAAATGTTCTTTGTTTTTTTTTTAATTCTACCAATACATGTAATTTTTTTATCCTAATTTTGCTTTGATCTTAACCAAAAATACCTACAAGTAGTTCAATAGAAAATTAGTTGGCTGCCGAATTTTTACGAGTGAGTTATAATCGCACTTGGCCGACTTTCTTATTTATGTAAAGAAATTAAACTGTCCCACATATTTGAAAACGGACATCCGTTTTCAAATTCGAACATTCGGACAAATAAATAAAAATAAAAGTAAAAATGTTTTAAAGCTGTAGACAGAATTTCGTAATTTGATTGCTCTATCTAACTGCTTCTAGATTCAATGGCATTTTGATTCATAGGGTGACATAGGGTTTTCTGTACAAAGGAATGTTAAAAATAGGATTCATATTAACAAAGTGATAAGTAATTGTGAAGCTTATGCATCTTTATATAGTTTCTCTAAATAATACGAAACAAACACATTTGCCATAAATAAACTACATTAATCCAATTTACTCAAATTTCTTTAAGTATTTGTAATTCCGTATATAGTTTACATATTATAAATATTTTAATGATATTTCTATGGTTTCAATATTGAAATTCAAATATCGAACAAGGATTGTCGTATATGTTGTAAATAAAGCGTGTATAGATTACATTGTAAGGACAGCGACACGTTTGCAGTTGATTGAGGACAAACATATGTTTTATTTTTAAACGTAGATATTCCTTTTTTTCATAACAGACCTACCCTAACGTACGTAATAAATACTGTTATTATATGAATGGGTTGAGTTATGATTTTAGTTTTTGACTGACTTTTAAATTTGTTAAGCATTTTTTTGGCAAAAATATATTTTAATTTGTAAAATGAGTATAAAAAAATAAATAAGGTTTTAGCAAAAAATTAATTATTTCTAGAAATTTTTATTTTAATTAAATTTGGAATATGTTTTAAAATTAGTTTCTAAAACCTATTTTTATTCGCCTATATATTAAAGTGTTACTTTATTACTGTGATTTGCGGCTTTAAAGTATCACTTTTCAGCTATTTATTTTGTCGTCATAGCTACGTCCAAAAAAGTAAAAAGCATTTGTATTTGTTTAAATTCTATGAAAAATAAATTTTTTTATCAAAGCAACCCGCAAATTCAAAATTTCATTATCCAATTAAAATAGTTGTTATCATTTGTTGTCATAGAATTTGGAAAAAATAATAAATATTTTTTCAAAGGTTACTTGTTCCACATATTTTGATTTTAAAATTTATGAAAATTTGTAATTTTAATTTAGAATAAACAACTTTTCTTACAATATTTTGCTTGCGGCGAATAAAAAATAGTATATGATGCACGGACGTAAGCTATTTTGGACTTAATGTGGGTGCAAATCTCGGCTAGCGCCTCGATTTGCAAACTCCACATCCGTCCAAAATCTTTAGCTTTACGTCCTAGCATCATAATGTACTATTATTGATTAGATCCTAATATAAAACTACAACAAAACTAAAAATTTTAAAAATATCGTCAAAAGAAGTTTATTATTTTTTTTTGGTTCCATGTTAAATGGATTCTTCCCTGTCGTTGTGCTAAAATATGTTATTTTTTATTCACTTTTTATTTACAGTTTTGGAATGAAATTTTCTTAACGTGGAACTTGCAATTTTTATTATTTAAACTTAAAAATAAGTCGACTAAGTTCACATATACCTCACTTGCTGAGGGTTCCACTAACAGACCACCCTCCTTATCCATAACATTAGCATTATTTATTATATTTGTAGTAAAAAATTCATTTTTTGAAACCTGTAAAAAATAACAATGATGACTGTCAAGAAAATTGAATATTGAGGATCAAAGTATGATGGAATGATAACAGTATGGCCTATACGAAACATCACTTCATCAGATCAACAGATTATTTAACTTTTTCGAAAACTGAATAAATTTTATATTTTATAATTCTAAAGTTTTTTCGTTGATTAAGGCCAGAGCTAAGGAGCGAAATAAATATTTCATAAAATACTAGCGGGACCCGGCGTGCTTTGCTACGCCTATAAATAAAGTTTGTGTGTATACATTTTGTTGACATAGTAGCAATATTTTTAAAGAGTAGTTGGGAAATGATTTTCTATTTTTCATTTAAATATGAATGTAAAAAGGATCAGCACTCTAGTTGATCAGTAAAAGATAAAAATTCGTATTATATATAAAACAAAGGATATATATAAAAAATACGCGATCAAATAAGTTTTCAGGTGTTTAAGGTTTCAGGTATGTCTCTATATTGAACATTATACGGAACAAATATAGATTCACAAATGTTCACAGTGTTCATGCCGTTTAATATACGCTTTCTTTACTGGTAGGGTATTAAAAAGTTACCAAAAATTGTAATCGTGATGTCATTCAATAGTCAGCAAGGGCAGTTAGAATAGAGACAATACATTCGATGAAGATGAATAAAAACACATTTACAAATTTTAAACATACACACATTTATTTTTATAAATAGAAGATAATGATGCAAAAAAAATTAAAATTTTATTTTGGAGTTTTGTATTAAACTTCTAGGCAGTACTATGTGTGAGTTCATAGGATGAGAAATATTTCTACTTAGTCAACATCCTGAGTCATTGTAGTCATTATTGATTGCTGCAAATCAATGCGAAACTAATGTCTGACTCACGGTCAATATATTGCCATATGTAGACCACATTAAGGGAATATTAATTTTTTGGAGTTTTGTGTGAGAGTATGAAATGAAAGACAAATAATCTAATAATTTCATTAATCTTTATTTTGAAATAACATCAATTTTTCTAAAAACAAATCGTTATAATCAATATTGTTTGTTTAATTTTATCTTAATGCGAGTTGATGAACAATATTTTTAGTCAATTCCTGAGGAGTATAAATGAGTAAATTTGATGGTATTCCAACGCGAGAACACGCCCCATTGGCCATGTGAAAAAACCGAATTTTCTAGATCCAACCCACAAATCGACATTGTTTGACCTTGTGACTTATTAATAGTCATGGCAAACTCCAAGCGAATTGGAAATTGCAGACGTCTGAATGGAATGGGTGAGTCTGAAGGGATCATTTGGATTCCTGGCAGGAGAACAACTTCACCTTCAAATTTACCGTTCAAAATTGTAGCTTCAAGAACATTGCCCAAAGTTTTTTTTATGACTAATCTTGTACCGTTGCTTAGGCGGATTTAAATTCCGAAGCAAAATGATAGGTGAACCAATTTTTAATCGCAAGTTATGTGGTGGCATTCCTGGTAAATCCAGCGAATTAAAAAATTCAACAGGATAGCTGACTGCTTCGTCAGGATCGGTAACAGTGTCGATCGATTTGAACAATATCTCATTGCCGGGTAATGAATGTTGTATTTTGAAGATAATAGCGTCAACATCGATATTTTTGGGGGCTGTTGTAAACCTTTTAAAACTAATCTAAATTTATTGAACTTAAAGTGATATTTCAAAATTTAATTTGGTTTAAAAATTGTCTGTGATTTCACAATGTAAAAATTTAATACAAGTCAAATTGCATAGTTTCATTTTTTATTATATTTAAATAATAAAAAGTGTGAACAAACTTAGTTTCTTGACTTGTGAATTTTTATATTGGGAAATCCTCTAAATTAGGTCAATTATGTTTAATTGTTTTATTAATTTTTAATTGGTTGTTTTTTTATTATAACGGGAAATAAACGGTTTACAACATTCACCTCCAAATAAAAATAAAAATTGATTTTAAAGATTAATCAACTATATTAAATGAGTAGTATTTTGGCAGTGAACTAAAGAAGACAGTTAATCAGTGAGTTAGTTAATGTTTAAATTAATTAGTCAGGAAATTAAAGTAGCGTAAATGTTTTAGCAAAGTTTAAATTGAAAAGAAGAGTAGTGTAACAAAGAAAAATTATTAAAAGATTTCAAGGGGTGAACTTGAATTTATAAATTAAAGTGTTTTAAATTAAATAAACCTAACACACACAGTTATCACAAGGATAAGAATTTAACAATATAAAATTGTTATTAATATCAAAAGTTATTATTACTGTAAGAAAAAAAGGAACACAAGTTAATTAAAGGTTTTAAAAATAACAGTGTTTGTGTTGCAATTATTAATCCTAGACGAAAGGGTCATAACAGTTGTGATATATTTATATCCTAGCCATAAAAAGGATATAACAGGGCTAAAATAGCTCGTTCACGAAGTCACGCATGATTAATATAATTAGCAGCGCCATCTACCGGGCTGATTTGTGAATCTAATCCTTCCAGGGCGCCACCCAAACACATACAAAAATATTCATTCAAATCGGTCAAGCCGTTTAGGAGGAGCTCAGTGACAATACCGACTGCAGCGCCTTCTGCCGGGCTGATTTGTGAATCTAAACCATACAGGGCGCCACTTTAACGCATACAAAAAAATGCATTCAAATCGGTGCAGCCGTTTAGGAGGAGTTCGGTGACAATACCGACTGCAGCGCCATCTGCTGGGTTGATATGTGAATCTAAACCATCCTGGGTGCTACCCAAACGCATACAAAAAAATTCATTCAAATTGGTCCAGCAGTTTAGGAGGAGTTCAGTGACAATGCCGACTACAGCGCCATCTGCCGGGCTGATTTGTGAATCTAAACGATCCAGGGCGCTTCCCAAACGCATACAAAAAAACTCATTCAAATCGGTTCAGCTGTTTAGGAGGAGTTCAGTGACAATATTGACTGCAGCGCCTCTGCCGGCTGATTTATAAATTTAAACCATTCGGGGCGCCACTCAAACGCGCACAAAAAAATTCATTCAAATCGGTCCAGCCGTTTAGGAGGAGTTTTGTAACAATACCGACTGCAGTGCCTCTACCGGGCTGATTTATAAATTTAAACCATTCGGGACGCCATCCAAACGCACACAAAAAAATTCATTCAAATCGGTCCAGCCGTTTAGGAGGAGTTCAGTGACAATACCGACTGCAGCGCCTCTGTCGGGCTGATTTATAAATCTAAACCATTCGGGGCGCCACCCAAATGCACACGAAAAATTTCATTCAAATCCGTCAAGCCGTTTAGGAGAAGTTCACTGTCATACACACGTACAGTAGAATTATATATATAAAGATAGATAGATATAGATTTTGAATTGTGAAACAAATAACTTGAAAAAAAAAACCAAATAACCGAACAAAAAACTCAAAAAACACAATCATCACATTTTTGCCATTTTTTCTGAAAAAATCGTCCAAATTCAAAAAAAAAGTGTTTTTCGACACATCTACTACTCAAGACCTTTCCTACAATATATATATTGCCACACTTTTGATGGAGTAAATATTTTAAAATTGTACCGCAAAAATTATGCTTGCGTATTTATATATGATCACTAGTTGTGGAATGAATACAATTACAATGGAAGACATACGCATGGAAAGCACATATTCTTTAGTAGTAGTGCATAAAATGGATTCTATTCTTGCTACAAATTTTATTACTGTTCAGTTTTTGATAGAATTAAGTAAAATTAATTTAAATTAAGTTAATTGTTCATTTTATTATGCATTCTTTATGAATAAAACATATAAAAACAAAAAATATTTTTGGCCCTTCGAGCCGGTTTTCACACTAGCACACTCAATCAATATTTTAAGGATGTTTCTTATAATTTTTTGTATTATGTAAAAATGAAAAAATTTGCTAATTGTAATTGGTCATTTATGGAATTAAATAGCGCAAAGTATGCATATAATGTGCAGTTGCTTTAGCATCTCTTTATCGAGAAAATAATCCAAATCGATATATATGCAACGACAAAAATGTTACATTATTCTAGCATAGCGATTCCACAAATAACCGAAGAATTAAGATTCAAGTGAATTTATATAACTAATTTACCTTTACAAGATTAACGTTATAATACATATTCATTATTTATAAAAATTATATAAGGAAGCCATTCTAAGGTATTTTGTATTCATTTTAATTTTCTAAATAGAAATAGATTTTTTATTAGAAAAAAAATTATAACGACTGAAAACTAAAGTATTTGATTACAGATAGAAAAATGCTTTTGGGTGCTTCTTTAGTTATGCATTTAATTCTAATGTATTAGACATAATAACAATGAAATTAATATAAATATATTGACGTGTCTATGATGAACGACTGTTATTTATGTTTTGTATTTCCGAAATGTTAGTTCCTTGTAATATGATGATATTTTCAAATTCCTTAAAAATTACGGATATTGGAGTTCAATGCACCAAGGTTAGTAAATACCATTTTTTGTAGTTTACTTAAAGTTGTGTTTTTCTATAGGTAAGAGCTGGAGAAGAAAATGTGGAATAAGTTTTCTACAATGTGGCTTTAATTTGGATCTAGAATGCAAAAAATTAAGACTTGAGCCATTTGTGTTTTTAAAATAGTCAATTTGCGTAAAAACTACACAAAATGTGGGTCTGCTTGAGTCTATTACACAGTAAAAGAATTTGACTGAATTATTTTGAGTCGTTTCAAAATTTTAAACATCATGTGTGATCAAAACTGGTTATTATAGAGTTTGGAAAATTGAAGCTTAAAACCAACAACTGCATAGACAGTTACTACTATTTATTTAATTTTGTGTGAATCTATGTCAGTTGTTTTAGTATATATAGGCCAGTAATTATAGGAGAAAAAATTAGAAAAAAAAAATAATTCGTTACAGCAAACTGACAGCGGAATATTGTAGAACACGATATTGTAAAAGAGGGAAACATAAATCGAACCAACAGCTGCTATCCAGGGGAGAATGGGGAGGGTTTTTAGGGTTTGAAAACAGTTTTTCGTGATTTCTGGCTCAACCGTGCATCCTATCAAAAAGATTTATATGTAAAAGTTGTGGTTGTATAATGTATGCAATTTTATCACTTATCAAAAAAAGAAGTAACAACGAGTAAGTGAACTAAAACAGAACTCTGTAGGAGGCACGTAGTTTTAAGAGGAATCGCAGGTAAAATTTTTTTTTTTTAATTAAATTTAACAACAATGTCTAAATATTTCCCTCCGAAAAAATTACTGTCTTTTTGCAATTAATAGAAGTTTCTTTTGCCAACGTTTGAGCGTCATAAAATTTTTTTTGTCAAAGAAAAAAAGAAAATAGAAAAAAAATCGGTTTTTCGCATTTTTTTCGAAAAATTTTGAGGTTAGGTTAAAAATGGTCTGGGAAAAAAAAGTTGTAGATCTTTTTATTCCCTACGAATAACCTACGAATTTTTATTCCCTACATATAACTCTTTTTGATGGGATGCACAGTTTCGCCAGAAATCACGATAAACAGTTTTCAACCCCTAAAACCCACCCCATCCCCCCGGATACCAGCTGTCGGTTCGATTTATGTTTCCCTCTTTTACAATATCGTGTTTTACAACAAATATTCCGCTGTCAGTTTGCTGTAACGAATTTTTTTGTTGTTCAAATACTATTTTTACTAGGCTAATGTTCAAATGACGAATTACTATTTCGTCAAGATCGTTAGATCTTATTTAAAGTTTGAAATATTTTGTTAAAATCAACTCATGTAATATGTATAATTGCAATAATATAAAGAATTAATGTTGATTCTAAATATCTACATCAGCTGTATTATTTGTACAGAAACAGAAAAAAATGTATGGCATATTAAAATAAAATCAATAATGAATTAACTGTAAAAAATTTTTCTGTTTATTTTTTACTGAGTTTTAAATATGTCACCTAGCTTAGCCCCGCCATTTTAAAAAAAAAATGAAAAACAAAGATTGTGCTGTATTGTGCTACAGTTGTGCTGGATGTGCTACTCAGAAAGAATGCCATATCACAAATGGAAAAAAGTTGGCACGCTGAAACCGTTTTTCGAGCAGAAGCTAGTCCCGCCATTTTGAAAAAACTGAAAAACAAAGCATAGCACTGGTTGTGCTATTTAGAAAAAAATTTCATATCCCTAGTGGAAAAATTTTACAACACAAAAATAATTTTTTCGAGTAAAAGTTAGCACCGCCATTTTGGAAAAAAAGAAAAACAAAGGGTCTGCTGTACGGTGTTAGAGTTGTGCTAGTTGTGCTATTCAAGAACAAATTTGTACCACCAGCAGAACAATTTAAACATTTAAGTTATGCTGGTTGTGCTACTTAGACAAAACTTTCGTAATCCTAACAGAAATTTTTTGCAAAGTTAGCGTAATTTTTTTCGAATAGAAGTTAGCCCCGCCATTTTGGAAAAAATCAAAAAACAAAAGAAGTGCTGTATTGTGTTAAAGTTGTGTTGGTTGTGCTACTTAGACAAAAATTTCGTATTCCTAACAGAAAATTTTTTTAACGCTAACATCGTATCTTCAAATAGAAGTTAGCCCCGCCATTTAACAAAACATAAAAAAAGAAGGTTGTGCTGTATTGTATCATAAGTGTGCTGAATGTGCTACTCAAGAATAATTCAATATCACCAATAAATAAATGTTGACAGGCAAAAGATTCAAATAATGAAAAAATTTCATATGGGTGATATGAGAATTTCATTTCAGGACACAATACAGCACAACCTCTGTTTACATTTTTTTTTCAAAACGCCGGGGCTGACTTCTGCTAGAAAAAACGTTTTAGCATGTCAACTTTTTTATATTGGTAGTATGGAATTTTTTTTGAGTAGCACAACTAGCACAACAATAGAACAATATACACTACAGCCTGTGTTTTTGGTTTTTTGCCAAATGGCGGTGTTAACTTCTACTTAGCCTTCTGCTCAAATGCGGTCTGCTCGAAAAATCGTTTTAGCCTGTCACCATTTATTTAATATTGATATGGATTTTTTTTTGAGTAGTACTTCCAGCACATCTATGGTACAATATAGCACAACATCCTCTTTTTATGTTTTGTTAAATGTATTGTTAAATAACGCTAACTTCTACTCGAAAAATCGTTTTGGCGTGTTTAAATTTTTCCGTTGGTGGGTACGAATTTGTTGCGGAGTAGCACAACTTGCACAACTTTAACACAATACAGCACTCAATTTATTTTTTTTTCCAAAATGGCGGGGCTAACTTCTATTTGAAGAAATGATGTTAGCGTTATAAAATGTTTCTGTTAGGAATACGAAATTTTTGTCTGAGTAGCACAACCAGCACAACTCAAGCACAATACAGCACAACCTTTGTTTTTTATTTTTTTATAAGTGGCGGTGCTAACTTCTGCTCAAAATATCGGTTTAGTCGGCCAACTTTTATTCATTGCTTATATGCAATTCTTTCTGAGTAGCACAACCAGTACAACTAGAGTACAATACATAATAACCTTTGTTTTTCATTTTATTCAAAATGGCGGGGCTAACTTCTGCTTAACCTTCTGCTCGAAAGCTTTCTGCTTGAAAATATCCTTCTGCTCGAAAAATCGTTTTAGCGTGCCAACTTTTATTCATTGTTAATATGGGATTCTTTTTGAGTGGCACATCCAGCACAACTGTTGCACAATACAGCACAACCTTGCTTCTTTGATTTTTACAAAATGGTGGGACTAACTTTAACTCGAAAAATGGTTTTAGCGTGGTTTAAATTATTCTGTTGGTGAAACGATATTTTTTCAGTAGCACAACCAGCACAATTTTAACGCAATACAGCACTTTTTTTGTTTTTGATTTCTTCCAAAATGGCGGGGCTAACTTCTATTCGAAAAAATTGATGCTAACTTTGTAAAAAATTTCTGTTAGGGTTACGAAATTTTTGTCTAAGTAGCACAACCAGCACAACTCGAGTACAATACAGCACAACCTTTGGTTGTCATTTTTTTCAAAATGGCGGCGCTAACTACTGCTCGAAAAGCGTTTTAGCGTGCCAACTTTTTTTCATTGATAATATGGAACTATTTCTGAGTAGCACAACCTTAGCACAATACAGCACAACCTTTGCTTTTAATTTTTTTCAAAATGGCGGGGCTAACTTCAACTCGAAAAATGGTTTTAGCGTGTTTAAATTATTCTGCTGGTGGTACAAATTTGTTTTTGAATAGCACTAGCACAACTCTAACACCGTACAGCAGACCCTTTGTTTTTCTTTTTTTCCAAAATGGCGGGGCTAACTTTTACTCGAAAAAATTATTTTAGTGTTATAAAATGTTTCCACTAGGGATATAAAATTTTTTTCTAAATAGCACAACCAGCAAAACTTGAGGACAATACAGGACAACCTTTGTTTTTCAGTTTTTTCAAAATGGCGGGGCCAACTTCTGCTCCAAAAATTGTTTCAGCGTGCCAACTTTTTTCCATTGGTGATATGGCATTCTTTCTGAGAAGCACATCCAGCACAATACAGCACAATCTTTGTTTTTCATTTTTTTTTTTTTCAAAATGGCGGGGCTAAGTTAGGTGACATGTTTTTAATTCCTAATCGATGTGCAATAGTTTTGTAATTGCGTATGATTGATGAACTTTTTTAGTTGTAGAACATTTAAATTTGCAAAGTAGTTTCACTTTGCGTAAACTGTTTCCTCAAATATCGAAGGTGCATGTTAATGCATTCTTATGTAGATTTTCTTAAACTCCATTTGACTAAGTTGAAGGCAGAAATAGTTTTTGGGCTAAACGCTAATCGATGTAGTATTTTGGGTTGTGTCAATTGAGTAGCATAATAGCGAATCAACTGAGCTCAACGGGTAATCGGCTAAAAACAGATTCGACTCGAATTTAGATTTTTTTTTTTTTAATAAAATGTGTTGTGTGATAGGGTTTAGAATATGTGTCACAACAACACATAAATACCTTTTAAGACCTAGGTCTAGACCTGGGTCCCACAACAACTGGCGTTCTAAGGTGTAGATTAACGTTTTTTTTAAACATCTGTGGGTTGAAGCCACCTGAGACTAAGTGTTCCGGCAAACTATTCAATTTGTATCCAGTTCGGACAAA
Organism: Diogma glabrata; assembly: GCA_963693315.1. NCBI lineage: Eukaryota > Metazoa > Arthropoda > Insecta > Diptera > Cylindrotomidae > Diogma > Diogma glabrata. The sequence goes on along the minus strand of OY856188.1, from coordinate 277,150,609 downwards.
TAAGTCTCTCTGCGATCTGCCAGTATGACAGCGCGGGATCTTTACCGTTTCACTGGTTGCGGCAGCCGATTGCCGAGTGGAACGGGGGTAAGAATAAGTTTGAGGCATAATGCCGCTGATTTCATCTGAGCACTGCTGATGACGATATTTGTAAAAAACAACGAGGTCAGCAACAGTGCGACGATGTTGTAGGGAATCAAGTTTTGATGTCAAAGTTCGATCACCTACAATTCGTATAGCTCGCTTTTGAACAGAGTCCAAGAGAGCCAAGATGGAAACAGAGGCAGCACCCCAAACTTGACAGCAGTACTCCATACAGGGACGAATATAGGACTTATAAACATGGAGCAATTGGTATGGAGTGAAAAATTTTTTGCATCTATTTAGGAGCCCGAGTTTTTTAGACGCGCTTTTTGCCATCGCCATTACATGATCGTTCCAGAGTAGGTCATTTGAAACTGTGACACCCAATAAACGAATGTTTTTACATTCACCTATTGGTTCGAAAAAATTTTAAGTAAAATTGTAGCTGTTGTAATTGTTTTAAGCAAAATTGTAATCGTAAAATTTTAATATTTTTTATTTTTATAAAATCGCTCTTCTTTTGTGCCAAATGAACACTGTCACACAAATTTTGTTGCTCTGCATTTACATACGATTTGAATAAAGCTTCGAAATTTAGGTGAGGGAATTAGGTCAGAATTTTAAACGGCACTTGTCTTAACAAAAATAGTTATAATGCACAGGTTGATAAAAGTATGTTTCGCAACAAGCGATTAAAACTATATCGAAAAAGGTTTTTATCTGCAATTGTCACTTTTTATTGTCACTTTTTAATGCCGCTTTCTGCAGTGGACTATAAGTGTGCCCGTCAGTATTTTTAACTTGATCTTGTACATATAAATGATCTTTTTGGTTCCTATAATGCCCTTATTAATACTTAGAACTTTCTTAAGCCCGTGGCATTGTTCCAGGCCTCTAACCATTCCTTTTCACTCTTGTTCCTTATTTTTTTGAATTGACCTTTTCCTTGGTTCACAACATTGTTCCGAATAGACGCAAGGCATCATTGCACTATTCATTTTATGATTTATTCGCTTCTGCATAATTTGCATGATAATATAATCAGTACAGTCAGTACGACAAAGATCGTAAAGCTTACTTACATGGTTCCTAACTAGTTTGAATGTATTGATATATGCTTTAACGGTTGCTTGTTGTTCCACAAGATAGAAATACGCTTGTTCCGGTAATATAGCTTAAGGCCACATTTTGAACCACTTTCAATTATACGTGAAATTTAATCTGACATACACTAGGGTAAAGAGTCTTGGTTTAAATAATCCTATACTACGCGTACGATTTTATTGTTGCATTGCTCAGATTGTATTTAATATACACTCTGCTATACCTGTTTAATATCCAAATGTATTTTATTTTGAAGTTGAACTGCTTTTTCATGTATAGTTTTTTGATTACTTTTGGGAAAAGTTGTGTTCGATGTTGGTGGTTAATTATCTTTCTCTTGTTCATGGTTTCCAAGTTAAATCTAAGGATTCCTTTCCTAGTTATGTTCTTGATCTGAAAAGGCAGTGGAATTAATTTTAATAGCATTTCCAATGACACTAATACGTCCTCATTCACTAGATTATGCAGATACATGAGAGTCTCTGTTTCTTCTCTAATTTCTTTTCACAGACTAGAGCTGCACTTTTCTGTACGTACGACTGCTCCTTACAAGAAAACGAACTGCAAGATTTTTAAGTATCATAAGAGCTCAAGTGAGCTTACTCACCACCACCTTTTTTTTGTTAAATAAAAAGTGTGTTGTGTTATAGGGTTTACAATATGTGTCCCAACAACACATAAATATCTTTTTAGACCTATGTTCCACAACAACTTGCGCTCTAATGTGTTGATGAACGCTTTTTTTAAACTTCTGCGGATTGAAACCACCTAAGACTATGGTTTCCAGCAAACTATTCCATTTGTATGCAGTTCGGACAAAGAACTCTTTCCGCGATCTGCCAGTATGACAGCGCGGGATCCCAACCGTTCGACTGGTTGCGCTAGCTGATTGCCGAGTGAAACGGGGGTAAGAATAAGTTTGGTGCATGATGCTCATGACCTGAGGACCATGCTTCAAACATGATCTGAGCACTGTTGATGACGATATTTGTAAAAAAGAACGAGGTCAGCAACAATGAGATGATGTTGTAGGGAATCAAATTTTAATGTCAAACCTCGATCACCCACAATTCGTATAGCCCGCTTTTGAACAGAGTCCAAGAGAGCCAAGATGGAAACAGAAGCAGCATCGCAAACTTGACAACAGTACTCCATACAGGGACGAATATAGGACTTATAAACATGGAGCAATTGGTATGGAGTGAAAATTTTTTTTGCATCTATTTAGGAAGCCGAGTTTTCTAGACGCGCTTTTTGCCATCACCATTACATGATTGTTCCAGAGTAGGTCATTTAGTCAAAATAAACTTCTCAACAGAAGCTTACTAGAATAGCTTTAAATATTTTATCTACAGTTCGTTTACAATTGCCGAACCACGCCTGGCGATTGGTCTCAGGTTAAACTTACGCTTATTGGCAAATCGGGTCACCGTGATTGTATTATTTGTAAAAGCCTACAAAGTGTTTCCTCAAACTAATCTCTGACCACAATGACTATTTTATTCATGTACACAAGCTCCTTGCAGCCTGGTTACCCAACTAGCAAACTTACTTCTCAATTTTGAGTTATTCCAGCTTTAACTTCAATAAAGCTTCGCTAAAGCTTCTTAGTGGAAGCTATCGCTTCTATTATTTCAATTAGAGGAGCTTGTACAAAATTGAAATCGTTTCGTTTTTGTCAGAAAAGTATTGTGCTTAAGGTGGGTTTTGTTTTTTAATGCATTATTTAGACATATTTTGCACAATATAAAAAATTCTTTATTTAGAGTCTTGAAATAGACAAAAAATCAATCAAAATCATAATCAACTATAGAGAATCAGAATCAAAAATCAACTTGAGTGGAATAAAGAAAATTTAAAGATTATTTGGCTAAGTTTTATAAATAATGACATATGAATTTTCTTCACATTTCTGTGAGTCGAGAGTTTACTCGTCAGGAGCAACCCCTTGATGTTGCTATAACTAAATTCTTTGAACTAATAAAACAAATAGAATAAGATTTGTCAATATTCTATTACGCTATTAAAATAAACAAAATCTTTAAAACACGTAAATCCCAGATTATGATTTCATCGATAAAAAACACATTAAAGTTACATGCCACATACATTTTCCATAAAAAGTAAGCCCCTGAATTATACTATATTTTCTACATCTAAATTAAAAAACTAAATTCTATGGAAGTCTTATAGAAACTAATGTTATTGTAACTACTATAAAATATATTTATTGTTTCTTAAAATTTAAAGTAACCGATTGAATAGCGTGCGATCGAAGGACCAGAGATCAAACAAACGATCGAAGGACCAGAGTTTGAAACTTGATGCGACCGTAAACAAAAACTTAAATTAAAACACAATATAATAACATAGCAATAACAATAATTACGTTAAAAAAGAGTAGATTTATAAAAACCATTGCAATATTTTTGTCACATTTTTTAATAGCTTCTATAAGACTTCTAAAGATTGCTTAAAACAAGCTAGTAGAAGAACTTTGCCGAAACCATAGCTTGTGAAACCATACATTCTATTCAGCTTGCATAACTGCTTACAAAAGACCATACCGAAGTTATTTCCGAAGTCCTTTACAAATCATACCTTCGTTAAAGGCGGGGAAGTTTTTCCAAATGGCCTTTATCGAAACCGCTTAGAAGTTTTAAAGAGTTAAGCATTTTAAAGAAATGCTAGTTGAGTATCTTATATGGCCAGACACAAACCTCTCAAAAACTGATCGGGTCATCATTTAACACAATTAAACCAACGTCGACTCAGTACAAATTCAGCACAGATTTTAAATCAGTACCTAGTCTTGAATAAATCATTAGATATGGTGCCTTTAAAAATATACAACGTACAAAAAATTCGGGAGTCTTGAAAATCGAAATTTAAAAAAGTTTCATCCAACTTAACAACTCATAAGCATAACTTATATTAGTAACTAATCATATTCGTTTAAATTCCAAATTTATAACTAATTCCAATGTTGCAGAAAATGAAAATAAAAACTCACAAATAAAACATCAACATCATCTCAACTCATTGGTTTTAGATTGAGGTGTAAAATGCTTTTGCACGTCACAATTTTTCTTTTGACGTCATCAGCGAATTAGGTTAAACTATAAAGTTCAGTGAACTTTATAAGCTTACGGGAAACATTATTTCTGAAATAAACGGATATAGGATAAAATTCTTATTTATAAATAGTTACCTATGGATATTTCTATAGCAACGATATATTTAAGTTTTTTGATAAAAAACATATTTATAATTTGGATATATATAGTCAAATCTAGAAACTGACAGACTCGTTACCAAGAACAACGGAAGCAAAAAAAATTTTTATAATTGTTCCCTATCAATAACACTTCTTGAAGAATAAAATAAAAGATGAAACCATAATCCAAAAAACCTTCGGCATCAAATTAAATTAACTATTTTATGATCACCCTGATATACAATTTGAATTAAATCAATAGAATTTGTTTGATGTACGTCATAAATTTCGGTATTACGTCATTTTTTTTAAAAATCGTCATTAAATTTTATAAAAAAACGTATCTGTTCAAGCATCATTCTTTTCCTTTTGTGTGTGCTTAAATATAAATTAAGTTTGGTATCATTCTGTAAGGGGTTTTATTCGTTTTCGTTTTTTTCGTGGTTTTATCATGATTCTACTTGAATCTACTTGTTGGTGGAATGGGTTTGTTGGTACTTTGTTGTAAAAATAAAACTCTAAAATTTATTAAGCAAAAAATTTTCAAATTTTATATCATGTGTACCCAATATGAGATTCCTTTAGTCAATATTAAATACACCACATTATATCTTCCTCAAATTCGACATATTCCTCAGACTCTAAAAATGTCAAAATTTGTTTGCTTTTGGTGGAACAGTCTCGAATTTTAACAATTTGTCGCGTGTATCTCTGCGATTTAAAAAAGTTTCAATTTTATTAAAGAATTCACGACAAGCTGGGGAGCGACAGGCAGGAATATACCGTTTTAGCAAAAATCACAAAGAACAAAAGGTAAGAAGCATTTTATCATTTTAAAACAAACCATATTCCATACAACAATGCACTAAAAATTGTGGAATATGCGCTGTCTTTACCAGGAACTAATGCTGCAACTGGACGCGTTTTTTACGGTAAATAACGTGTGAATCTTAATTAGTAACTTAGTGTTATAATTCTAACTTGAAAATGGCAATGTGCTAAAATATTATATATACTTTTTTATTAAACATAAAAATAAAATAAATGTATCAATAAATAATTTAAAAAATATAATGTTTTTGTGCTATAAAAATTCTTACCAGAGGTATTGTAATGGCAAGAAATTTTGAATATTATATATAGATTATCAAAAACTTCTCAACCCGCATTAAATTTGATTTCGATTCTAAAGTAAAAATGTCAAGTAATAAGCCATTTTTATTGGCAAATTGGCATCGTATGCTGACCAAATTTTTTATTGTGATCATTTCGGAGCTGTTTTCTAAAATTTTTTGGCAGTTGCATTTTTATCGATCTTTTGAGTGGAGTAACTTTGTGCAACTTGAGAAGAGCTGCGCAGGTCTTAACGCAAACTGCATAAAACATGTTTGACTTGGTAACATAGATTTAAAATTTTTCGCTGGTGAAGGTTACATGCATTAAGCACAACATGTATAAAAAAAAATTAAAACCTAAACAAGTAAAACTATAATGATTTTGTAATAAAATATTTCTTTTACCAGACGATGATCAAAAATTTAAAATATCAAATTATTTTCTTCTTCATTCCATCTGTAAACTATTTTGATAAAGTTGATGAAAACAGCCATATAATAAAACGTTGTCTGAATTACGTTTAAATACATTTATTGTCGATGTCTGTGTGTTTTTGATTTTTATTATTTATTAAAATTTTACTTTTGTTTTTACTTTGGTAATATTTACTTAAACATCACTTTGTAGCTTCTTAAAAATTACTGCCTGCTTGTCCTATGTAAAATTTATGGCAAGAACAGGACGAATTTGTGTTACAATACCATCGTGTTTTCTTAAAATTATTGTTTATTAATCGTTTTTATTGTGTATGTTGGTTGGTGTTGAACCCATTTTTCGAATAAAATATCATGGTTTTATAAAAGAACTATAAAGTATATTATACTAACATTGATCATTCATGATTCAAATCTAAAAAAATTTAATTTTATCACAACTTAATTACATAAACATTTAATAAATTGTGTTCTATTTGTATAATATAGCTTTATTATTTAAGTATGTTCGGTGATGCACCATCTTGAATTTGTAGCACTCTGTTAAAAAGAATACTATACGAATTATGACCGCTCGAAATTAGATACCAAAACTTGATTTCCTAAAATACATTCATCCTGTTGTTGTTCACATTCACAACAACCAATGATATTGTGGTGAACATTTTTAATTTTGAAAATTTATTAATGAAATTGTTTACCACAACACTCCCCCTAGCTCTTAGCAGCTCTATTATTTAAGTATGTTCGGTGATGCACCGCCTTGATTTTTTTTCACTCTGTTAAAAAGAATACTATACGAATTGTGACCGCTCAAATTAGATACCAAAACTTGATTTCCAAAAATACATTCATCCTGTTGTTCACATTCACAACAACCAATGATATTGTGGTGATCATTTTTAATTTTGAAAATTTATTTATGAAATTGTTCACCACAACACTCCCCGTAGCTCTAAACAGTTCTATTATTTAAGTATGTTCGGTGATGCACAGTCTTGAATTTTTTGCACTCTGTTAAAAAGAATATTATACGAATTATGACCGCTCGAAATTAGATACCAAAACTTGATTTCCTAAAATACATTCATCCTGTTGTTCACATTTACAACAACCAATGATATTGTGGTGATCATTTTTAATTTTGAAAATTTATTAATGAAATAGTTCACCACAACACTCCCCGTAGCTCTTACTCTATTATTTAAGTATGTTCGGTGATGCATCGTCTTGAATTGTTTGCACTCTGTTAAAAAGAATACTATACGAATCGTGACCGCTCGAAATTAGATACCAAAACTTGATTTCCTAAAATACATTCATCCTGTTGTTCACATTCACAACAACCAATGATATTGTGGTGAACATTTTTTATTTTGAAAATTTATCAATGAAATTGTTCACCACAACACTCCTCTTAGCTCTTAGGAGCTCTATTATTTAAGTATGTTCGGTGATGCACAGTCTTGAATTTTTTGCACTCTGTTAAAAAGAATACTATACGAATTGCGACCGCTCGAAATTAGATACCAAAACTTGATTTCCTAAAATACATTCATCCTGTTGTTCACATTCACAACAACCAATAATATTGTGGTGAACATTTTTAATTTTGAAAATTTATTAATGAAATTGTTCACCACAACACTCCCCGTAGCTCTAAACAGTTCTATTATTTAAGTATGTTCGGTGATGCACAGTCTTGAATTTTTTGCACTCTGTTAAAAAGAATATTATACGAATTATGACCGCTCGAAATTAGATACCAAAACTTGATTTCCTAAAATACATTCATCCTGTTGTTCACATTTACAACAACCAATGATATTGTGGTGATCATTTTTAATTTTGAAAATTTATTAATGAAATAGTTCACCACAACACTCCCCGTAGCTCTTACTCTATTATTTAAGTATGTTCGGTGATGCATCGTCTTGAATTGTTTGCACTCTGTTAAAAAGAATACTATACGAATCGTGACCGCTCGAAATTAGATACCAAAACTTGATTTCCTAAAATACATTCATCCTGTTGTTCACATTCACAACAACCAATGATATTGTGGTGAACATTTTTTATTTTGAAAATTTATCAATGAAATTGTTCACCACAACACTCCCCTTAGCTCTTAGGAGCTCTATTATTTAAGTATGTTCGGTGATGCACAGTCTTGATTATTTTGCACTCTGTTAAAAAGAATACTATACGAATTGTGACCGCTCGAAATTAGATACCAAAACTTGATTTCCTAAAATACATTCATCCTGTTGTTCACATTCACAACAACCAATGATATTGTGGTGAACATTTTTAATTTTGAAAATTTATTAATGAAATTGTTCACCACAACACTCCCCCTAGCTCTTAGCAACTTATAATGCCATTAGACTCTTCCATTATCTCCTTGAAGGTAGAACGTTCATTCTCTTTACAAATTATAAACCTCCTATTTACTCTTTGTCGAAAAATACTTCCAGAGCAAGTCTTCGTCATATCAGGAATTTATAGTTTATCAGCCAATTTCCGACTGATATTCAGCACATATCTAGAAATGATAATGTAGTTGCCGACACACTTTTTTGGGCTTAGCAAATATTAATTTCAGAAAACATTAAATATAACAAAATTGATGATGTTCAGTTCAACGATAACAAACTTAATAAAATAAGTGGGGACTTCTCCCACGCTTCCATTCCGATCTTTTCCTTATTTTTTATCCCTAGTACTAAAACTTTTGTATTTGATACCTCTTCTGTGTTACCAGTTCTCCTTTTATTCCAAAGCATTTACTGATGGTAAATATTTGATTATTGAAATGCCGTAAAGGTCAACAAATTGGCCAGCGACATATTCAAACCATACTTTAAAAAGTATCTAAAGAGGACTTAACTCAAAGCTCAAAATCTTTGAGTCCTAATCTTAGCTGCACAGATGAAACAGCGTCTATTACAGATAATGTCCATGCTATTTCTTTGGACACATCCTTTCCACCTGGATACATCCTCTCCGAAAGAGTGTCTAAAACACCCACTTGCTTTCTTGGTGCTCTGTTACTCTAAAACCTCTCCTTCTTTGTTACTTTTATATCGTAACATCTTTGATAGCACTAGGGGGAGAGTGTTGTGGTAAGCATTGTCAAGTGTAAGTAGGTTTTTGTAAAAGAAGAAGTAGAATATAAAGGTTGAATTATTAGTTATAAATTGTGGAGCAAGAACTAGCTATAACATAAAAAATAATATGAATGATCATGAAAACTACAAATTTGATAGAAAAAAGTGTGGTTAAAACATAAAAACAGTATATAAAATATTGTATATGAATATATTTAATATTGAATTTAAAAGAAGTTTAAAGTACACAATATTTTAAGCCTAAAGTACGTAATGGCCCTTCACATATTATTTACAAGAATGCCAATAAATTTTAATTAATAATTGATTTAAATTACATAAACATATTAGAACAAACAGTATAACACCACACTTACCAATTCATTAAAAAATGAACATAAAATTAAATTCAATCAACACAACTAAGGAGTTAAAACTTATGCAGCGTAACAAATAATAGAACAATTGTTGTATAGAAACAAATCAGCAAATTATAAGCAAATTGGAAATCAAATAAGACATAAAACAAATAAATTAATATCATTTGAATTAGAAAACATTATAAAAATAAAAACTTATTGGCGTTTCGCAAACAACATGCAATCAATGTCACAAACAAAATATATGACAAACAGGAAGATTATTCACGAATAGATACAAAGAACAGATAAATGACGTAGCAAAAAATACTAAACGTCTAAACATATAGAAGACACAAATACTCTAGCATCAATAAAAACTTAAATATAATTCATACTATGTGGAAAAGCTAAAACTTGTATAGACAAAATAGTGGTTAAAAATGCCAAATGCTAAAATGATTGTAATATTTTAAACTACAACTTTAACACAAAAACAAATAATCTTTATGATCTTATACTTATAACTTTTTAATGGAATAATATTTAGGAAAAAAAATTTAATAAAATGTTTTAATAGGAAATGAAAACGATACATTAATGATAATTCAACTCACTAAATAAAATTTCGATAAGGTCCAATAAAAACGCTGCATTTACTATTTTTTAACAAATCAAAACGAATTATATCGATTATTTTTCTCTGGTGGGAAGGAACAGCGAATTATAGTGATTATTTTCGGCCTACTTAATGATGAAAAACGTGTTCTAGACAGAGTTGTGAAAACTTGACCATTTTTGATTTTACTGAAACTTGGCATATAAGTAGTATGGACAAAATGAAAAATACAACTTATTTAAAAAAAATTTTAAAGTGCATAGTTGCAGCACAAGGGGCACCCCAACATACATGAAAAATGAAAATTCTGCCAGTCCGATGTAACTTTGAAATTAAATTGCTCAAAAACGGCTATACCGATTTCATCAAACTTTTTTTTGTTTGGTAGATGATTAGTTAGTCGTTTGAAAAAAAATTCATTTATTGTTTTTATAATTAATTTTTAGACAAAAATATTAAAAAAAACTTTTTTAAAGATGGCGCTAGGGTCGAAGATCAATTGGAATTAAATTAATTTTTTTTTCTGAAAATAGTTTTATCCTTACTCTAAAATATATCAAATTAACTCTGAGGCATTAATTTTTGTTCTTGAGATATTTAATTTTAAAGATTTTTAGTCCGTCTAAAATTGTATGTGTTTATTACTTTTTCCTACAATTTATATCATCAAAAAATTTTAACCACTGAAGTTCGAGAAAATAATGAACAATTAAAATTTTAATCGGACTAAAAATCTTTAAAATTAAATATCTCAAGAACAAAAATTAACGCCTCTGAGTTAATTTGATATATTTTAGAGTTAGGATAGAACTATTTTCAGAAAAAAAATTAATTTAATTCCAATTGATCTTCGACCTTAGCGCCATCTTTAAAAAATTTTTTTTAATATTTTTATTTAAAAATTAATTATAAAAACAATAAATGAATTTTTTTTCAAACGACTAACTAATCATCTATCAAACAAAAAAAAGTTTGATGAAATCGGTATAGCCGTTCTTGAGCAATTTAATTTCAAAGTTACATCGGACTGGCAGAATTTTCATTTTCCATGTATGTTGGGGAGCCCCCTGTGCTCAAACTATACACTTTAAAAAAAATTTTAAATAAGTTGTATTTTTTATTTTGTCCATACTACTTACATGTCAAGCTTCAGGAAAATCAAAAACGGTCAAGTTCAAATTTCGACTTTTTCACCTGCGTAGATCACGTATTATCCATCACATATTATCATCTAATATATTAATTTCAAACTAGAGATATTGAGATAATTTTTTTTTCTTAATGAGATAATTTTTTTTTATTTATAACTTTGTTTAAAAGATAATTATTAGTTTCTAAATAAAATTTTTTCTACAAATTATTCAATAATACAAAATTATGTAAAAATGCAATTTGCAAATAATAATAATGTCCGTTTTCATTCATAAATGATTGCATGTTTATGTTTATTTGTCAAAAATAAATTACAAATTTATAACATTTATGCGCCTACTAAGATGAAATAATATTTAATTTTGTTAGAAGAAAAAATGACAACAAAGGATTATGTTGTATGAAATAATGTTACTATTTCTGTTCGTTAAATTGTCTGCTAAATACAACTCGTTGCCAAATTATTAGTCGATTATTTTTCAACATTACCACTCATGTCATTTGAGGTTAAAAATTTCTCAAATGACATTCGTAATGAACCTCAAATGACATTTGTAATAATGATTATGAAAAATAATCGACTATTATTTGACGACTCGTGATATTATATATGAAAACTTTAAAAACTTCAAAAAAAATATTGGCAACACTGGTGGATTACTGACATCACCCCCAGTTCTAAAAATATAGCATTTTCTCACTATATCAAAATTGGGGATCAGCACTAAAGACAAATTTGACAATCCGTTGGCTTGGCAAAGTGAATATTCGGTTACGATTACTTCTTAGTCGGTTGTTTGGTCTTCAATTTTTTGAAGATAAGACAACCGAATTTGTGGTTCTTGTGATAGAAACATTCAGTTGGCACAAAAGAGGTTGTAGTAACCGAATTGTTTCTTTTAGTGAGTGTCTCAGTGTTGATCAGACCTGTCACTATTTTATTCAGTTACACTAAGAAGGTAAACAATTATTTTCTCGCACGATTCAGATCGCATTTTAGCTGTGGCTATGGTGTGCGTACATATAAATATTTCGATGTTGAAAAAAAATCTATAGTGAAAGTAACAATCCGTAAGAGGGTTGACACATTTTTTTCAATTGTTAAATTAAAAATTGATTTACCAATTTTTAATCAAAATCTTTCAGCAGAGAGAACTTGCAGTTATTGAATTTTCCAAAATAATGGATGCTCGGCAGACCCTACAATTCCGTTCAATATCATCCAATGACATGACGTGACATCTCAAAAAAAGTATAAGTGTTCTACAAAAAACAGGCAAATCGGTATTATTGATATGACAACTGACTTATATTTAGGCATTTCTGAATAACAAGAGTAATTGAAGCAATCCCATGAAATTATTATGTTCTTACTAAATCAAATTATTGAAACCAAAATTGAATCAACAGCAAGACGAAATATAAAGAAGAAAATTTAACAATAAGAAAACAAAAGAAAATTAAAATAACTTCTATAAATGAAAGCAGTTGTGAATGAATCATTCATAAAAGGGTGGCTCTGTTTGACCTAGTAACACAAATATTTTCTTCAATGACGTCAATTCAAATGCAATATCATGTATACATATTATCTAACGAAGTTATTTTTATAGTTTTTGATAAATATATATGTTATATAAATAAGTACACCGATGTTTTTTTGTTTATAATAAAATAATAAATATTGAATCCAATTTGCCTAATGATAATTATGAGAGGATTTTAATTTATCATGGTTTAAGATTGACAACATTCGTTAGCTTAAAAGTTCAGCTCAACACTAATTTTATTTCCATTGTGTGTTTGAAAATCAAATGATGAATATGTACAGATATACACACAGCCATACACTTTTTTAACCATCGACATAAAGAAAATATTATAAACGCAATGACGTCATATTTTTATCAGTTTTTGGTTTTTATTTAAATTGTAATGGAATGGAATTAGTTCCTTTGCGAACAAGGTAATGGAAGGAAAGTAATCAACTTACTATATTTTTTGAATGTATCTTTCTAGAAGAACGTATGCTTAGGTATGTATGCTTCTATATGAAATTATAGCTTTTTTATTTGCCTACATATTAAAGTGTTACTTTATTACTGTGATTTGCGGCTTTAAAGTATCACTTTTCAACTATTTATTTTGTTGTCATAGCTACGTCCAAAAAAGTAAAAAGCATTTGTATTTGTTTAAATTCTATGAAAAATAAAAATTTTTATCAAAGCAACCCTCAAATTCAAAATTTCATTATCCAATTAAAATAGTTGTTATCATTTGTTGGCATAGCTACACAATAATTTGGAAAAAATAATAAATATTTTGTCAAAGGTTACTTGTTCCACATATTTTTATTTTAAAATTTATGAAAATGTATAATTTTAATTTAGAATAAACAACTTTTCTTAAAATATTTTGCTTGCGGCGAATAAAAAATAGTATATGATACACGGACGTAAGCTATTTTGGACTTAATGTGGGTGCAAATCTCGGCTAGCGCCTCGATTTGCAAACTCCACATCTGTCCAAAATCTTTAGCTTTACGTCCTAGCATCATAATGTACTATTATAATTTTAAGTTGCGATGAAAAAATAAATTACTTACATTAGAAAAAAAAATCAAATATTTCGATTGTGTTAAGGAAAATTTTATTAAAACGTTTTTACTATCTGATAATGGCTGCCAACTCACTTTGACGATCATCACTTTACCGTAGGAATAGCCGTAGAGGTCATCACTTTACCGTAATAATGCTATTTCTCATTTAAATGATCGAAGTTTTAAAACAAAAAAATTAATACCGACTATTTGTTTGGTGATAAAATTAAATTGTTTCTTTTGTTGTTATCAACATTATGTAAAAAAAATCCAATTCGGCAATGTGATTTGATTTTATGATATTACATTTCTAAATTAAAACAAGAATTTTTTTAAATTTGATTTCTAAAATATTTATCTATCGTATAGGTATCTCGATAAACCTGGATAATTTAATCGACTACAAAATGTTGATGTTAAACCAACAATCAAAAGATCCGAAAGCTAGAACTAAAATTGATGGGAACGTAAGTTCTTTTAAGACCTAAACTTTGGACCTTTGGAAAGAAAATGATAATCCCGAAAATTTTTCGATAAACGTTGTTCTTCCCGAATTTTGAGCAATAATTCTGAGTTGTAGTTTACTGATTGAATCTACATTTAACGCAAACAAATTGAGTTGGTAGCCAAAATCTTAAGAAACAGAACAGACACCACATAGACTGCTATCATTAGTCGTAATAAAACATGGCAATATGGTTAAGTTCGAGCAATGTCTTAGTACGAGTTCAATGGGCGACCGGAAACCTTCTGCCAACTTTCGTGAGTCAGCTTCTCAATTTCAAGTAATGGATATTAAATTGATTAACACATTTTGGTTGCGATCACTCCAATAAAACGTTGATGTAATAATTTCTGTTGTAGAAGACTAGGTTACAAAGATGCACTTGCTGCTAATAAAGCATTCGAAAAACTTTCTCGAACTTCAAACGAAAAAATGTCGAAAAAATGGAAAAAGACACTTTATCAATGTCTAATGTCAGTCAGTGATTGAAAACAAAAACAAATCTGTACAATTTTCAGTCGCCACAAGCTACCAATTATCATTCAAGATTTCCTAGAACTAAACACTACCACAGTAATCAAAATTGCCGTGAACGTAGTGTAGTGGTAGTAGGAATAGGATCAACAGCAAAAAAGGACTAACCATCTGAACTGAACTGAATGCGAACTGCTTGCTGTTTCTTTGGCAATAAAGCATTTCCGTTATTTCGTAGAAGGTAGAAATTTCACTGTGTGTACTGTTCACAAACCACTTATAACTGACATTTAAAGTTTATTGCACAATTTCCGTCAAACATCTACCATAATATAGGTTGAATTTTAACCTAGTAAATTTTAACCCAATGACATAGATCGGCCGATTTATGGTTGCAGTACTGGCCCAATAACAATAGTCAATTAACGTTAAACATTAACGTGCCATTCTTTGACAATTTAAAGTATAATGTACCGCCAATATTCTATTAACCACTAATGGTCCAATAACAATATCCAAGTACTTTTTAACATGCATGTGCCAGTGGTTGGCCATTCAAAGGTAACTTGCTATGCCCGACCGTGTTGTTAAACATGCTTGCAGAACGATTGAGGGTCAGTATAGGGTGTATTGATTGGAATTTAAGGCTTGACAGTTCAAACAACTAAACCGGTTGCGTTAACAGCAAAGATTAGATTCTTGTTAATTCATTCTATAATTTCCATCCCTGACCTACTCAAATATACATTTTGCATTGTCGTAATTTTATATTTAACAGATCACCATACAAATAACTTTTTGCCTCACCCTCGGCTATAATATATATTTAGCATTAAAATTTTTTCAATAATAATCATCGGCACACCTGACTTTTTTCTGTAAAACATCAAGGTTATAATAGTTTTTGTCATATATTTGAATTCTCTCTAAAACGTTTCGAATTTTATTTGTTTTCTTTTATTATCATTCTGCTTAAATAAGAACAAAGCAAAAGAGATGACAATATGTGATTGATTGTAAATAAATTAAACAAAAACGAGTTCGAGCAATTAACTCTCTCTTGTTTAATTAATATTAAAATTATAAATAGAAAAACAATTTGCAATCTGAGGGAGATGTGTTTAGAACTTAAAACATTATAATGTAAATTTTAATAATAAATAAATTATTTGTTGTGTATTATTTAAATTAAAATTTGCTATTTATTAATCGTGAATAGAATAAAAAAAATGAAAATTAACTAAAGATGTGTTATGAATTGTTTTCATTTTAATAAATGAAAGCTACGTTGACAGACAACGGAACGTAACAATATGTTGTGGCACAGGTAAATAAAGTTAAATAATTCTTAATATTGTGGTCTGTTGGAAGCGATAAATACTTAAACGATTTTCCATATAATGTGTCGCAATTTGAATTATGGATATGTAATTGGAACCTATTCAGGAATAAAAAAAATTTGAAGTTGAGGCATACAGAGTTGGGATTTTTTTCATACCATGCATTAACGTCGGGACAAGCAGATCCAGCGGGTCAGTTCCAATAATTTATTATTTATATATCGCCCAGATAAACGACAAGAAGTGTGCCGTTTTGTTATTGTATATGGTCCTGCATGCTAATTGGTTTCATTTTTGGATTCAATCTTGTTGTTCAACTATTAGATGAATTACCGTTACAAATTACATGGTTCTTTATCGAACAGGATTTATAGTAAACGTTTGAACCGGATCAACTTTCAAACAACAAATTAATGTAAGCTTAATGTAATTTAATTTATTTATTTTATATAATTTTTTGTTCTTGCATGGTTTGTCCTAAATTATTACTCTTTGTTAGGAAAATTTTAGCTCGTACTATTGATTAATGATAGAAGTTTTAATAAATTTTAAACAACAAATATTGCGACGCTGATGCATAGGCTGACTTCACCACAGCTCTGGAAACATAGTGTTCTGGATATATAATGAGCTAATAGCCATCAAATACTTTAATTAAAAGCTAACCAATGTTGTAGATTTTGCGTAGTTCTAGTAATTATAAAAATATTAAAGAAAGCTGTAGTATCCCAACAAATATAATTTCTGTTGTGCGAGAAAAAGTAAAAAAAAATTTAACCGGAAGTTGGGATGCAGAACTATTGTAAACCGTACTAAATGTTTATGTACCAAGATTCATTCAATTCAATTATCATATACATATATTATTAAGCTTCCAAAAAACAGGAGCTCGGCGGGCCCCTACCACTTTGTTCACTATCGCTAAAAAACTAATCAGTTCCTTGCCATACATATTTGCATCTTTTTCCAAAGTGTCATAAAAATTGATTTACGAACGAATGCTGTATGCTCTCAACAAATATAAAAAACATAGTGGAAAAAACCACCTGTTGTATGGTAGACCCCCAACCCTTTATCCAATGTACTCTAAAAGCTGAAAATATCTTTCTCTTGTTACTTGAAAGCTTTTACCAACGTTTCATGACAATCGATCGGTAATTGTAGGCTATAGAAGGGAAAAACACCTGAAGAAAAAAACTTTTTAACCGGAAGAGACAAACCGGAAGTTGGTATGCAGAAATATTGAAAACAGTGTTAAAACCTTATATACCAAGTTTCCATAAGATCATAAGCCGGGATTAGAAGTTATTCAAGATTTAAACTTAGAGGTGTTCGGGAGACCCCCCGCCATTTTGTCCAAATTTGAAATGAATCCAGATCTTCCATTTTCAAGTGAACCTGTATCATTTGCCAAAGTTTCATCCAGATCCTATGCAGAAAAGCCACACACACACACACACACCCACCCACACACAGACGTACACCAAAATTTTATTGGCTATTTAGATAGAGGATAGTCCAAAACAAAAGAAAAAACAAAATTTGGAGTATATAAGATTTTTTTTTCTCGATAGATTGCATTACTTCACACAATTTAAAATTGTGGGGAAGTAAATATAACGAACGGTCCAACTCATAATTATTTTATTTTTGGAGAGTAGCTGGGATTGGAGAAAAACATTTTTTTCTACACTCGAATTGAAAATATTTATTTTAGAAAGTTTAACTAATTTTAGTAATACTGCAACTTTATATTTAGTTTTACATTGGACGTTTTTTGAAATAATGTCAAAAATGTACATTTTTAATCAATAATCACGGCTCCAATCCCCTTGGTTCTGAGCTGAATCAAAAAATTCGAAAAAATTTTACAAAGTGAAGTCTAGTGGTGATGATTCTATATTTTAAGTGGCTTGAAGTGTGGAGAGATAAAGATAAATTTCGTACCTAATCAAGTGGGATATAGGGCTAAACTCTGAACTTATGGAGTAGAAAATTGAAAAATCTGACTTATTACGGGATCAATCTGTAGTTTCCATTTATGAGATATATTTCATATTTAATGTACTTAAATTCCTTTGCTGAAACTTTATATTTTCAAGAAAATATTTTGATTTATTAGACATGTAGGAACGAAAGGCTGTCAACAAGTGTATTTCATCTTTATTAATTTCAATTTACGCAATTTTACGGTCGAGTTTCACTTTAAAACTAAACTTTATCAATTAGTGTTATACTAATCATTTAATAGAGTGTGTTTAGCCCATATAGTGTTTTCTAATTTACCAACCATATTGATTGACTATCGGCTAGTGGGAAACCGATGTGTTGATGGTTGTAAACACTTTCACCTAGATAAGAGTCGAATCTGGGTCCTTAGAGTTCAAGTCCAACTTGTACTAGACCACTCAACACTTACTAAAATTAATACATTTAAATTTAATTGAATTTGTAGTCCTTGGCGAGCGAATTTTATTCGCACTTGACCTACTTTTTATATTGGAACAATTTTAATTATTAAAAATAAAAAAAACGTAAAAATTTCGTTACGTACTAGTGCGTAATAATTTTCTTATGTTACTGCTATCTAGGTAATTTTATCATAATAAAATCACAATAAACATTAATCATTGATAAACTAAAAATTGTTACATTTTAAAATTTTTTTCATACAAAAACTCTAAAACAAAATAATTAAAATCCTTCATTTTTGATTCGAAAAAGATACAAACAATTTTGAACTCATTCAAAAAATTTAATGAAATTTAAGGAAAATCACATCTTAGTGGAAATATTTAAAAATTCTTCGAGAATCAATTTGAAAGACTTAGATTGAATTTTTTGAAAGAACACTAATCTAAAACAAGTGAGAACTAAGGTCAAAAACTGTATTGGTATATAAATTGGTAGAGTAACAAAAATGTCAGTGTTCCTTCTTTGAAAATAAAATTCTTACTACACAGTACACTAATCTATTACAAAATTCTTACTCACCCCAGTTGACAGAAATGAACTCATATTTTTCTATTTTTGTCTTTTTTCACTACACTCTATCTTTATATTCCTAAATAAAATTTTCCTTTTATTATATTGTAAAATCGTATTTTCTTTTATAATCTTTCTTCCTTATGTACGCAGACACACATATACACACATTTTCTTTCTGTTTTTCCTTTTCTGTTCACAAAAACAATATATGTACGTAAAAAAATAAAGAAATAAAAATATATTACTGACAAAAAAGCAATGACGTCAAAACTTGACCTCGTAATTGTAGTGAAGTATTTCTGCTTCTTATCAACTGTATTTTAGCGTAAAATAAATTTTATAAAAACGTTAACGGTTTTTTTTTTGTAAATATTTCAAATAAATTCTAACCATAATTATCGTTAAATGTTTATTGTTTTATTTAAAGTTTAATAAATATACTAAGGATTTCACTTTCACTTTCAATTAATATTAAAACTACTAAATGGAGAATCCTTATAGCTAACCTATATTAGTTTATAGTTTTTTTTTTTGTAATATAAATCACTGTATTCCAATTTGAAGAGTTTAAATTAAATAACGGTTTTTTAATTTTTTTAAAAGCTTAGAACCAGATAAAAAATTTTTGTGGGAATAATAATATCACTAGCTTTCAACAAAGAGAAAAAAATATGACTAATAAAAAGTTTTAAAAAATCAAATCAACTATTTTTTATAAAAAAAGCTTTATCTGAATTTATCAGTTTCGAAAGTTCTTGTTGATAGTTTCACATGGGATACAGAACTGAAATTTTATTTAATAAAATCAGAAAAATTCTAAATGAAAAATTTTATACGAAAAACAAAAAGAAAAAAAGATAAATATTTTCCTGATGATAACAGAGAGAGTATACAGTCAGGCGCTTTAAGGATTCTGTGTGATGTTTTTTGAATGAATATTATTTTCTATTGGTTTAGGATCTGGTGACGTCATTACATTTTATCATTTATACGATGTAACAGAAAAAAAATTAAAAACAAATTAAAAATATAAATTTATTTTATTTAAAATTATTTTTTATTTTGTTTTTAAATTAGAATTATAATTAATTTTATTGAAATCAAATTAATAAACAAAATTGTTATCAAGGCGAAATTTTTATTGTACTGGGAAATGCATAAACAGAAATGGAGTAAGTTTTTAATTCTGGATTGCACTATTTGGTAGACGCGATGAATATTCATATATCCAGAATCGGCAAACGAGTACTGAAACGCTTTACCTAAACGTTAGAATCAAGAAACTTTTAAGCTTCAAGAGTTCTTGGCGAATTTAAATTTCATATGTTTTCATGTTACTTAATTTAAGTTCTATGTTTCTTTATGCAAACGGTCTACCAGTTCGTGCGGCATATAACTTGAAACCATGAGTGAAAGTTATTTTTACAAATATTTTATTTTTATTTTCTTGCGAGTTTAAAAAACGAGTATAATAGACGTGTATCATAAACGAGTATAAAAGGTGATTATAATAAACGAGTGTAATGGGTGAGTATAACAGAAAAAAATTGAAAAAAAACTAATTTTTTATTTTCTAAAGAAAACCTATAAAATCAAAAAACGTGTTTAATGTGAAAATGATTAACAATTTTGTCAAAGCAATTTTAAAAATTGTTAAAAATTACCATGGCCAATAGCGGCGCAGTATGCAATATTTGGTTTCAGAAAATAGACGGCCTTAGCACGGCCATAATTATTTAGTGAGGTCATGGGTTCCATAAGTCTTGCTTTAAGAAGGAGTCTTCTTTGTTTGCAAATGTTTGCAAACTTACAGAGTTCCATTTCTGGTCGTGAACATCAATTTCTCATTCCCTAGAAGCCACCATAAAGGTTTGGAGTCGTAACTTCCAAACTGATTCCCAACGTCTTCGAGATGGTACAGTGGCCGCTTCCTAGTTGAACAGTCTTGGCCATTTCATATATCACAGAAGTCCAAAACTCAAGGCGGATTCCAAAGGTTAACCTCTTTCTAAATTGCCGATCGCCAACCTCAAGAAACTCTTTTTTTCAGGAAGCACAGAACCACAATCAGCCAAACCTACTAATCGTACCTCAAGAGCAAGTTCAGGAAACAGTAGCGAGGATGTTTTTCATCTTGGTCAGAGTTATCTCCCTTTGAAGAATTTATCACAGGGGGCTCGCATTTCTACGGAAAAAGCTTTGATGTGAATTCCGAACACAGAATTCCTAATCTCCCACCTGTAGCTGAGACTGTGCGTAGTCCAAATTCGTCAGCCACCCATGAAACAAATATTTTGCGAGTGCTAGCATGAGAGGTTGCAGAACTCGGAACCAGAATGAGCTAGCAACATGTGAAGAAAGTGTAGCGTGCACAACCAACTGGTAGACCTTCACCGACCACCAGACCTCTTACTACAAGATGGCTTCCAACGTGGAGTTCAAACCAACGTTATGAGTCTCATACTCTGATCGTAAAAATAATAAAACAAGTTTGAAAAAAACATCAATATAAATTATAATATATGTAGTAATGCGCCACTAGCTAGTTAATATATAAACATTATTTAGAACAACCAATACCAGATGACAAACCACATAAAACAGTTATTCACAACATCTATACAAACATCTGACCAATCATGTTAAACAGAAAATTGAACTGTCAACAGAACTGTCAACGGTCTGATTCAGGGGTAAGCAAATTCCTAGCACAAACATTTTCCAGGCAGACATCCCATTCAAGCCACAAGACATCAACGAAGGTTCCTATATGGAGGACTAGATGTTAAATTTGGTGCTGAGAGAAAGGAATCTAAACCAGCAAGAACGCCAGACAATCGCATCTATCTGATGTACATCTGGCCTCGTCTTTCGTACCAAATTCTCACAACTTCCTAGCTGAATACGCTCGATAACAAAAAAATTCAGAAGATAATGGGTAACAATTTCTTTGAAAAATTGAACGTACTATGTAAATAGCCATTATGCCTTCAAGAATTTAAGGTCAGTTGAGACGTCACATTGCTGGTTTGGTAATGGTGGCAACCCACCATTCACCAACATCTTGCAATACAGGACGTTCCAACTCCCTTAACACTTTTCCAGAGTCAGGGTTCGCCATTAAATAAAAAGTCCGCAGAATCGTAAACCGCGTTGAAAAATAGCATGAAGAATTATCCCACCCGATTATGTAATCATTTCAGAAACTTTTCCTTAAGACAGAAGTTCTGAAACGAGAAGCAGTTCTAACAAGCAAAAAAATTAAAACAAAAACTCAATACCGGAATAATAAAATCCCGAAAATGAAGCCCCACGTTCGGCGCCATTTTGTAACTGGACGTATAGATACTGAAATTCGCCAATGAGAATTCCTGCGAGATAATTGTGTTTCGACTCCAGCTGCGTTAACTAGCTTTTCAGCCGGGAGGGAGGTTCGTATGTTATATAAAAGGAATATCTATATATTCACTTACCCCAATCGGGATTACCATAAAAAAAATAAAATAAATTAATTAGGTTCACTGTTTTAATTACCACTTGTTACAACTTCACCACTTAAAAAAAAATCCATCACCCAAAAAAACAACAGGTGAAAACCAAAATCCAAAATCAACACTCGCTGATTTCCAGCATCTTCATAAATGTTCATATAAAATTGGTCATCTAAGATGTATTTAGAGTTTTCACTCAAATAATATTGTCATGTTTTTCTACTTTTCTTCGAATTGGCCTTACTCTTAATTCGATAAACGTATTTCCCAAGTAACTTTCTGGTATCGATCACTGATTAGTAAGAGAAAACACCAGGTTTCATTATGTATTTAACACCGCTATTGTTCCACAACAGCAGAAAAACAATATTTCTATCATGAATATTCTTCCAATAGCTTCAGAAACTCCAACGATTGGTTTGTAGCAATTTTCAGTATAAACACAGCGTCTGAAATAATATACAAGATATTTCTACTAAACAGCACTTAAATCTTTATTCACATAAACCTTCTTCCATTTACACGGTTTTATGTTTACATTCCACTTAAACTATTTCCAATATTGCATTCTAATTTAAATCTTATATATTAATACGCTAAAATAAAACTTTTTGGAGCCTAAGGCGTTTTTATTCGCAGATGGATTCATTTAAAATTTTCACTGCTAACTGATATTAGTGTAACTTAGATTTTAAAGATTTTTCACACAAATCAGATCATAAATAAAAAAGTTATAGACGAATTAAAATGTATTTTTGAATTTAGGGGCCCTCTATACAATATGAAATAGAATTGCCCAAGTCTTTTCTGTGTTTTTTTATTATAATTATGTAGTATTTTATATTTTCTTTTAAAATTTCAATTTAGTTTATGCATTGATTTACGAGTGGATAGACGTATTATTTTTCTTTGTTTTTTAATTATTAATTGATGAAAATGAAATGATTAATAAATTTGTATGTACTGAAATCTCTGATCCCATTCTTTTTCCTAAACTACATGAATATGTGAAACGTCATATGATGCATGAACCATGTGGTGCTCTAAATCCCAACTAGAAGGGCCCGGCGTGCTTCGCTACGCTTATAAATAAAGTTTTTGCGTAGACGTTTTGTTGACGTAGAAGCAATGATTTCAAAAAGTGGTAATGAGATATGCTTGCATATAATTTTTAATTTTTTGTTTTTAAATATATATGCATGAAAAATAATCAGAACTCCAGCTGATCAGTTTGGATATATGAAAAATTAGCGATCAAATAAGTTTTCAGGTAAGCTTATTTGATCTCTAACTTCTATGTCAACAAAATGTCTACACAAAAACTTTATTTATAAGCGTAGCGAAGCATGCCGGGCCCTCCTGGTTTACATTAATGCAGTCTAATTTAAAACAAAGCACTTCTGTCTGAAGAAAAACTTCTGAAATACAATCCCTTTAAATCTAGAAAAATCGATCGTTATTCTAAACATCTTTAATCCAGAATGTTCGTTTAAACAAAATAAGAATTCGTTTTTGTTTGTTCCTTAACTGTAAAAAAAAGGTTTTACAACAACAATAATATGCGTTGCACGATCATTATTGTTTGTATGTTTTACTGATATATTATGAGTCGTTTAGACCTTAGTTACCGAAATAATAATGATATTCTTAATTCCCAAGGGAATTATAATACAATTTGAAGTAAAAAATAACTAACTTGATCAATTAAAACGCAAAATAATGCTATCAAATACTTGATAAAAATAAATGTTTTAGTTTAATAAATGTTTTATAGTAAAAAATAAAATTATTTATGTATGTCGCAATAGGATGTTAATTACCGCGGGAAACGTTTACTACCCGAGGGCCTTTGGCCCGAGGGTTAGTAAGTTTCACAAGGTTATAATTCCCTTGATACATAAATAACTATTGTAATAGTTCTATTGATGATGTTGATTTTAGTTTTGAAATATTGTACAAAGGAAATTGTTGTTGTTGGATACAATTTTGTTTTGTATTCCATTGCGATCATTTAGAATCATAACAATATTCACCATAGATGGTCAAAGGCAATCAGCGAATGTCAAACGTTTATAATAAAATTAAAACAAATCTTGTAGGATTTTGTTGCAATTCCATGAAGCTTTAAAAATTCACACAACGGACGAAACAGAAACGTTATAAACTCTCATTTTCGGACAGCCTGAATGGGTCAAGCTTGTTTTAATTTTAAATGTCTTCAAAAACGAACACCAAGTCTTAAAATAAGAAACTGGCAAACAAAGTATTTTCAAAGAGAAAATAGCATAGGAAAAGTTGTACCCAGATTGGAAAAATCAAAAAGGAACAAAATCACAATACTTCTTTCAAGAGTTATCAATCAACCAAGGCTTTAGCCAAGGTTTCAATTTTACAACACCAACAATACGAAATATTTGATTATAAAACAATCAATTTAATTAAGTATATACAATAAAATCTTTTTTATTAAGCAACAACACCTACTAAAACTGCATCAAACATGTTCGTCACAAAGAGTTAATTCAGTATGACGTCAAAGCTTGCACCGATAAAAACTTAATGTTATTATACAATGAATTATTCCAGAAATTGAACCTTATTTTGACCGAAGAAAATGAAATAATTAATATTTTAATATATTTTTTAATAATTATCATCGGGAAATAGAGCAAATAAATAAATTATAGAATCCTAGGTTCGTCGACCTTATGACCTGATACATAAAAATAGCATACAAGTTTGATAAAATGAAATATAAATAGATTTCTTGAAAAAAAAGTAAAAATGTTATTTGAATTTATTATTACTCAAGTTTTTTTTATCTCGCTCACTGTTTGGATTATTCATGCTTACGAGGATTGAGTAAACATTTCATTCAATAACAATTGTTTCTAAAATATGAAACAAACGTATAAACTTGATATTATCTCTTTTTGGTATATAATAACTTCAGATCAACCATTGAGTATTTTATAAAATTAGAAAAGGAAAACCGAAATAGGAAGAGAAAATAAAATTGTTCTCATTTCATTTCAATCGAAAAACAGAAAAAAGTCACCCACTTTTTCAAATCCACCTACTGACACACTTTTCACTGAAATATATGTGGCAGTAGAGCTTTTGATGATTTTCGTTATTTTTTTTTTGGGTTGATTCTATTTTTATACAAAAATTTATTTCTATGATTGTGAAAATTCTGTTAAAACTTTTTCATCCATTGCTAAAGAGAAAGTTTCATAGATTTGTGTGAAACGTTTTTGATGTTTAGACTATGTTTGGTTGATCTTAATATTTTCTTTAATTTGTTCAAATTATTTTTAATAAAAATATCGTTTATAAAATTAGAAAAAACAGACTCAATTCTTAGGTTAGCATAGCTTTTGGACGTCAAATTTCTTGGATTGATTTTAGTTTGTTTTAAAACCCAACTGCAAATAATAACTCAAGAGCGTTTATTTATATAATAATACTTTCGACAAAATCCTTTTATTATTCCGTTCTCCAGTTTTTCTTATGGCAACAAGTAGTAATCAATAATCCTGAATGACGTAAAATCGTAAAAAAGTAAGGAATTAAATAAAGCGTTTTTTAAATATTAAATTAAGAACTAGTTTAATTTTAGTATTACATAATACAGGTTTTAGTAAAATTAAATCATAATTCCTTGAACAGAAGAGAACTTATAAATTCCAAACAAAAGCGCGAGTTTGTCTACATTTTTATTTCATATTTATACATTGATAAGAAAATAAAACATAGCATGATAAAAATTCAGTCGAATGATAGGAATATAGAACAAAAAACACCCTGCATTATATTGCTTTGCTGACGTCATTGTGAAAAACTGGGTCAGTGAGAAAATCGTTTATAGAGGTTGTATACCCCATAAAAGTTTTGTCCTTTTTTGTATTTGTGTGGTTTATTTTAACACAACTACATCTAATATTAAACTTGTATGACAAAGTGATGTGACGTAAACGATGAATTATATTTTTAATATTTATATTTTTTATACATTATATTTTGTATTTTTTTTCAGTTCGATTATACTTAAATATTTATTGCAAAAAGAAAATATTTTAATTTATTGATTATACATAGATATTTATTACACTTTGGCTACTAATGCATAAAACGCTTTGTTAATTATGGAATGTATGACATCATGGGAGATATTTTGTTTGACGTCGACTAACTGGCTATTACTTTATAGCTCCCCGTTTTATAAAATTAATTGAGTTAGTTTTTAAACATTTGGAGAAAATTAATAGACTTCGGCATAAAGCTTCTAACCGAAAGTTATTAAAAAAATTGGTTTAAAAATTGCAGTGCCTTAAATTATAGATTTTACGGTCACTAAACAACAACTAGGAATATCACTTAAAAGAATAAGAATAATAGGACCACAGTGCAGGGCTTTCAAGCTGAAAGACAGTAACAGTAACGCTGTTGCTTACTCGAAGAAACGAACCTTCATATAACTCTATGTCTGGCCTTTAATCACTGAGGAAGATAGTGTGTAACACAATCAAGGATTATGCCACTAGCTGGATTTTTGGCAACCATGTTTTAGTTTTGTTCCTGCAAATTTTTAGAACGAATTTGATTTTTATTTCTTATTATTTTTTTTTATTTTCTATATCCTATCATGAAATATTGGCCTCTGTCATATTTTATATGTGGTAGAATTTATTGTTTAGTTGTCCATTATTTAACAAAAAATATAAAAAATCCTTAGAACGCATGTTGTTATGAGACCCTTAGTCTTAAAAGGTTTTTATGTGTTGTTGTGACACATATTGTAATGCCTACTACACAATACATTTTATTGAAAAAAAAACACAGATTTTAGCTAAAAGTGATCGCTTTGGGATGGAATTGCTCTATAAAATCAACGACCAAGGAAAAAATAATACCCGTGTTTATTACGTATGGAAGCTAAATAAGGAAGACAACTTAACCGTGATAAAATCAATTAAGATTCTTAAACTATAGCGATAAAATGAGATGAATAGAAAGAAACTGATTAGACAGACGACCAAATTTCTTTGCAAGTGAAACAGATAGAAATAAAAAGAAAAACATAAAGGCAGGGCGGTACAAAGATAAAAAAAAAGAGAGAGAGAGAGAGAGAGAGAGGGGGTGATTTATAAATAAAATACCCAGAAATTGAGAACCTCAATGCCAAAGAGAATAAAGTGAGGTAATTAGCTTAAAAGTCAGCTTGCTCAAATATATTGATTGTATTTTCACCAATATTGGTTAATTCCTTTGAATTTTCTGTTATTTCATTAAGATGTTTAACTATCGTTTTTTTTAAGAATCGGGCGTCGCGGAAATTTTCAAAATTTTTTTTACAAATTTGATATCAATCGATCTGGCTTGGCCTCCCGAAAACTTTATGAGATTGGGGTGGTAGGACCCAACCCCACCCCTTTACAACTTCTTTAAGTTTTAGCATATAAAAATCTATATAAAATAAATGGGAAGAGATGAAAAAGATTTAATGGCACCATTATCTTTCATTCAGACCGGCGCAACTTTTGAGTACAAAAGTTGATTTGCCCTCCCACCCCCAACCCACTCCGTGGGTGGGGTTGACACATTAAACGAGTAAAATATGTCATGTTGGGGATCGTTAGAATCAAAATTTCATAACAAATACAATCTCCCATATTACCCCCCGATCGGTGACATAACCATTTTTGAATCACAGAGGGGTACCCTTATCGTAGAAAAAAATATTTTTTTTGTATGTCATATTTGGTGTCGATTTCAATATAATCGGGGATGCTGAGTTCAATGATGATGATAAAAATGGGGGCCGAACTCGGAGAAATCCAAAAAGGGGTGGAGGTTGGGGGGTCGGTTATAAAAAATATCGTCATAATAAAAATTGGGTTCGGACTCAGGGTAGTCCAATAATGGGGGTTGGGAGGTGGGGGTTGGGGGGTCGGTTACACAAAGTATCGAAATTATTGTCATTATTATCGATTTTTACATAATCGAGGATGCTGAGTTGAATGGTGATGGTAAAAATGCTGACCGGACTCAGGGTAGTTCAATAAGGGGTGGGAGTTGGGGGTCTGGTCATGAATAGTATCAAAGCTATCGTCATTATTATTGATGTCAACATACTTGAGGACGCTGAATCCATTAAAAACCAATATTTATTATGTATATTTGAACATTACCTCAATTTTAGACCCAAACCGTTATCCTCTAATTTCTTCCTTAGAGCCCATGTACTAATTTCAGCATCGCCATTGAATTCAATGCCCTTGATTTATCCAAAATCAATACTCATAATATATATGTGAGCATTTTCGGCTTTCAGCCCCCAACTCCCACCCTTTAGTGACACCCTTATATTTTTTATCCCAATTTAAACATCACTGTTGGATTCAGCGTCCTCAAGTATGTTGACATCAACACTAATGACGACAATTTTGATACTATTCATGACCAGACCCCCCAACCCTCCCCCCTTATTGAACTACCCTGAGTCCGGTCACCATTTTTATCATTACCATTGAACTCAGCATCTTTGATTATGTTAAAATCGAAATAATAACGATAATTTTGATACTATTCATGACCAGACCCCCAACCCTCACCCCTTATTTAACTACCCTGAGTCCAGTCAACATTTTTACCATCACCATTGAACTCAGCATCCTCGATTATGTAAAAATCGATAATAATGACAATAATTTCGATACTTTGTATAACCGACTCCCCAATCCCCGCCTTTTATTGGACTACCCTGGGTCCGGCCCTAATTTTTATTATCATAATTGAACGCAGCATCCGTCGATTATGTTAAAATTGATAATGATGACGATAGTTTTGATACTATTCATGACCAGACCCCAACCCCCACCTCTTATTGAACTACCCTGAGTCCGGTCAACATTTTTACTATCACCATTGAACTCAGCATGCTCGATTATGTAAAAATCGATAATAATGACAATAATTTCGATACTTTGTATAACCGACCCCCCAACCCCCATTATTAGACTACCCTGAGTCCGACCCCAATTTTTATTATGACGATAATTTCGATATTTTTTATAACTGACACCCAACCTTCACCCCTTTTTGGACTACCCCGAGTTCGGCCCCCATTTTTATCATCATCATTGAACTCAGCATCCCCGATTATATTGTGATCGATACCAAACATGACATGCAAAAAAAATATTTTTTTCTACGATAAGGATACCCCCTTGAGAGTAAAAAGTGGTTATATCACCGATCAGGGGGTAATATGGGAGATTGTATTTTTTATAAAATTATGATGCTAACGATACCCCGCATGACAAATTTTACTCATTTAATGTGTCAACCCCACTCACGGGGTCGGTTGTGGGTGGGGGTGCAAACCCCCACCCCCGCAACTCAAAAGTTGCGCCGGTCTGAATAAAAGATAATGGTGCAGTAAAAATTTTTTTATCTCTTCCATTTATTTTATATAGATTTTTATATGCTAAAACTTAAAGACGGTGTAAAGTGGTGGAGGTGGGTCCTACCATCCCATTCTCATAAATTTTTTGGGAGATGGCCAAGCCCGATCGATTGATATCAAAATCACAAAATTGAGTCAAAAAAATTTCCAAAAACCACGTCTTCTGCCCGATTCTTAAAAAAAACGATAGTTAAAATAATTCAATCTCTGCAACCAACAAGCGTTCTTTCAATTTGTTAACCTTTAAGTTTTTAACCTTTCGCTATCTTGAAGAACATTTTCTTTGTTGACGGTCTATTGATTAGAAAAAATTTGCACCCTGATCCTGAAGCTAAGTCCGTTATAATAATTATCACCGTAAGGGTGATAAATCTAGTGAGTAGATTTTGCCGCTAAAGTTCCGTTAATCAGTTCCTTCTTATCCAAATTCGGAGCATTAGTAAAAGTTCCGTTAGAATCGATCAATGGACGAAGGCTGTAGTGTTCGAACATATTACTTTGTTATTGCAGAATAAAAAATATATAATCAAATTACTAATAGTGAAAAACTGAAATATATTTACATATTGTTGTAACACAACACTTTTTATATGAAAATAAATGGTTTTGGGATCAAGGTCGGAAAAGGTAGTGACTTGGGAGACTTCTCTTCACTTTACCCAAATTCGATAATAAATACAAATTTGTAAGTGTTGATGCGCCCTATTTACTTTTTTGTCCGAACAATATTTTCCGATGTCTTCAATCGACAAAGGTTTAAAACGACTTCCATTAATTTCAAAAATATTCCTAATACTTCAAATTGTGCAAAATGCATGATGTAAAATTTAAAACACTTCAACAATGTGTTTAGGCCTTCTGTATTCTTTTTTATGCTTAAATTTCCAATTTTAAGCAAATCTGGGGATGAATTTAATCTTTCTTTTAATTCCTATAAATCTTGATTTAAGAATGACGTCAAGAAAAACTATAATTATTAAAATATTTTCATTTCGTTTATATTCCTGAATAAATTCCATTCTTGTTCCAATTTTGTACAAGAAAGCTGTTTTGTTTTTCAAAATTACGAAAAGTTGTTCGTTCTACCAATACTTTCATAGTATTTGTGGTAGACTAAATATCAGAAAAATAGAATGTTTTTAGTGTTTGTGTTATTTCATTCCAACTTTTTGTTTTTTTTTTTTGCTAAAATCATTCATAGCCTGGATTCAATGAATGAAATTATTCTTCTATAAACACAACAAAAGGGTATGAATGTATTTGACCCACTTTTGATGTTAATTTAATGTGTTGAACTGCACTTCCCTGTTTCCCTTATATATAAACGTTTTATTTTGTTGTTGAATTAATCTATATACATTTTCCATAGAGATAGAGACATTTTTGTGTTTTTCGGGATAGATCGAAAAACAGGATCTGTGGAATGGCTATAGAAATACAGAAATAAATAGGGATGAGATTCATAAATTGAATGAAGGTGGTTGGCAAATAAAATTAAATGGGTTCTCGACTGACGTCATTGCGTTCTATATAAGTAGTTGTATACGTTACCATAGTTCATATATTATTTTTATCGAGGTCATTCAATAAAAGAAATGAAATTGTTGAAAAAAAAAACATAATATTTAGTTTTGTCGTTTAAAGTTATGAAAAACTTAAAATGAAAATATTTTTCCAAAAATGTTTATTTCCTGGTGATTATGAAAAAATAAAATTCGTTTTGGATTATTGCCAATTTACATTTAAATTTTTATATTTTGTTGTTGTAATTTTATTAACGAATCGTCAACGTTTACTTATACACTGATAGATTCGGAAAATTTCTAAAAATAATTATTTTTTTTAGGTAATAAATGTTAAGATGTAAACGATTTTTAGACTGTAGCGTTATATTTTTGTAAATATTTTATTATGAAAATTGTGATTTTTATGTCGAATTATTTTCACCCCAAAATAGCAACAAAAATATTAATATAAATCAAAAAATACGTTTATATCACCTAAAAATACAATGCGTATTTTTTCTAAATTTTTATGACATTAGTAACATTAAAATTTAAAAATAAATAGTTTGTTAATTCAATCTATTTGCTTCAGTATAATTAAATCACGTTTGAAAAATGTTTATATATAGGTAGCTTCATTTTCTTCGTAGCCTTATTTCAATTTGTTTCCTTTAGACGGTAATATGTTGTTATTATTCTTTAGATAGCTTTTTTTAAAGTCATGGAGATGATTAGCCTATTTGCTGTTTTACGGGTACTCCAACCACGGCTTCATGAACGCTGAATTTTGTTCCCTTATGATATGTTCGATTTATTAAAAGCTGTACAAAGCGTAAGATTTCTGTTCTTTGTGTGGAACAGTTAATGTTTAACAATTTAACCATAAAAAAAACTCTTTATTTTGAAATGAAAAGAAACGACAAAGCTCAAACAACATGATCTTTAAATAGATTGAACAGACAAATGTTTATGGAATTTTACCTCCAAAACTTTTTGAGAGTGGCCATATGAAACACATAATTTTTTTAATTTAACCTACACTTTTAGTGACGTGGTGCATCTAGGAAAACAATACACCACTACTTTTTCTGTTGTGCTAGTAATTTTGGCATTTTGGATTTAGAGATATCTTTAGATATTTAGATTAATCTTAGATTGGCTCTAGACTGTCGTTTAATGTTTAATCTAAACTAAAGAGAAATAAAGGGTTCAAAACAAACATTCTTCATTAGACTAATATAAAAATTTAATGTTTTAAACGTTTTTCAGTACCAGTTTTAAGTATTTGTAATTCTTATCTTACAATAACGTTGTTACTTTTTCTTTTAAACAAGTTTCAACTTTGTGTTTAAATATATCTGGGAAAATACGATTTCTGCATCCATATCCCCCGAAAAGATGTATTGAAGCATAATCATAACAGTCGATACGAAGATCACCATTGCAATCCTACAAAGCAAAAATATTAGAAAGAGATAATATTTGGTTTAGTATTTATGTATAATTTACCTGAGCAAATCTTGTCATATATCCATCAAAAGCACGAGCAGCACAAATTGGATCATTAGCACAATGAGCATAAGCTTTTATAAATTAATTTAAATTTTAAGCACACAAAATGAAATAATAGATAAATCTTAACAAATACTTACCATATGGACTATCAGGATTTTCACCAGCTACAGTTGGTCTACCAGAATCATGCCAATAAGGATAGGTAATTCGCAATAAACCACAAACTTCACCATTGCAAACTGCTGTGCTATCACAATCCGAAGCTGCTTCACATACACATTGTAGACAATATGATGGCACGACACGTGGAAAAGGTACACCTACTATCTCTTCAACTCTCAATAATCCAGTATCATAGACTAAACAACAGAAGAAAAAAAGAAATAACCGAAAACTCATTTTGAATTAATTTGGTATAATTGAGCTTACCAAATTTTGTGCAATTGGCAGTTACCAAAAATGAAATAACTGCTATAACTATATTTATTTTAATCATTTTAAAGTTAACTTGTATCCGTAACCCCAAGAGTATATGATCGCTATACTCGATTACATGTCTTTATATACAATCACACTCAATAGGTTTAACGATAAAAATAACTCCAGGCAATTAGACATTAAGATATAGGAACTCGTTAATTTTGTTTATTTAATTGAAAATAAATTTTTATTATTTTAATAAACTAAATGAGTCATCGTTTGTTTCAAATAATTAAAAACTGATTTGTAAAAAAAATAGTTGCTTGAAAAATTGGAATATAAAATTCATAGAATTTAAAGGCTGATAGATGACTTAAATTATTTGAAGATATTTAAACGAATGTCAAATTCAAACTTATTTAACAAATATTTAACTTGAGTTTTTAAAAAGCATGCGAATATGACTTCAAATTCTCTCATTCTATGTAATTTTCCTAATTCTAATTCTCCTTTCTGCAACTGGTAGTTTTATTTGTATCTGCAATTTCTATTTGGTATTTAAAACTTAAGTTTTGATATGTTTGAAATTGATAGATTCCTAAACACTGATTTTAAAACAATTATGGATTAGGGCATTGCTAACAGTGTTGAATCCAATAGAAGCAAAACGCAGGTTTGTCATTTTTGTAGAATAAATTTTTAATCTGGCTAAGAATGCTGCTCCAAAAATTATTATTTTAGAGTGATGTCGTAAACTTTTCAATGGCAAGCAACTTCTTTTAATATACAAATAATTTTTTATACGTCCCATGTATGGAATATTACTCTCACATATGGGGTGGAGCATATTTTATTATGTTTCTAGTGTGTTGGTTCTGTACAACAAAGAGCTATTAATCATATTGGCAACTCAATAAAGCATGTACGATGTGGGATTCCAACCGGCTGTCACAAATTCCTCACCTCTCTAACAAACATTATGCTTGCAGTCACTATTATTTCAAACTCATCTACCCGGTCCCTAGCATGTGAATACAATAATGGAAAGGCACTGGTGTTCACCCCTCTAAGTAAAGCTCGATTGCTAATTTAGCGTCCTCCAACCAAAAGAAGGGACGATCGACAGGTAAGCGACAGCCAGTTTTAAAAAACATACGATCGCGGAACGTACAGCATGAAAGAAAGTAGTGATAAAAAATAAGAGAAAGAGAGATACGTCACAGCTCACTTACACAAATCTACAATTTCTCACGTAAGAACCACTATTCAATTTATTAAAAGAAATGTTTATTTAATTATATATAGAAAAACAAGTATTAAAAATATTTATTTATTCAATAAAAAATAATTATTATTCATTTACTTAAATTACTATTTATTTATTTAAGCATTTATTATTTCATATATTATTTATTTAAAACATTTGTTTATTTATTTGTTAAAATAAATTATTTATTTATATTATCATATAATAGCCTGATGCAAAAAAAAACAATTATGAATCTAATGATCATAGCCATCTGAGCAAGAATTTCGCGCGAGCAAGACCACTCCAATAATGATATGTAAGAGCTGTGAAGATAGTCCCCTAATGACCAAACTATACAGAACAGATTCTTCCACACCTTAACAGAGAAAACCAAGACAAATCAAGTTGTGGTTCCTAACAAACAAATTTAACCGACCCAGATGTGGTTCCTCTACCTACAAATAAATTAAACAATTAAAACTAAGCTCCCGAGCGCGAGACTCTAACTCCCTAAGCTCCTCTGGTCATAATTACTATTCCATTTTAAAAACAGGTAAGAAAAAATCATTTTATATTGAAAGGTTACTCGTCAATACCCATGGTTCTATCACAATAGTAACCTATCTTCTCTATCAAAAACTTCCAAGCAAGGAGGGTTCGGTCGATCGCATATCCATAATAGGACATAGTCGACCTAAGACCATATTAAGGGGTGAAGCCTCATGGATGGCTTCTTATGCCTACAATTTCAAAAAAAAAAATTAATTTAAAACACAAAAAAACATTAATCAATAAAATGCCCTCTTCTGGTAGGGATCGAACCATCACCTTGACTCGCGACGGCTCAAGCAGCCACTTCCCGTTCATGTTTACGTCGTGGCGCAACGTCACAACTCACGTTTATTTTTGGTTAAATTACATATTACTTAAAATTTCAAGTAAATTGTTAAAAGTAGAATCCTAAAAAAAATTGAGTTCAATTACTCACAAAAATCCCGAACAAGTAAAAAAATAATTATTAAAAAAATAATTTCTAAATCTAGAAAAAACGGGGTTTATATCGCGCCACTTATTATTTTTAAACCCTAACCCCTAGATGTTAAAGTCCCCCAAAAAAAAATTAATTAAAATTTATGCAAATGTATGTTTCTATAGTTGTTAGAAGTTATCTCCTTTAATACCATTATGAAACGGATTTTATAAGAAATCAGCCACACCGATTATTAACTTTAAAAACAAATTATTAGAAGAAACCAGGACTCCTACTTTTTTCATTATGAATTAAAATACTTTATATAAGAAACCAACCGCACTCACTATTAACATTAAAAATAAGAAAAGGAATATTTATAAGAAACCAGGTGCCTCCCCTATTATCTTTATGAAATAGTTTCTACAAGAAATCACTCATTCTCACTATTAACATTAAATACTAAGAAACAAAATTATACCATAAAACAAACGGCATGCACTATTATCATTATGAAGTTTTCATTAAAGTTTCTGTAAAAACCCGGCCACTATTATCAATATTAAATATTGCTGTATATAAGAAAAATAGCCCCACAATTAACATATTTGTATAGGAAACCAGCCGCACCCACTATTAACAATAAGCACTGATAAAAAAGACTATTACATGAAACCAATGGCCTTCACTATTATCATTATGAATTTTCTATAAGAAACCGGTCACACTCTCTATTAACATAAAACACTATGTATTATATAGAATTATTGCAAGATACCAACAACCTCCACTATCATCATTATGAAACATTATACTTTGTTTAAGAAACCAACCAATAACATTAAAAAGTTATAGAGGGAATATTCACAAGAAACCAACTGCCCTCACTATTATCACTAAGAAATAAATTCTACGATAGACTAGCCACCTCCACTATTAACATTCAAAACTGTTAAAAGGATTATTTACAAGAAACCAGCTGACTCCACTTTTATCATTATGAAATAGTTTTTATAAGAAACCAGTCGCGCTCACTATTAACATTAAAATGGATAAAAAGAATTACTACATGTAACCAACGGCCGGCACTCTTAATATTATAAAGTTTTTAGGTTCTATAAGAAATGAGTCGCACTCACTATTAACATTCAAAAGTAATAAATAGCATTATTACAAGAAACCAGTGACCTCCACTATTATCATTTTGAAATATTATAGTTTCTATAAGAAACCATCCGTACCAATTAATAACATTAAGAACTAATAAATGGAATATTTACAAGAAACTAGCTGAATCCACTTTTATAGTTATGAAATAGTTTCTATAAGAAACCAGCCGCACTCACTATTAACATTAAAAGGTAACAAGAGGCATATTTACAAGAAACCAGGTGGCTCCACTATTAACATTATGAATTAGTTTTTATGAAACACCAGCCGCCTCCACTATTAGTATTAAAAACTAATAAAAGACATATTTAGAACAAACCAGGTGCATCCACTATTAATATTATGAAATTGTTTTTATGAGAAACTACCGCCTCCATTATTAACATTAAAAACTAAAAAACGAAATATTTACGAGAAACCAACTGCCTCCACTTTTATCACTTTTATCACGGACAGGCTTTTCACGAAGTATAAAATATGTGGTAATCGTCACATAAAATCGGCGTGGGTCCAGGGACTAGTATTAAAGCAACTCGGTTGTAGACTTTGAATATTGCTTTCATCCGGTTACCGTCCTTGGCCTTCAACCTCGTGCGACAATTTCTTCGTTCGAATAATCTCTTATTTTGTTTATTGTTTCTTATGATTTTTTCAACAAAATCTTACTTTGTTCGAATCAACTCAAAATTATTTATAAACATCAAATAAAATTGTAAAATGTTGTCCGCCGAGTAAAAAAAATTGAGCCCCTGGAACGTTAATTTTTTTGAGTTGAGATTGAAATATTTCTAATCGTCAAACAGTATGATAGCTAGACGAAACATGTTTACCCCATAAGTAAAATTTAACTAATCGCCGTCTAATTTTCACCCATTTTCAAATTTTTAATAAAATATTTCTATAAATAACCTCAAAACTTAAAACACATTTACCTTTACGTAAAAAAAACTAGTTGAAACAAAAACTTTAAAAACAGCAATAAAATAGTTCAAATACTGCATGGAAATGACGTCAGCATATCAAAGTGATATAATGTTAAAAACATTATGACGTCTGTTTGAAAATGCAACAGAAAATTGACTCAAACAAATATGTACACTTTAATACATTTACGTATATAAAATATAAAATTTTATTGTATTAAATAAAAATAAAGATAAAATTTAATTTATGATTATTATTTATATTTTGATAAGAAAATATCAATAAAAATTTAAAAAAAATTCTTATCAATGAAAAATTTCAACGAAAACCTATGTTAAAACGAAAAATTCGTTTTCATTTTTATGTTGTGCGAATCTTTCGTTTCATAAAAATATTCCAAAATGAAAAACACAAAGCCAACCGATATTACAATGGTGCGTCAACAATTTGCGCAAATCCAAATAACAAACATAATCTAAAACCCAGAACTTTTTCCATTGAGTAAAAAATTCAAAAAAAAAATGTTTTTGATGTTTTTCCAGTTAGCCTAAATAAAATAAAAGATCGTGTAATTTTATATTGCGCTTTTCTTCTTGGTTTTCGTGTGTTAAAAAAACAGGGTGGTGATTCAAATTTTTATCATTCATTCATAACTAAAGAAAGGAAAGAGATAATGCGCGCGCGGGGAAAATATATGTTTCAACAGTTTTTTGTTGAATTGGAAACAAGGAATGAATTTTTATTTATTTCTCGAGGATTTTAATCAATGAATTTTATGTAGCTCAGTGTGTGTGCGTTTTAAATGTTCGTATGTATTTTTCGATTTAATTCCAAAGAGGCCAAGGGAAATAAATTTTTGTTTTGGTGGTGCGAGCTATTTTTAGAATAGCTTTTTGTATAACATTATTATATAGTTTTTCAAACGGAAAATATAAAAAAAAATTCTAGGCCATGTATGTTGTATAATTTTGATGAAGTCTTTTGAGAGTAGAATATATTAAGTAAATTAAAAAAAGTTATTTGGCAGGTGAAATAATTGTAATTTAGCTAAAGAAATATTTATGGTAGAAATTTTGTAAAATGGTTTAATTTAATTTACTAAACTATTTTCAGGACGTTTATAATATTTTATAAGTTAATTTTATTTTCATTTAATTACATTTGCTATAATTGTAATTGTTGTAGGGACAAAGTCAACCTAATAGCTTAGAGCCTAACTTAGAGATTATATCCAATAAATTTTTTTCAATTAAATAAGACTTGGAAATACAAAATCTGAAGAATGTTTTAAATTTTATTTTCAGTTAAAACTAAAACCAGTAAATATTTTTATTACTTACATATGCCACCTAAAGAGTTGAAATCTTTTTAAAAATTGCACGTTGAAATCTTTACATGAAACAAGAAAAAACTTTTATTCGGAAAAAACTTGTTCATGATAAAAATCAATTCTCTGATTCATTCATTAAATAAAGGGAAAAATAAGGGCGATTGTTGCGCAAGCGGTAAAAGCCGTTTAAATTTATTTCAATTGATTAATAAATGTAAAATATTTTTCTTTGTTTTTTTCACCTATGATAGTTCAATTGTTTAATGAATAAAATTTTAACACTGTTTTTGCTAATAACGGATTCATTTATTTTATTTTTAGAATGAACGAAATAAAATCAAATACGCATATATTCTGGTCATGACCTAGTTTTGAAAGATCTTAAAATGTGTGTGTATGAAGAACCATAAATAAATGTTGGCTTTGTACTTTTTTTGGAATAAAGGATGTTTCATTCATTTTTACATTTTTGTCTCAATTTTATGAGAAAACAAGCGCCATATTATAATTTAAATAAATTTAAACTAGGTCATAAAAGCAACAGAAATTGTTTTTGTTGTAATGCATTGGTAGACAACACGGCATTTTTGTTAACAATTTCTAGCTTCCGTATATTTGATTCTATTCAATTTCAAAGCTTATAGACCCAGTAAGGTTATAACGAGGAATTAAAACGCTAGATTTCAAGTTTCATTTTACCACAAAAAATAAATTTGCGAATGAAAAATACTGCAAGAGCTAAATGAATACGTTCAACAGATTTTCTATATTATATTTTATGATTAAATCATTCGAAACAAAAAACGACTGAACTAGAACTGAATCGGGTAGCTAGTTTATTTAAATTGTAGATCTGAAATGAATAGCACACTTGTCGAAATCACAATCGGAAAGATGAGAGTTAGATTCAAAGAATTGTTAACTCAATGAAGGGCAAAGCTAAAAAATAAACTTGGTGTTTTGCACTCTTTAAAATATTATTCGCCAGATGAAAAATTTTATTTGTTAGTTCATTCCTACTCCTTGTAGTGAAATTTTTTAATTAATTTAATTTTAAAATATGGAGGGGCTGAAATCTCACAGATCTGAGATATCAAGACTTCGGTCTGGGTTAAAGATTTTGATATAGTTTTCGGCAAAAAACTTTTATGAGGACATGGTTTTTAGTTTTGGGCAGCGATGTATATCAAACATAACTCTTTGTTAAAGTACAAGTATGTTTTTATCTCTGTTTAGAAATTTATTACACAAACTAACACGAAACATCAATACGTTGCCGGAAAATTATAACAGATCATATATTAACATAATTTAGTGAAAAGATGATACACTCAGCAAACTGCTCAAAAACCTCTCCATTTAGCGTTTCGAGAAAATTTTACAAAATCACAAATTCATATTTCTTTCAAAATTCCAAAAACATTGTAAAAATTAAATAAAATCAACATTTTTTCAAAATTCCAAAAATATTCCAAAAATTATAATAAAATCAAGTATTTAAACTTTTTCTAAATTCCAATAATATTTCAAAAATTCTTAAAAATTCAAACTTTTTCCAAAAGTCTAAAAATATTGCAAAAATTATTACAAAATTAAAAATTGAAATTTTTTTTCAAAATCTCAAAAATTATAATAAAATCAAAAATTTAAAATTTTTCAAAGTTCTAAAAATATTCCAAAAATTCTTACAACATCACAAATTAAAACTTTTTCCGAAATTCTAAAAATATTGCAAAAATTATTACAAAATCAAAAATACAAACTTTTTTCAAAATTCCAAAAATATTTTAAAAACTACAACAAATTCAAAAATTTCCATGTCCAATTTCATTTTCAATTACATATACGTCATAAAAACAGCTACATTTTTTCCAAAAAATTGTCTAAA
The DNA here is from genome assembly GCA_963693315.1 of Diogma glabrata. Taxonomy (NCBI): domain Eukaryota; kingdom Metazoa; phylum Arthropoda; class Insecta; order Diptera; family Cylindrotomidae; genus Diogma; species Diogma glabrata. The sequence goes on along the minus strand of OY856188.1, from coordinate 277,109,575 downwards.
AAAATAAATGAAATCATTTTTTGACACACATGACATTATTTGTTTGACAAACTTATAATGCCATAATTCTCAATAATAATAATAAAATTCAAACATTTCAAACATATAATTAATTTTTTTTTTCAAAAAATAGGGTAAAAAAATAAATAAAAATCTTTCTTTTGACACACTTGACAACATTTTTTTGACAAACTTATAATGCAAGAATCTAGATTTTGGTCTCACATACCAATCCCGACCATCAAAATTTTCTAAATTCAATGTTTCTACTCGTAATCACTTAAAATGAACGTTTTTTAAGCTAAAAATATGCAAATTTCCTTGTTTTGACACACTTGACGATTTTTTTGACACACTTCCGGTACAGCTATCGAACACATCGTCCTTCCGGCTCTTCCCATTGAGTAAACCTATTTTTAGAAAAAAAAAATTTTCAAATCCGTCCAGCGGTTTTTTAGATTTCGTAGGTTGTGATGGCCGGACGGCCGGCCGGTCGGCAGACAGATATACATTTTTTTTTTGCTTTTTTAGAATCAGTAGGTCCTAAAACGTCGAGAAATGTCAAAAAAAGTGGGGGTAAGAATTTCACTTTTTAGGTCTTTCAGACCGAAGTAATATTTGCATAATTGAACAAAACATTCAGACAAATAACTTATTTTTTTTTTAAAGGATCATCAAATTTTAAACAAAAATTAATTGCTTGATCCAAACTAGGGCAAACCTAAGTAGGGCACGATTTGAGCCTTGACAGATTTCTGCTCGGGTACCTTTTAGGACCTGAGCCCCAGAACAACATGCGTTCTACGGCGTTGATTGACGCTATTTTTTTGTTACTTTAAAAAAAGGATGACACTAAAAAATAAATCCTATTACTTAATAAAATATGACATATAGGTCAATATTTTATGATGAGGAACATTTGCAGGAACAAAACTACAAAAGAGTTGTCAATAGTCCAGCTAGTGGTATATTTCTTGATGATGTGTCGCACTATCTTCCTCAATGATTAAAGCCTAGATATAGAGTTACATTGAGACTCATTACTTATAGCAAGTATATGCGGCATCATCAAAGAATATTACATAGCTAAGAATCAAAGTGCTGCCGTTGATTAAATACAGTTCATCCGCCAGCACCCTAAAGACACAATTTTTGTTAGTAGTACCATACTGCTACAGCCAGTGTTATGCAATATCTCACGTTAACTCGTATGCCACTAACAGAGGCTGGTACGCGGGGTTGTCATACCTCGCGCCATTTTTAACTGTTATTTTTAACTCTAACTCGCAGAAGTGCATATTTCGACTCCTTTCGAACGCAAGAAGTTAATAATCGGGAAAAATTCTAAATCGTATTGAAATCAAAGCTATTAGAATGATCCAAATTAATTATTGTTTTATTACCTCACTGTTTTAAAAATTTACTACAATTATCGTAGGAATCGGTGTTGCCTACATTAATCGTAGTAAAAAGTACATTATATAACAAGGTTGAAAAGTAAGCTATTGTTGACCGAGAACTTTTATATCCTGAGGCGTGAAGCACCGAGAGAAATAATGTTCGATGTCTATATTAGCCTTCTTAACTGAGGTATATATAGAATTTTTTTAACAACTAACACTAATAATTATCGTATTTGATTTGATTAGATTCTGATATTAGTCATTTTCCATTTCATTTTTTATTTAAATATCTTAAAATATCAAGTAGCCTGGATATTTAGTTTCATACAAATAAAACGAAACAAAGGACTGCAATTATTATTTGTTTGTGTTTTTTCTCCATTTCAATTTAAAAAATATGGAGGGGTTGAAATCTCACAGAAATCTCACTGAAATATCCAGACTTTGTTCTGGGTTAAGGATTTTGCTATAGTTTTCAGCAAAAAACTTTTATGAGGACATGGTTTTTAGTTTTGGGCAGCGATGTATATCAAACATAACTCTTTGTTAAAGTACAAGTATTTTTTATCTCTGTTTAAAAATTTATTCTAAAACTAACACGAAACATCAATACGTTGCAGGAAACTTATAATCAAAATTCTAAAAATAAAGTTAAATTAAATAAAATCAAACTTTTTCAAAATTCTAAAAATTCGAATAAAATCGAATATTTAAATTTTTTATAAATTCCAATAAATTCTTAAAAATTCAAACTTTTTCCAAAATTATAAAAATATTGCAAAAATTATTACAAAATCAAAAATTGAAATTCCAAAAATTATAATAAAATCAAAAATTAAAAATTTTTCAAAATACTAAAAATATTCCAAAAATTCTTACAAAATCAAAAATTAAAACTTTTGCCGAAATTCTAAAAATATTGCAAAAATTATTCCAAATTCAAAAATACAAACTTTTTCAAAATTCCAAAAATATTTCAAAAACTATAACAAATTCAAAAATTTCCATGTCCAATTTCATTTTTAATTACATTTACGTCATAAAAACAGCTACATTTTTTTTCCAAAACATTGGCTAAAAAAATAAATCAAATCATTTTTTGACACACTTGACATTATTTTTTGACAAACTTATAATGCCATAATTCTCAATAATAATAATAAAATTTGATTTCAAACAAACAATTTTATTTTTTTTTCAAAAAATTGGATAACAAAATAAATAAAAATCTTTTTTTTGACACACTTGACAACATTTTTTGACAAACTTATAATCTAGTTTTTGATCTCACATACCAATACCGACCATCAAAATTGCTCCAAATTTAATGTTCCTACCAGTGTTGCCAGATCGCGGGATTTTTTCCCGTTTTCGGGATATTTCATATAAAACGGGAAAGCGGGAAAAAACTTGGAAAGTGCGGGATTTTTCACATTTAATAATAGAATCGTTTTAAATTAAAACTTATTTTGAAATGGTTGCACCAACCAACTTTTTACCAGGCTCAGACATCTTGTCGATCACCCTTTCTTAGGGAGATAGGTACGTTTTGAGTACTCCAACGGACCAACATGTTATCTGAATTTCAGGAATATTTTGATGCTGCGAAACGAGAAATGAAATCACCTGGAACTACAAGTTGGCTCTCTATGCATCCATCCATTTTAAACATATTAAAAAAATTGGGATGTTTGGCATCACTATTTTATTTCTGAGCAGTTGTTTGCGTATCGAAAAAGAGCTATTACAATTTTAAAATTTTTTGAAAATCATGAAATCAAGAAATATTTACTTCTTTTAAAAAATGTCCTTCTCAATTTTAATAGATTTAATGCTCCATTTTATAGCAGTTTTTTCTTATTCCACAAGTTGTATGGAGAATCGAATGTGTAAGTTTTTAATGCAATATTTTATTTTTCAAGGAAAAGTTTACGATGTGAGCGAGACACAAGCGAGCATTACAAATTTTCGAGAGAATAAAATTCATTACAAACGAATCCAAAACAACGTTTTATCCTTCCGATAGAGTAACATTTATTAATTTAAATTGAATTATTTTAAAATTTATTGATAAGACAAGTAAAACGAATAAAGAAAAACAATGAATGTTATTGCATTTTTTTGAATAATTAATTCCAAACAATTAAATAAATTTGATTCAATTTCGATATCTATTTAATTGTTTGGTATTTTGAAAATGAAAAGTCTATGAAAAGCCTAATGAAAGCCCTACCTAATGAAAGACATCAAATTTTATACTAGTAAGAAACCAAAAAACAATCTTTTGGAAATTTAATTCAATTTAATCATAGTAGTCTTTGCCTTTTTTAATATTCGAGAGTGGGACATGCGCTTCAGTTTGAATTGACTGTTTTTTAGGTCGAAAATGTTTACTTTTGATTTTTTATAACATGCAATCAAATTTTTATAAAACAAAATAAAATTTATTTCAGCATTCAATACAATCAAATAAATTGTTTTATTTTGTTCCGCCACATTCGCGGTACAGAATAAAATTAAAAGCTGTTTGTTTTATTCTATATTAAGACTACTAACGTACACAAATATAGTCGTAGAAAACAGAGATAAACCTATATTTATAGTTGTCGGAAGGATAAATATTGTTATAATTGTGGTGGTTTTTGAAGTTTTTTCAATAAACAATTGAATTTATATGTATATTTTTATTGAAAACTTGATGGGAATTTCTGAGGGGTTTTTTCTTTAAGAAAACGGGAAAAATCGGGCATTTTCGATCCGTCAACGGGAAATTCATTTTTGAAAATCTGGCATCACTGGTTCCTACTCGTAATCACTTAAAATGAACGTTTTTAAAGCCAAAAATATGAATATTTGCTATTTTTGACACACATAATGATTTTTTTGACACACTTCCGGTACAGTTATCGAACACAGCGTCCTTTCGGACCTGTTCCTTGTGAATACCTATTCTTAGAAAAAAAAATTTTTTGAAATCCCTCCAGCCGTTTTCCCTGCAGCGTAGGCAATGACGGCCGGCCGGCCAGCCGGCCTACAGACAGACATACATTTTTTTTGCTTTTTTAGAATCAGGAGGTCCTAAAACGTCGAGAAGTGGCAAAAAAGTGGGGGTAAGAATTTCACTTTGAGCTCATGAATGTAATACTTAGGTCTTTCAGATCGAAGTAATATGGAGGGGTTGAAATCTCACAGCTCTGAGATATCAAGACTTCGGACTGGGTTAAGGATTTTGATATAGTTTTCGGCAAAAACTTTTACGAGGACATGGTTTTTAGTTTCGGGCAGCGATGTATATCAACATAACTCTTTGTTAAAGTACAAGGGCAATTGATGCAATAACTGATGAATTATATTTGCTTAATGAATATTATTATAACTGGCGACTGAGGCCAAATCCAGATAAATGTGAAGTTTCCACTTTCCATCTTTCAAATCAAAGTGCAAATCACATTATCAATATAAATTTTGGAAATAAAATCATCAAATACAACCCAACACCAAAGTACTTGGGTATAGCTCTTGACAGATCTCTTACATTTAGGAAACCATTGTGAAAAACTGAGTGGAAAACTAAAAACTAGAAATAACATTATACAAAACTTATCTGGTTTGGATTGGGAGCTTCACCTGTCGTCCTACGAACTTCTGCACTATCTTTAGTGTATTCAGCAGCAGAATACTTTGCATCTGTTTATTCACATAGTTTTCATACCAAAACGATAGACGTTCAACTTAATTCAACAATGCGTATCATTACAGGGACCATAAAATCTACATCTTTAATGTGGCTACCAATATTGTCGAACATAGCTCCTCCTATGCTCAGAAGAGAGGCTGCTTTGGCTCGAGAAGCGCAAAAAATATTCAACGACCTGCGGCTCCCGATTCATTCGTACATTATTAATAGAGGTGTAAATAGATTACTGTCCAGAACTCCATTTTGGACGAAATTGGAGACGATTGGAGATTACAGTCAGTATAACATTTACGATAAATGGAAAACTATCTTCGATAATAATGAGTTTCCCAACAAAGATCTGATATCAGAACCATATTTGGAAGTACCAGGATTTCGTACAGTACAGAATCGACGTGTCTGGACCATCCTCAATCGAATCAGGACAAAGCAAACTGCTCAAAAAACCTCTCATTTAGCGTTTCGAGAAAAATATTACAAAATCACAGATTCATATTTCTTTCAAAATTCCAAAAATATTTTAAAAATTAAATAGAATCAAACTTTTTTCAAAATTCCAAAAATATTCCAAAAATTAGAATAAAATCAAATATTTAAACTTTTTCTAAAAGTTAATAACCCCCCTCCCCCCCCCCCCCCCACCCCTCTCCACGTCCCCGTCCCTCAAATTTACAAAAAATTTAAACGTTTGCCGAAAAATTAGTGCATTTAATTCTTTTTGAGTATCGTCTATAATTATCGGCCTCCGGAATATATCGGCCGTCAGATTATAGACTAATTAAATAATGTACATTTATTTCTCTTATAAATAATAAATTTTGAGGACAATAGTACATTATATAACAAGGTTGAGAAGTAAGCTATTATTGACCGAGAACTTTTAGATCCTGAGGCGCGTAGCGCTGAGGGAAATAATGTTCGAGGTCTATATTAGTCTTCTCAACCGAGGTATATATAGAATTTTTTTAACTACTAATACTAATTATCATATTTGCTTTGTTTAGATTATGATATTAGTCATTTTCCATTTCATTTTTTAAATATCTTAAAATATCAAGTAGCCTGGAAGTTTAGTTTCATACAAATATATAAATCGAAACAAAGGAATGCAATTATTATTTGTTTGTGTTTTTTGGTTCATTTCAATTAAAATTAAAAGAAAATATATTATTATTAACCTAGGTAATTTTTGCTGTTATTATTGACCAAGGTTGAGAAAAATTACTTCTCATTTGGGCATTGGAGTAAATAATGACGATTTCTCAAGTTAGTAGTTAAAAAAAATAATTGTTACGTCATTATTTCCTCGAATGCCCCAATGGAAGTAATTTTTCTCAACCTAGGTCAATAATAATAACAAAAAATTACCTAGGTTAATAATGACAAATTTTCTTTTATTTTTAATTGAAATGAACAAAAAAACACAAACAAATAATAATTGAATTCCTTTGTTTCGATTTACATATTTGTATGAAACTAAACTTCCAGGCTACTTGATATTTTAAGATATTTAAAAAAGATATGGAAAATGACTAATATCAAAATCTAATCAAGCAAATATGATAATTAGGGTTAGTAGTAGAGCATTCAGTTATTTGACATTTTGAGTTATCCGAATATCCAGTAACTTTTTCTTTAAATATCCGAATATTCGGTAAGTACTCGAATAGTAAAAAAAGTACTAAGAACTATGGATAAAATCAAACAGGTTTAACATATTATGCATTTTATTTTATTTATTTTCTTAAAATATGCATTTGAAAAAGAGAAGTGCATTTAGATGTTTAAATTGTAGGCTACTTCTTATATCAGATATCCTGCCGTAGAGAAACCTCTTTCAGTTTTTGTTGAAGTGGGGCTGATAGTCAATAGAACATTATTCAAATTGTCTAATTTATCTGTTCTTATTTTGAACAAAAAATAACAAAAATGTTTTTTTAAACTATTAACCGCGATTTTCATTACCGCTGTTACTGTATTTCGAGTCGTATACTTTTACTTTGATTGTTGACTGCAAGTGCGTCATTTATATTACAAGATACCTGCAACTGGTTATCACTGTTTTTATCGCTAGGATCTGGTACATCTTTGAAGGATGAGGAGTCGAGAAATTTTTCACAGCAGTTTTCTTTGCGTAATCAAAATATTCGTTCGATTGTGGTATAACTCCAGTGTTAAGATATAGAAATAAGGTTGTTAAGGTTGTACTGTTTCTTTTTTGATCTATTCGTTTCCTAATTTCGTTGAGTAAGATTTTACTTTAATCACTGTTCAGTTCCTTTAAAGAAGTAAATGAGAATTTGCATATGCCTTCGGCTGTCATAAGTATTGAATTTTTTTTGCTAAGTTCTTTGACTGCAATATTAAGCGGAGTTTATACGTCATTCGTCAAGCACTTTTTGTAATAAAATTATTTCCCTTAAAATATTGAAATTTCTTAGTTTCGAAGTTTGAAAAAGGAATGAAGGGATGGAAAACCATTATATTTTGGGAGATAAAAAATATTCGAATATTCGCGTATAAATATTCGAATAACGAGTACTTAAAAAAGACCCAAATTAATCGGATATTCAAATACTCGAATATTCGGATTTGAATGCTCGAGTTAGTACTTAAAAAAATTCTATATATTGAGGTTGAGAAGTCAGAAGGCTAATATAGACCTCGAACATTATATCCCTCAGCGCTACACGTCTCAGGATCTAAAAGTTCTCGGTCAATAATAGCTTACTTCTCCACCTTGTTATATAATGTACTATTTATCTTCAAGCGGACAAAAAGTTGCACTTTTGGTTTGGGTATAGCTTACAAAAAATATGTCATTTGTGTATTGCATCTAGGTGTCATTGTAGCTGTCCCAAAAACTATCATTTTTTGGCCTAGGACAAAAAATAAACAAATCAATAATTATATGCAAAATAAATATCGAAGTTTAAACAGGAAATATATTACTATTTGACAAAAAATTGAAATGGTTGCTTGGATATTTAGTTTGAGATGTAAATTAAATATAATTTAAATATTGAAACAAAATTTATTATTTTACTCAGACTAAAAATGGATTTTTTATTCGCCTACATATTAAAGTGTTACTTTATTACTGTGATTTGCGGCTTTAAAGTATCACTTTTCAGCTATTTATTTTGTTGTCATAGCTACGTCCAAAAAAGCAAAAAGCATTTGTATTTGTTTCTATTCTATGAAAAATAAAATTTTTTATCAAAGCAACCCTTAAATTCAAATTTCATTATCCAATTAAAATAGTTGTTATCATTTGTTGTCATAGCTACACAATAATTTGGAAAAAATAATAAATATTTTGTCAAAGGTTACTTGTTCCACATATTTTTATTTTAAAATTTATGAAAATTTATAATTTTAATTTAGAATAAACAACTTTTCTTAAAATATTTTGCTTGCGGCGAATAAAAAATAGTATATGATGCACGGACGTAAGCTATTTTGGGCTTAATGTGGGTGCAAGCTCCACATCCGTCCAAAATCTTTAGCTTTACGTCCTAGCATCATAATGTACTATTGTAGCTCGTAAAATTGCAGTACTCCGCTATCGCGTCGCACCGCAACCTTTTTAATCGTTCGAAAATCCATTATTTTTGTCCTAGTGAAACAAATAACTATTTAGTAAAGATATCAGCTGTTAAACGCTTTTGTTGTTTTATGATTTCCACCTGTTTTCTTGTTTAATTTTATTTTCTATTACGCTCGATTAATCGTTGTTCAAAAATTTATCTATAATTAAAACAATTAAATTAAAATTTTCAACTCACAGACATATTTTCAAATTGCTTTTTCGAAATACATTGAAATCAAGAAAAATATTAGATAAACATAAACTAATTTTAGATTCGTTTAAATGGAGTCAGTAAAAAAAATCATATAAAAACCGATACCAACTTTCAAATAAATTTTGATTTTTAAAAATAGAAAAAATTAATTATATTTTGTTTGAGTAAATACAAAAAAAATTTGTCATATTTTTATAATTGAATAATTTGAGATGTATCGAATTGCAAACTCAGATAGTAGTCATAACTTTATGTATGCTAAGGCTAAACTGGGACTCAAATTAAATTAACGAGAAATTTTTATCTTTGTATTCGAAACAGAACTTAGCTCAATGTAGGTTGATATCGTTTATGTGAGATTTATTTTTAAATGTATTTACATTAAAATTATAAACAAACCGACAGTGAGAATTAACTCAATTGTAAAATTACGTTAATAAATAGAATTTTTGGAAGAGTGAACAGAAGACTAAACTGATTTTGATTTCACATTTGTACTTTATTAATACGGAATGTTAGTGAAAAAAATTTGTCCAAAATATTATGGTTCTCAATAGTTTTAGGTATAGAGTGTTCTAAAAATACGAAATATGTCAGAACAATTTGAATTCAGGTTGTTGGTTGCTGAAATTAGAATATCTTATGCAATTGCACATGCATCTTGATCGTTTCAACAAGTACTAATTAATAGTGAATGATCGATTTTTCTTTCCACTAAATTAATGTTTGAACTTTATCGTTGCTTGCTGGAAACGCTCGGCATACTCTTTACTCAAATATAACGTGCAGTTGTTAGCAGATATCAAAATTCTTTGAAAATCAAAAATTTAGAGAAATATTTCATGATACATTCATTAAAGCATAATGAATTTATTATAATTGTAGTATGTTCGAATTAAGTATAGATATTGGTCTGATAATGTTGAAGAAAATGACCTTTCTGACTCTATTATTTTTCATTTTACTCTTGCGGTTTCTAAATAGCCAAAAAAGATATGTAAATATTTTTTTTCACTTTATCTGCCTCAAAATATATAGAACGCTTCCACTACTGCTGAACTTATGTCATGCGTGCTAACTAAACATCTTGATCAGCCGTAATTATATCTCTGATCTTTAGCATTACAGAAACTCCATGGTTACAACATCGAAAATCCACCGATATAATGGATATAAAGTTATTAGAGATGGTTGTGAGCAATTAAATTCAAGTAACAAAGGGAGCAATATTGTTTGGGTTTTAACAAAATCATAACTAAATATAACATAAACTTCTATATACTTCAACATAAGTGAAGGCAAACTGTATAAAATTGGTAATGATCATTTTTTTTTTCTTAAAAAGGACAAAAATAGTTTTTTGTGGATTTGTTTTCTATAATCTTTTTTACCGTTAGCTCACAGATACATATTATTCGTTATTTTGTGTTATGGAACATCCCCGATGAAAGAAGGTTAGAATAATTCGATTTTTCTAGATTTTACGGAATAGTTTTTAAGCCGGCATTTTTAGGCAGAATCAATTAATTGTAAACGGAACGCTGTATCGTAGAAATAAAAACTTGTAAATAGAAAAAGTTATTTATAAAATTAATTGTGAATAAAGTTTACAGTGTTCTTAATTAGAAATAATTTGTGTATTATTTTGGAAGCTGTGACCTGGAAATTTTTACAATCAACCGTGGTTTCGCTGTTGAATTTGCTGTATTGTGTTCCTATTATTGTGGAACAATGGAGGTGTTGAATACTTAATAAAACCTAGTGTTTTGCTTACTAATCAGTGATTGCATCCAGAAGGAGATTCGAGAAACACGTTTATCAAATTGTGAGTAAGGTTAATTTGAAGTAAGGTTGATCAAACGTAACGATATGAATATATTTTTTAACTCCAAGGTTTATTTGGTTTTTTCTTGGATAAAGCTCCACTTCTCTTTTTACGAGTCTCGGACTAGATTTAAACCTCTATATCAGTGCCGTGATTTGAATCATTTGACGGTTTCGAATCGCTCTTATCAATTACTCCACCACGGCAATGAATATTCGGCTATCCAAACCATCAATTATTTAGTGTATAGCTCTTTACAATCCATACCATTTAAAAATAATCAATAAGTGATCTCAAACGAAATGTTTTCCACTCTTCTCTTACTGATACCATTTTCTACCCATTCTTTTTTACCCGACTACGGGGAATCAAAAATGAAGGTTATGTGGTTGACCGCGATGTATGTGTGAATGTATGTTCATGTGTTTTCTCATAATTTTTTAACTACTTATCACAATTTGATAAATTAGGAATCGTTCGAAGCATTTTAATTTTTTTAATAAAGTCATGACCTAAAAAAAAAATATTTTATATGTCGCATACTGGGAATCAATGAGGGTTTAACTAGCACATTTCATAAATAAATATACTGTAAGCTGTTACTCGCCGCTTTGCTTGCATGCACCTGATAATTGTAAATAATTTCTGAAATCACACCTTTTTATCTACGTGTGTACAAATAATAACGTAAGTTGTAAGTACCCCTATAGAAAGTAATAACAAACACTCCCATTTAATGACCGTGCCTTTGTGTCGTTGCATATGGGAGCAACCATACTGTAGCTATCAAAGTGTTCTTATAATTACATTGTGGCCAGTTGGTCATCAAAAAAAGAGCTGAAACAACTAAAATAGTAACTTTTAGATTAGATTAAATTAGATTAGATTAGATTAAATTCGGTGATGATATGTTGTACTGCGACCAAAATTATCTATTGTACCCCACCCTACTACTCCCTGGTGCATACCCAGTTAGAGCACCTCCTCCAATCCAGCCTCCCTTAGGAATTTCAGGATATGGAGAGGGTTAAGTTTATGCAGGTCATGCCCGGCTATATTATACTCCCCCCAGATGCAACCTTCTCGTGTAGATGAACGCTCCACAATCTTTGAGAAGATGAGCTGGGGTCTCTTCTTCCAATAGACAGAATCTACATTCGTCCCTCGGCTCCACCCCAATGTTCTTAAGGTGTTTGCTTAGTTTACAGTGTCCTGTAAGAACCCTTGTCAGTATTCTCAGGTTGTTCCTATTCATCCTAGAGCACATTACTGCCTTCGTTTGATTAAACTGTCCAATCAACTCCTTGGACTGCCTTAAGCCCGCGGTGTTGTTCCAGGTTTTGGACCATTTTATTATAATGACTTTCCTCATCTTTTCATGGATGACTTTTGTCCATAATCCACAAAAAGGTTCGGGCCGACGAAAGATGTAAAAGCACCTCGCCTTGTCAATTTACCAGCTTCTTCATTACCAGCGATACCCGCATGACCAGGTATCCAGTAAACTGTAACTTTTTTACTATTCCCAAGTTTGTTTAGCTTGCTCACACAGTCTCCAACCAATTTGGATGTGATGGTGTATGAGCTTAACGCATTAACTGCTGCTTGGCTGTCCGACAAGATGGCAATTCTCTTGTTTTATATTTCTTTTCTAAGCTGAAGTCTGCGCACCTTTCGATAGCACATACTTCAGTTTGGAAGACGCTTGGGTAGGTACCCATGGGCTCAAAGTATTTCGTCTTTGGTCCAAATACTCCTGCACCCACCCCCGCCTCGGTCTTTGAACCATCCGCGTACCATTTGATAACATCATCACTCAGATGGTACGTAGTGAATTCACTGCTCCACTCCACTTTTTTTGCACATTTGCGATGTAAATTTCTTATCGAAGTTAAACTGCTTAATCATTCCGTCTTTAGGAAACTCAAGCAAGGGATTCTCCCTTGTAAGACTTCCTCGATATTTAGACTCGACTATTTTTCCTTTCCCCATACCCTGCATGCTGAATCTCAGTATGGTTTCTCTTGCTACGCTCTTAACCTGCAAGGGAGTGGAACCAGTCCTAACAACATCTCCATTGATGCGGTAGGACATGTTCTCATTGCTTCCGTGATGAAGATAGAAGCCAGCCTCTGAACCTTTTCCAACTTTGTCTTCCCAGCTTTAAGTTGGGCTCTTTTGTTCCATGCGACTGCTCCATAAGTGATGGCTGGTCTCCCTATCATGGTATACATCCATCTTAGGATACCGGGGTTGTGCCACCAAGTTTTACCCGCAAGATTTTTGCATACCATCAGAGCTCTTACGGCTTTGCTTACAACCGCTTCCATGTGGTTTCTCCACAAGAGTTTACTATCGAGAATTACTCAAAGATATTTCGTCTCCTGTGCAGATTCAATTAAGGAGCCTTTCATTATGATTGGCTTCATACTGAGTTTTCTTTTCTTGGTGAATGGTTTCTGCTACTCTAGTTCTCAGCATCTCACACATCCAGTCAGTTGAGGTGCTGTTAACCTTTTTCCCACTTAGAGTCTGACTGCTCCATGCGAAGTGTTATCGAAAGCTCCTTCAATGTCAAAAAAGGCACAGACAGCAACTTCTTTGTTGTACACTGCCTCTTCTAATTCTGTCGTCAACCTGAACAGCGCGGTTTCCGTTGATCTGCCCGTTCTGTACGCATATTGATTCTCTTGCCAAGGCGATCTCACCAAGATATTGGTTCGTATGTGGTTGTCGATCACCTTTTCCATCGTTTTTAACATGAAAGATGTTAAACTGATGGGTCTATGAGACTTCGACTGGGTGATATCTTCCTTACCCTCCTTTGGAATAAATATCAATGTTGCCGTTCTCCATGCTTCTGGAATATGCCCAAGTGCCACACTGCTCCTGGAGATACCCAGGAGGTGCGGTAATAGCCACTTCTGCCCCCTCTGCAGGAGAGGTGGAACTATTCCGTCCACTCCTGGTAATTTGTATGGCTGGAAAGTGCCGAAGGCCCACTTTATACAGTCCTCCGTAAACAGTGAGGCCGCCACCCTCCAGTCCTCTGGGCTTGGTCTTTTATTTTTATTTTTACTCGCGTCTTCTGAACACGCGCGTGTACCTCCCGGAAAGTGTGTTTCTAGAAGAAGAGCAGCTCTCTTTTGCTCATCCTCCGTATGTGTACCATCCGGCTTTCTCAATGGGTGTTGTGTTGTGTTGCCTTCTCAATGGGTGTTGGGTGCGAAACTTTTTAAGCAAACTAGCTTAAAAATAGGATAGAATATTTAATTCACTTGATTCAAGGGATTAAGAAACTCAATTTTTCTCTTATAAGTATTCCGATTAGGATTTAACCCTATTCCTCATCAGTGACCATGATTCGAATTTTTTGGAAGACATGCTATCAAACTACGCCACCGAGATGATGGTGTTTTACAGTTAACATTTCATCATTATTTTATCTATCTACTTACGTTGAGTTTTTCCAATCTCCGTTTGATATTTCTGTGTTCATTCAATTTTCTAACCTAGTGTATTAATCTCACATACTTAGCTATAAAGAGACTCATTTCTTTGAGCAAGCAAAAGCGTGACATCATCCAGAACATACATATCAAGGTCCGTTCGCCAACACTCCTAAGATATCACATTGGCTAGTGATATCTCACTGTTTCTACCAGTGGTACGTGATATCTCACGTTAACTCGTATGCCAATAGCAATAACTACAATAATAAGAATTGTTACACCTGCAGATCAAAGATTACAAATCAACAAAAAGTGAAAAGCGTAAAATATAAAGAATAATTTCCGTCATTTCTTTTCTCCACATACAAATACGCTTGCTGTCAAATTTTAACATGAATGTGATCTCACAACTAACAAAAAACTGTGAAACTAAACGTTGATATCAGTGTACCAATCACAATCAATAATTTACAAATTGATTAAAACAACAAACTATGAATCACAATTAAGTTTCTTCACATTTGGGAATTTAATCCTCGTATTTATAAATCTGCCCCAAATCCAGGTGAGATGACTCATGGTTATCTACAAACTTGTACACCAAACCCAATGCTATATGGCAGTTTTTACGTGTAAATAACGTATCATGCGATAATTTTTAGATTTAAGCATTAATCCTGCATTTTCTACTCCTAACCAACAGGGTTGCAAATAGTTGCCGCATACCAAAACTGTTTTCACATTTTCAATATTGATATCTCGCACTTACTACATAATTCTATAGATATTTATTTTAAACTATATTGAAATAAACTAGCAATTCGTTCATATATTACAAGAAAGTGACTATCACATACATATTTTTGAAAGTATTTCCACAGCATTCTACAAACAAAATATGTATTAAAAGAAAAATATTGAAAACTTAAATAATTAAAATTTTCTCATAATATAAATTTTGTTTCTCAACCCACCCGCTAACCTCAGATTTCTCATTTTTCACGCATTTTTTCTTAAGATCATTAACGAAAATCTTTAATATTTTCTCTTCTCTTTTTCATTCGATTTTTCTTATTTTTAATTTTGTACGATCCATTTTTAGCGGTGCCTAGTTATAATATTACAATTATTTTTTTCAATTCAATCGTTAACGATCATTTCAAAAAATAGTCAGCCATTTGCTGTCGGTTTGTTCAGTCAGTTCCGACTCATTCGCGTGTCTTACTTAATTTTTTTTTTCTTTAAGGTAAGTCTAAAATTTTTTCAAAAGTGAAAAAAGATAAAAATGCAAAAAAAATTGAAAATTGTGAAAAATTTTATTTTATAAAATAAAAAAAGAAAAGAAAATGTTTTTTAATTAAAATGTGTCTCATCAAAGAAATTTTCTTTTAATGTGAAAATATGTGAATTTTTTGTGAATGTTGAATTGAAAAAAAAAAATTTTAAAATTTGTTAGAAAATTGTGCAAAATGTCATCAGAAAGGATTACAAAAAATTTAAAAATTATATAATTATTAATAAATCGATGTCAGTGCTTAGTTTAATCTAAATTTAATTATAAATCAGTTAAATCAGGTGTTGTTGGCATACAGCTCCCAAAATGAGACCAACAAGAAACGGATATAACACGGAATTTAATCCTTGGTTATCAGAGATAAATAATTATTTATTAAATTGTCTTAAAAAATTATTTGTTTTTTTCAAATTCGCTTAATCAATAGATACATATTTTTGTAATTTAACACCAGAATTTTTTTGCACTCATTTCATACTGATCCCCGTCCAAATTTGGCGTCGCCGACGTCTATTTTTCTATTTATATTTAACGAAACGAAACAAAATTATGAAAAACCCGAATACATAAAAATCACTATTTTTAGAAATTAGAGTATATTTTGTGAATTTATTTTATAATAAATTAATAAAATAAATATTAAATTTTAATATAAATCAATTACCTATTTTCCCTAGCTACAACAAAAACAAATAAATCAACATGGCTGATGCAGATGAGGTGAGGTATGTATCCGAAATTAAAATATAAAAACGGCACGGAAAATAAAATTTATTTTTTCTAATCTATTTTTTCATGATACCGAATTTTTTTAAAAACTTCAAGTTGTCGAGTGAAAATGAAGATTAATGTAAAGCGAGGAGCATTACCTCCTTAATGCAAAGGTAATTTTTGCATGGCTTCATGAATTTACTAATTTGTTTTGTAGAACTTAGATCAAAACATTATTAATTTTTTTAGTAGAAGTTGAATTTTATTTTAAACCAATTTTTGAATTTCCAATCAAGACACATTTAATATTTTCCCTGGATCCTAGTAGAAATCCTATATTTATCCAAAAAAAAAAAATTAATTCCAAGTAGTTGAAGTGTAGTAGTAGTAATGCCCAAACTAGAAAGTGTTGTATTTAGAAGCAAAGTAAAAAAAAGATGAACATCTAGATACGAAGTTTCTGTCAAGTAATTAATTGGAGTAAACAGTTAATTCTTGTAGGAAAGAATTGGATCGCTTATTTTTTAAGTAGAATTTGTTTAATAATTTTTTTAATAATATGATATTGGTGTGAGTATAAGAAAAATATAAAATTTTACGTTATTATTCTTATATGTTGTTTTTGGGTTTGTTTATGCATCTTTTAATAATAATTAGATATAAAAAAAATTTTCATTTAGTTGGACATAATTTATTTAGACATAATTTGCAGTAAAAAATTCCTAGAAATATTTTTTTTCTATTTTTTAATAAAATGTGCTGTGTAGTAGAAATTGTGTCGGTTAGAATCAAAAGCGATCTATTTCACTTTTTAAATATTTTGAGTTAGTGATTACAATTGTTACCTTGTCACAAAAGGTAACAATTGTAATCAATAACTCAAAAATTTAAAAAGTGGAGTAGATCGCTTTTGATTCTAATCGACACAATTACAATATGTGTCACAAAAATACATTAAAACCATTTAAAACCAAAATTCCACAACAATATGCGTTCTAAGGTGTTGATGGCTACAAATCTTTGTTTTTTTTTATTTTTTATATTTTTTTTTTGAAAAATGGATAGCTAAACAGTAGTTCTTGATCATGTGACACACTGTCTTACTCAATGATAAAGGCCCACACGTATAATTATATGAATATTCACGCTATTACCAGTGGTATGTGATATCTCACGTTAACTCGTATATCAATAGCAGCAATACTTAAAATCCTTAAGGATGGAAAATATCAGACAAAATATAGAAAGATAAAAAATTATGCTGAAAAGTCACTCTTCAACGAAAAGGGCGCCATTGTAACTCTTGTGTGGAAAATAGAATACTATTGTAGAATGTAAATTGCTAGTCAGTTAAATGGTACCACATTGATAACATTACATAATTTCATAGTTTCATAGAGAAAAGTATTTAATGTCTTACATACAGGGACGTTTAGAGAAAAAAAATTATTTGACATTTCGACTTCTACACTTTTTTTTCTCAGTCAAATAAAAGCATAAGTACTAAAGTCCCATATACCATTGTCCATTTAGGCCAATATGGAAGATTTAAAATAACTGATTACAAATAGAATAGCCTGGCACAAAACAGCACATACACACCCGCACCAGGGTGCAGTAAACAACTACGTAGCGCGGAGTAATAATGATGAGTTTAAGCTCTTGCTCTAATTTATCACAGTAGTTGAACTTGACATTCTTTAGTCTTAAATTAGAGCAAGAGTTTAACCGTAAAATAAGAGAAGCAGATTATTGACTAAATAATGAACCCAACAAAAAATAGAATGTTTTTATATATCGTAATTATGCTTGCTTTTTATAGTAGTTAGCAAAGTTAGTTTTATTTTTTTTGGCTAAAACGTTTTAAGTAATTGCGATTTTTTTTAATATCCATATAGTTAGATATAATTTTAAAATATATTTTTCTTTTGCTATAAATGTTTTAAGTTTATATATAATTTTATTCTAATGCACTTTTTTATTTTTCTTATTTTCAGAAAAAACGCATTGAGGAGGTATATGAACCATTAATGCGACAAGCATTTTTAAGTTATAACAGATAAACACAAACAATATAACTGTTTTAAATATATCTTTACCGAATACCGAAAAAATTATTTAGAATTTGACTGACCAAAAGACTTTTCAAATCCATCTAGATTTACTATCTGATACAAATAATCAACCAGACAAATTAGCAAATTAACTAAAAAGAAATAACTATTATGTCCTACTAATTGACATAAAGACATAAAAACAAATGACAATCTAATAACAAGTTTTTTATTTAAAATTAAAATTTAATAACTATTTTTCATCTCTAGGCAAAGAAAGCCAAACAGGCTGAAATTGAACGCAAACGTGCGGAAGTACGTAAGCGTATGGAAGAAGCCTCAAAAGCCAAAAAAGCAAAGAAAGGTTTCATGACCCCAGAAAGAAAGAAGAAACTCCGTGTAAGTTTTTAATATCTAACACATTTTATTGCAAAAATTTGATTAACAATTATAATTTATTATCTTAACAGTTATTGTTACGTAAAAAAGCCGCTGAAGAGTTGAAAAAAGAACAAGAACGTAAAGCAGCCGAACGTAGACGCATCATTGAACAAAGATGTGGCAAAGCAAAGGACATCGAGAATGCAAGCGAAGGTAAAATTTTTCAATATACTTTTACTCAACATAATCTTCATAATTAAAATATAAGATATATTTGATCCAAACAAATATTTCAACAAAAACAACTTTTAATAATAGTAAATGGATAATAATATATTAACGATTCAATTACACAATCGATTCTTCCTCAATGTAAAAACTATATTTAATATATATATTAAATAGATTGGTCGTTAATTAGATTAATTAGATTAATTAATTAGATTGGTCGTTAAAAATTAAATTTTCTCAGACCCTCCTAAAAAAATTCTTTTTGGTTAACATACCACGAAGGCATTTTTTCTATTTAAATTAAAAGAACAATTGAAGTTGATTTTTTAAAATCATAAATATCTCTTGATATATGCAGATTTAAAAAAAAATCATACGCATATTTTTGAAGCAAAATTAATTCTATACAAAAACGGTTCTCTTTATTTTTTACCTAAAATGTGTATTTCTGATGATATTTTGAAAAGAGCTCGAAACTCTTCGTGAAACTTCGATGATTTTGCGGCACGTGTTTTTTTAATTTAAAAAAAATACTCTCGTGTTTTTTTCAGTTAATAGAATTTGTTTAGCGGGTGGGTTTCTGTGAAAATTTAATTTTAACGACTAGTTAAATATATTGGAGGAATAAACCTTATTACAAAAACACTCATAAAAATTTTTATACAGACGCAATTAGAACTATTCTTCGAGCGTATCATGAAAGAATTAACGAACTAGAAGATGTGAAATATGACTTTGAATATATCGTTAAAAGGAAAGATTATGAGGTACAACGAAATACACAAATTTGTTTTATTTATAAATTTTTTTCTTTAATATATTTTTTATTAATTTAAATTTTTTTTTATTTATAACTTTCGTAATTTGCTGTCTTATTTGTATAAGTTATTGTCGGCTACTTTCTTCAAAAAAAAAATAATTTTATGTTGTTTTTGTTGGTTCACACATTGTCAAAGCTTCTTATCTATAAAAAGATTTCTAAATTTTTGTTTTTCAAATTTATAACTCAAAAATTTAAGAAATTAAATAGAATTTCAATTATAAAAAATTATAGTTTAAATTCTATCTAATTTCTTTTTTTTTTTTTTTTGATTTTTTTTTTGTTTTATATAAATAAAATACTGCATAATGTTATACTGACACTTTTACAAAATTACTTTCTAACAAAATTACAAAAAAAAAAAAATCAAAAAAGGAATATCCAAAAAACAAAACATTGCTTGATTGGACAATTTCAATCGTAAAATTATTCTCAATTTAGGCGATCATAATCATCTTCTAGTTTCTGGTATTTTTTGAAACTCACCTAACTATGAGTTGAATAGTTTAGGTATTTAATTGAGTTTTCAATATCGTATCATCATGGTCGTAAAAAAATATCAATTCTTATTTACTCTAAGAAAACACTCAAACAAGAATTTTTAAAACAAAACAAATTACTTTATAGCAAATCTTAAAACCATCTGCCAGCAATATCATACTAAAATTAACGGATTGGAAGTGCAGAAATATGATCTCGAATATGAAGTCGCTAAAAAAACAATGGAGGCAAGAATTTAAAAAAAAAAAAAAACACTAAAACAAACAAACAAAAATTGTCCCCGTTTTTTTTTAATTTAAATATTAATTTTTGGGATTGATTAAAAAATCCGCTGTACAACCAACGCTAATTTTTTTTTTGTTAATTACTTAATTCTTTTTTTTTTTAATTTTCTAATTTTTGAATTTAATTTAATAACCAATATTTCTGAATTTTTTATTTGTTTTTTTTTTTAAATTAAAGATGATTATTTTAAATAAAAAAAAACTTAAATTTTTATTGTAAAAATTCCAAAACAAACGAAATGATACAAGAAGCTCAATTTTCTTCGTTTTACATGAGTTTAAATCTTTTGTTGAGAATTTAATGCGAATGCGAAACTTATTTTTTCTTCCAAACCAACCAAAACCTTTATTTTTAAAAATAACTGTTAATTGCTAAACCGGAAAAAAACAAACAACCCGTTATTATTTCTTCAATGTTATTGACATATTGCCATATTGTTAATATTCATTGTCACATATATGTACTGAGTTATCCAGCAAAAAACCTCTGATTTTCTCCAATTATATTATCCGACAACCTGATTAAATTTGTTCAACAATGTTAAATTTAACTTAAAACTACTTATCTGGTAATGCATTTCCGACGTAAATGACATGTTTCGAATGCTGCGCCAAGTTAATGAAAATAAATTTATATGAGTTTAATTTATGTTGATATATTTTTCCTATTTAATAAAATTATAAAATTTATTCAAAAATTGAGCACCATTAATCGTAATGCAATAATTCATAATTCATTTAATTTCAGCAGAATGTAGTAAATTCACATGTTAAGTATTGAATCCCACTACTTAATTAGAAAACTATTATGAGTAATACGTGTTTTTATATTGGTATTTCTGTTAGTATAGATATAAGAATTAATATTTACATTTTAAAAATAATAGGTTGGTCACTACTTCCCCCCCCCTTTAAATAAAAAAAAATACAAATTTATTCAAACAAAAAATCGCACTACATAAATGTAAACAAATGATCGCAGTTTTTATTTTCCACACTATATCAGGGAACTGGCCACAACACCCTACAAAAGTAACTAAAAACATGCATCGCTGTTTACAGTTATTCATATTCTAAAAATAGCCGGTTTTAACTCTTATTTTATTTTTATCTTTTATTCAAATAAAACAGGTATTTTTCGAGATATCGCTAGTTGACCACTTTAATGTCATATTTTCGGTCACTTTATATTACAAAATTCTTAACGAAAAATTATTATCAATCCATATTACCATTTTTCTAATATCGACATAATATACGACAACCTTTTGTTTTTTGTTGGCCGCATTTTAGTCGTCATTTACATTGCAAGTTCATTCCCTTGCTCACATTCTTTCTTAGCACTTTCCACACTTCTTGTATCATTTTCAATTTAAAACAAAAATCCTTAAAAGAAAAACTTTAAACGAAAATTATCAAACTAAGCTTTAACTATCCGTATGTTGTTTTATTTTTTAAAAAAATGTTTCTACAACTCATCAAATAAAAGCTTTTTTTACTTTTTTCAATAATAATTCAACCAAAATTATATTAACTATACTGTTGATCGTATTTATGGTTGAGCTTTTATTTATTTTCACTACTTCGTTTTACTTTTATTACTTATCACGTTATGCAACTTTTTTTTATTGTTGTTGTTCGTTGTAATTTCAACAAAAGAAAAGAAAAATATAATTTATGGAAAAAACGCTTATTTGCTTAATTTATATAAATAAATACAAAATTAACAACGACAAAATAGGAGAGACATCATATAAAACTACTTCTTAAAACTTATCGTTATATCAGTCGGTCGTTACATAGAAAATATTACATTACAATATACACCACACACAAGCCCTAATATTTAAAAATATGATAAGCATTTTTTTAAAAAAAACCTAAACGTCAAAATATTAAATTTACATAAATTATTAATTTAATTATAAAGTAATTCATTTAATAAAATTATATAATATAGCGGAACTTCAAACAATATGTAAGGAGTATTATCAATTGATGTTTTCGTTGGAAGGTGATAAATTTGATTTAGAGCGAGGGGAAAAATTAAAAAAGCTCGAGGTAACCTCGCAAGACATGGCTGCTTTCCTGTTTTCTTTTTTTTTTTTTTTAATTAATTTTTTAGAGTTTTTTTTACTTAAGATCCAGTTTTCTTTTGAATATAAAAAAAAAATAAAAAATAATTAAATAAAAATAAAACATACCAAGTAAAAAATAAAAACAAATAAGATAACCTGCGCACTTTCCTTTTATAAATAGACATCTTTTTTTAATGCAGAGTGTAAACATATAGTTTTAGAACACACGAAAAACAAATCATATAATTTGGTGAACATATTTACACTTATCCTTAATAAATTTGATTTAAGAAATAAAAAAAATTGGGACACAAAAAAATACTATATTCAAATTTTAAAAAATTTGTATTATAAAATCCTTTAAAAAAACAGAAACAAGACAGTTTTAAAGTAGTTTTTTAAGTGTTTACAAAACACTTGTAACCGCTCCACGAAAGAACATAGCGAAAGAAATTTTTTTTTTTTGCTTTTGTAACTTAATCTATTTCTTATAAACAAAAGAAAACATCATCGTTTAATATCTTTTTCCAACCGCAGAAGACTTGCAGGAGATTGTTCAAGAATATTACGACCGAATGTATGTTTGTGAAGGACAAAAGTGGGATCTGGAATATGAAGTCCGAAAAAGAGATTGGGAGGTACTGCAAAATATACACACACCTACCACCCACTCATTTTCATGTTATAAATTTTTTATTTTTTGTGTAAAAATTCCTCTTGTTTTTTTTTTCTATAAATAATAATTTATTCAGAAGCATACACGTTTCCAGAAACACACACAATTTATAGGCTCCAGAAATCAATATTTTATTGGGATTGTTGAAATTTAACGGTTACTTGATTAATCAAATTTTTAAAATTCGATAAACGTCAAATTCAGTTGATAAAGTTTTAAAAACTACATTAATTGATTTAGTTATTTTTTTTTTTTGCATTTGGCTTTTACTGCCTTTCTTTTTTTATAGTTTCTATTTTACCAACTTTCAAATTTAATTTGTCTAAAATTATTTTTTGGGCAAAGTACTCTATTTTTTGTACGACTTTATGTATTCTATTCTTTTTCTTTATAATTGGCATTTCTGGTGTCTTTTTCCATTTTCATGCCTTCGACAAAGTTTTTATATTTGTAAAATTAAACCAATAGTGATGATCATCAACGTTAATTGTATTTGTCGAATTTTAATTAAAACAATATTTCGTTCAATTGGACTATTTCATATAATTAAACCAATAAATAAAAATTCAACATCCAGGAGTTGCAGACACAACAAACACATAAAAATAATCTCCTTCAAACACTATATATTTGATACACACAAAAGTTCTATCTTAATCTTTACATCAGAAAGAGTTCGAAATTGAAGTAGAATTTGGCATAAATTAACTTAATATTTACTATAAACAAAAATAACTCCAATACTGTGAATAATATATATAAATTAATTTATTAACCGAGAACATTGATAGTATGTCTCTCTACTATGTGGTATCAAAATTGAAAAAAACCGTATAACGTTCAGCAATTGAGGTACCAGGTTTTATTGTCGATATTTCATTAGTATTATAGAAGTAAAATGTATATAGATTTTTTTATGAAAAACAAAATAATATTCTTGCTAATTATTATTATATTCATTTATACATAATAATTAAGTTGAAATTGTTACAATTAATTGTCCAATGCAATGTTGTGTAATTTGTATTTAATTTTAAGTAAATGTTTGTTTTTGTTTGTTTGGTTTAGACTTGATTAAAAATATTTGTATAACCGAAAAGGATGGTTTAGATTTTATCAAACTAATTTAAACATAGTTCGTCCTTTTTTGTTATCCAAAAATTGTTACTAATACTACCTAAAAATTCTTTCAAATTTTCGGTTAATTCTATCTTTCATGCATGGCTGATCTAAATAAATAAAAAAAGAAAAATCATTTACATTTATAGTAAATTATTTCTATTAAAAAAAGTGAAAACCTTAAAATATATATTCAACAAAATTTTAACTAAATATTACCTCGCGTCCAACAAGCAGTATGGCACACCAAAATAATTAAAAAATAAATGAGTATTTGGCATACTTTGAAATCGTTGTTATACTTAAATAACTTTTGTTTGTAATATATTTTCAAAGATTTTATCTGTGTGATGATTTTGAATTTTGATTTACCGACTAATAAAAATAAGAGCTAGTTTGTACATAAACTAAGAATTAAATAATTTTATTTTGTTTTTATACAGTTGAATAAATAATATTCAAGTTATTGCCGAAAAAAATATCAAATGATAAAATCTCCCACTGGCGGTCACTGACGGAAGCAGTGCCTCCCTTACACCCAAGACGTTTCACTTATTATGCCAACTAAGCCATTTGTTTTTTCTATAAAATCACATGTTTCTTTTACCTTTGAACCATCTCACGTACAATCTGAGTAGATATAAAAAAATATTTCGCTGCGTAATAATAACTGATCGTCCCATCGCTTTATGGACCATTAATAGTTAAGTTTTGGGTGCTGAACTTTTTGACATTTTTTTTCTCTATTCACTAGAACTACAAGCATTTTACTTAATAAATTCGAAAATATTTTAGACCATAAACATTGGTATTCGACTGTATAAAGCAATCCTCTGAAACAAAATTTTAAATTATTCTCTTTGATTTTAACTCACATGCTTTATCCTAAATAATTAGTTTGTTTTCTAAATTTAAAATATCCATAATTTTTTATAGTTCAACGAATTTTAATTTTTTTATTGTTCATAATTAAAAATTGTACATAAACTTTTAATAATTATGAAATAACAATTATCAGTATATAAATTATTATTATATAACCAAATTTCTGATGATCTTTATTACACTTTCATTTTTTCACTTTTCCTACAATTAAGAAAAAATTAACAAAACTGTAAATATTTTAATTTATAGTACATTATGAATGATGCTAGGACGCAAAGCTAAAGATTTTGGACGGATGTGGAGTTTGCAAATCGAGGCGCTAGCCGAGGTTTGCACCCACATTAAGTCCAAAATAGCTTACGTCCGTGCATCATATACTATTTTTTATTCGCCGCAAGCAAAATATTTTAAGAAAAGTTGTTTATTCTAAATTAAAATTATAAATTTTCATAAATTTTAAAATAAAAATATGTGGAACAAGTGACCTTTGACAAAATATTATTATTTTTTCCAAATTATTGTGTAGCTATGACAACAAATGATAACAACTATTTTAATTGGATAATGAAATTTTAAATTTGAAGGTTGCTTTGATAAAAATTTTTATTTTCCATAGAATTTAAACAAATACAAATGCTTTTTACTTTTTGGACGTAGCTATGACAACAAAATAAATAGTTGAAAAGTGATACTTTAAAGCCGCAAATCACAGTAATAAAGTAACACTTTAATATGTAGGCGAATAAAAAATATTTTATAACGATTAATATTAGGAAATAAAAAAAATGATTTGTAATAGTTTTTTTTTGTTTATGTACAAACATAATTATTAAACAATTAATAATTCTATACTCATTAATACACAAAACCTACAAAATACACAACAAACAAGACTAAAAATTCACGTGCCATACTGTGCAGTACCTTCGTATAAAAAATTAATTATTTGTTTATGTGAAACGAGTACATTTTCCTATAAAAAAAAAGTCACAAACGAAAACCACAAATTCTGGATTCAATTCTATTTGTTTTCTGTTTTGATTTACCAACGTTCAATCCCATGATATTTATTATTAATTACAAAGTTTTTTCATTATTTGTTGTATATGATCCATTTTTTTTTTCAAAATGTTACTGTTTTTTTATTATATGAAATTCATATTACCACATAATAAAACTATATACTCAAACTCGATAATTTAAAAAAAATATATATTATGTACATATATATACTTAGTTTTCCTAATTTGTTTAAAAATTTTATATAAAAAATTTCTATAATTAACTACAAAATAAAATAAAATCGAAAAAAAAAAATAAATAAGTTACCCATAGAGAATGTTTTGTTTATAATGTAGTAAACCAAAAGTTAGTTATTAGAAACCCAATTTTAGTTAAAAAAAATTATCAAATATGAAAATAAAATTTATTTAAAAAAATAATATAGTATCAACACTGTTAATGACCAGTTTGCTGTCTCTCCAAAAAAGTAATTTTTTATAATTTTCTAAAATAATAATAACTACTATTATTATTATTATTTATATATGAAATATAAAATAATAATGAAATGATTTTTGTTTATTTTCCTTAAAACAATCCGCTTTAAATTAATATAATTTTTTTTTTGTTGTGTTGTATTTATTAACTGTTAACCTTAAAAAAATAGTAATTTATTCAGAAATTTGTTTATGTCCTTTAAAAATTTTATTTATTTTTTTAACTATATTTTAATTCATTATTTCTGAATAGATTATAAATATTTATTTTGAGATACATATTTCAGGTTAAAATAAAAAATAGTTGGATAAATATTAATACAATTTTTTTTTTCAAATTACATTTTAATATTTAGATCACAGAACTTAATGCTCAAGTCAACGATCTTAGAGGAAAATTGTGAGTATTTAATAAATTTGTTTTTATTGAATGGTTGTAATGAATTTTATATTGAACAAACTGGTAGAGTTTTGCAGATCATTCAGCAGAGCGTTTACAAACTTTAACAATTGAGCATTTTTTCTCAACCTTTTTTAATCAAAGAATATCTGAACACTAGTCATTTCAAAACTCAAAATTAGTTTCCTAATTAAGCAACCAAAGGCAATATGTATGAACGGCTTGTGTCTTTTGAGATAAGAAAAGTTTTTTCAGCTATCAATCACGCTAAAAACTACCTTAATTAGTTATTGTGATTACATTTTAAAATATATTTTTGGCGTTTGAATTTTAGGGATATTTTAATTCATTTAAATTATTTTGATCCTGAAGATGACCGACGAAAACGAAACTATATGCATATACGAGATATTATTTATACCACACTAGTGAATATTACCTCTTTTTTCGTTTTTATTTGTTCTCTACTCTCAGGAAAACTATGGTAAACATTCAGACGCGTCAGCAATAGCGGCACTTTTAATTATTAAACTATAATCAATCAAGTTAGTTCATTAATTTTTTTGTTTAAACTTTTAAATTATTTTGCATAATATTGCAAAAAATTACATTAAACGTATTTTTAAAAAATTTCTGATGAAAACTTAAAAAATTTATTTTAAATTGTTTAACAAAAATATTTTCGTCACTTTAGGACATCGTCAGGGTATGAGGTCAAAACTGCCCACACTTTTAATTATTTTATGACATCATAATTAATTAAAGAGGAAAAGCTGTAATGCACAGCTCTTAAAGTCTTTTGTACTATGCTCAATAAAAATTAAAACTGACATTGTTATTGCTCCATAGAGGAGCGCATTGACAAGACATTGACATTATGGAATATATAAAGTTTTATCGCAATGGAACATTTTGACTTATAATTAAAGAAAATTAAAAGTTCTTAAATTGTCTGAAGACTAGTTGACATTTAAGTTTTTAATCTATTTCAGCGTTAAACCAACATTGAAAAAGGTATCCAAATATGAAAACAAGTTTGCCAAACTCCAAAAGAAGGCAGCCGAATTTAACTTCCGTAATCAACTTAAAGTGGTTAAGAAGAAGGAATTCACCCTTGAAGAAGAAGAGAAAGAGGTATGTACAAATTTTAATGTAATTGTTGGAGATGTAAAATAAAAATGGTTTTTAAAACAAAACAAATTAAATTTATAAATAAATAAATTTTTTATTTATTAATCATTACTTTCATAAATATATAAAACATAATATTATAAAAAGGGTAGGGCATTAGTTACCTTTGGGTTAAAACAAATGTTGAAAATTAAGGAAGGTGACTAAGAGGGGAGAGATTCGGTTAATCAGTTAGGTTATTTATTTAATTTATCAGAAAATTATTGATCATTGGTTTACTGTCATTAATGGTCGGAATTGGACGATTAACACCTACAAACAAATTTAACACCAATTTTCTTTTACTAAATTTTATTTGACGCACCGACTTTTGTTTGTTACGTAAATGTTTTACAATTTGGGTAAAAATCAGTTAACTACAATTCATTGCGATATTAAGGATATTAAATAAACAACGGTTAATTGTTTGAATTATAATTTCAAAATTTAAAATCAAAAATTGATGCACTTAGAAAAAAATGCAATGGTTGTTTTAACCCATGAGCAACTACGGTCCACCCAAATACAAACATAATCTAAATTCTATCAAAAATTCTGCAGGACCTTAAAAAGTCGGAATCAAAAGCTGATTGGATTAAAAAGTAGACTTTTAATTTTTTTATAAAAATACAAACTACATATTTTTATTATTTTTAACGCATTTTTGATTTTTTTAAACATTTGAAATGTATCCAATTTTCCCTTTTGCATTTTGAATTTGATTTTTGATTTATTACATCTTTTCTGTCTACTTTATACTGTTATCCAAATCGTTTCTTCCAACTAAAATAAACAAACAAACAAAAATCCAAAAATAAACAAAAACTTTAAAAATATATACAAAAGAGGTGAGAAATAATGACAGTAGTTAATATAAAATAATTTTGGTAGTTAAATTTGATTGTTCCTACTTTCCTATAATTCATTATAGTAACTCTCCCTTATTTTCTTCAATAATATATTTAGTAGTTTTATTGCTATAATGCATGATATTTTTCAGTAGAATAGAGAGATTATTTTTAAAACTGTTAAAGACACATATACACTTGGCGCTTTGAATGAAAAAAATACTTTGAAATGTAACTATGTATTACAAATGCGCAAGTTTCGAAAATCCACAGCATAACAAAACAATTAAATTAAATGTTATGGATATCCATAAATTCTGAATAAAGGCAAACCTATTATATTAAATCCAAGAATCCAAAAATTCTTTTTATTTCTGTTAAATTTGATATTCTTCAAAAAGTATATCACTATTCATATTTCAAAGTGCTTGTAACCATTATTCCTTGAGCTCATACTTAAAACAACAATGCTAATGTATCGCTTTTCGTTATATAACATAACCATCATCATAGCACTCGCATAACACACAATACAAAAATTTTGGTTAATTGGAGGCGGATTATAAATTCACAAGAATATATTAAATTTACCACATACGTAAAACGCTCTTAAAACATAAAGCCATGTTTTTAAAGAATCAACTAAATTTTAATAAGCTAAAATTTTCATTTATCTTTGGAGGTTAGCTAACCAAATATTTATTAATTTTCTTAAAACTA
The DNA here is from genome assembly GCA_963693315.1 of Diogma glabrata. Taxonomy (NCBI): domain Eukaryota; kingdom Metazoa; phylum Arthropoda; class Insecta; order Diptera; family Cylindrotomidae; genus Diogma; species Diogma glabrata. The sequence goes on along the minus strand of OY856188.1, from coordinate 277,079,721 downwards.
TTTCAGAAAAAACCTGACTGGTCAAAAGGCAAACCTGGTGATGCAAAGGTAAAAGAAGAAGCTGAAGTAGAAGCATAAACACTATAATTTATAAAACCAACTACAATATAATACACTACATGTACATCTTTCCTTTAAATATATATCTACTTATATTATAACATCATTATGCAAAAAATATTTGGTACATTAAAAAATCATACAATAAATATTTTTTAAATTTTATTTTAAAATTATCTGAAATAAAATATATTCTTTCATTTGCACAACAACAACCAAATTAAATAATGTAATCATTTAAACACAAAAAAAAGAAAATTTTATCATTGCTTATAAATTTTTCTTAAAAATATATAAAAATAAAAAAAAGTTATTAAAATCAACAACTTATAAATTAAAAATGAGCAATTTTTTTATTTATCATACTCAACATATACAACACTCCACCTTTCCACACGTTGACATACATACCTACACATACATTACATTACATTGCATTACATTACAACACCTACTCGAACACAACAATTTACATTTATACATAACTACACTTTACATTACTCGTACAGAAAAACAAAATATCATCGAAAATAATGATTTAATGTTATAATTAATATTTCATTAATTATAAAATAAATCATTAATTTTTCTTCTTTGATTTTCAATACAAAACTTATACACATAAATTTATTTATTTTTCATTATAATTTTTATGTTAATTTGTATTTATTATAAAAAATAAAAATTAATTTTTGTGTAAAAATTATTAAATAATTAATCATTTTTTCCATTCAGTTGCAGTTACATTTTGTTATTAAAATTTTTTTGTGGCCATTAAATTGTAAAAGATTTTTTATAAGTTTTAAAGTTGTAGTTAACAACAATTTAGGAGTTTGATTTTTTTCAAGGGGTGGGTGGAACTTCATTGTACAAATATAAACTTGTTAGATCTTTTTTTTTTTGACAATTTTCACTAAATGTATTAAATTACCCAAACTTATCGTAACCTATAAAAATAATTTTTTTGTAATTTGTGATTCATCATTTTGTGAAATTGTAAGTCTTTTATGTTTTTGTTTGTTGTAAAGCATAATTTTTTTTATAACTTTAAATTTTTGTATTCTAATAATATCTCAATATGTTAATATTTCTAAATGTTTTAGTAAGAAATTTTATAATAAATTTTAAATAAAATTGATATTTGTTTTTCTTTAGGAAGGAGAAGGTGCCCCAGCTGAAGGGGATGCAGCTGCAGCAGCAGCAGCCGCAGCCGCAGCCACCGCAAAACCAGCAGAGCCACCCAAAGCTGTGGCTAAAACATAAAATATTTTCTTAAACATTTATTATTTTTATGGAAAACTTAATCAATAAAAAACACATTTTATTTATTTAAATTAATAAAACTATTATTAAATTTTTAAACAAAACATTATTAAATATGCGAAGAAATACAATATTTTTACATACAATTTAAATTTGAATGAATTATTTAACATTTTTAAAAATTAATTTACTTCATAAACAAGTTGAGCCTCCTAACCTCCTAGCTTTCTAATACTCTCAGAACAAACGTGGTCGGTGAACTTTCTTGTTTCGTCCTGTCCTGTAATAGTTGCGACCTTATTCCTAGAACGTTCATTCGGTTACCAACTTTATTTTCTTAATCATGCTTTTACTAAAATCTGAAAGCTGACACGTGCGTTTTCAAATACTTATCAACCCGCTTGAGTTATTTTAAAAGGAAAACGGTTATATTTTATTTTATTTATTTATATCTTTTCATATTCCTTAATTACAACATATTAACAACTTATTAAATTACAATTTTAAAACAATTTTTAATTTAAAACAAACAACAATTAACATTTGGAAAAACATTTTAAAAAATTGATAATAAAATTAAGATAAGACTTTATTAATAAAAAGGGAATGAAAATTAGGTAATTTGTGTGATCTAAAATTAGGTCAATTGCGAAATTCCCTTCAAAAATTCAAATGCTATTTATGACAATGAACTGTAAAGTGGGGCAAAAATTCATTATTATATTATGTACTTTAAAGAAAAAATTTTAAATGAATACTTAAACCAAAAATAAATATGGATGGATATAAAACAATTGCAATTATAAATCTAAATAAATAAGAAGGTATACCAACTGAATAAGAAAAAAAAAACAACAATAGACAACAATAATTCAAAAAAACAAAAAAAAAGAAAAGAAAATGCAATAAAACAGATATTAAAATTACTAAGGGCCAATTGTATGAATGCGGATAGAAGTTAAATCCTCGGATTAATCGTCGTTTGTATTGTATGAATCAGGATAGATTAAAAATCTATCCGAGGATTGTTGATCTATCCTTTGACCTATCTTCTATTTTTTTTCTATAAAACAAAGGAAGAAACAATTTGTTTTTTTTTCTTGACATGCGCATAGCAGAAAAGTATTGTTTTGAATTTGTGGTTATTTTTCAATTTAAATTTCTGCGTTTCAAAAATTTGTTTTTTGATATAAATTAATAGTAAAATAAATAATATTTTTAATATAATTTTAATATATTCAATATCAATTTTGAAATAATGTTTTTTAATTTATAATTAAATTTATTCAATAGAAAAGTAAAAGAAAAAGCATTGCCACTTATAAAAAAATGCTATAAACTGCAATAAAAATTAATCTTTCCGTGTTCATACAATCGACGAAAAAAAGAATCCTCGGATGAAGATAGAATTTTATCCTCGGATTTTTTCTATCCATCCTTGTACATACAATCGGCTTTAACAGAAAAAATAAATCACAGTACATTATTTAAACCAAAGCTCTCAATTTAGCAAACGTTACAGTTCAAAGAAGTTTTTTTCAGTGAACGAACTAATCAAACAAAAAAGAGACTTAGGGTAAATGGATACATACCCACATTTGTACCGTTAATACACCCGATATTATAATTTTTTTGTAATTTTTCGAGGATATTTTTTTATAAGTATCTATGAATAAAAACAGCAAATAACTTATTAGCATTACAGAAAACTTTTCGTCCCGAGGTTTATGAACTTACGTTTTTATATAACTTAAGCATGTTTTAAATATAATTTAAATAAAAATTTGTTTGCAGATAGAATTCGATAATCAAAAAAATATTATCTAAATGATGAAAACACAGACCATATGCATTTTGGATAATTTCCCATAAGATCTTTTTAACTCCAGTGAACTTTGAAATAATTAGTGGGACATAAAATAAAATAACGCTCAAAAAATTTAATAATAAATATAATTTGTAAATTTAGCATAAAATTAGTAACTTTGACTAGAATTTTTTTATACTATTTCCTGTTTATATGGATATTTAAGCAACAATTCTTGATCAATAATGTGAGCTGCTAGTCCTGAATCGGCAATGCGATTAAGCCGTGTTAAAAATGAGCCTAACCTACGAATAGAATCCATCTGAAAATACAAAATATAAATATATAAAATTTATGAACTATTTAATAAAGAAATAAACTAAATAATTAATTATAAGAGAAACATGGTATATAAAAATTGTAGTACAAAATATATGTAGACATTTGGTGCAAAAAAAAACAATTCTTTATGCACTTTCGAAAGTGTCTCGCTCGCGTTGTAAACTTTTGCTCGGAAATAAAAAAATATGTATATCTAAAACACTAGCCGAATTTTATTTTTTTTATTTAGCGTATGGTTTTTTATGACATATTAAAAAACAAAAATAAAACTTAAAATAGGTAGATTTTTCTAACAAATCTACCTAAAACAAAACATGAATACACATTAAATGAGCTTACAATCAATTTGATTGCGCGTCTTTTAGTTAAAGATTAAAAAGTAAAATATTTAAGCATGGGGCAGTACATTTGAACATTAGATGTTTACATCGAGTGAGTCTATCCATACTACTACATCGGGCGTTGTCAGATGAATGTCTGCGATATCGCTATTGTATCGAATTGAACGAATTGGGGTACATGTATTTTTTTATCTCTCTTTAGAAATTTATTACAAAATTAACACGAAACATCTATACGTTGCCAGAAAATCATAACAGCTCATAAACTAACATAATTTAGTGAAAAGATGATACAATCAGCAAACTACTCAAAAAGTTCTCCATTTAGCGTTTCGAGAAAATATTACAAAATCACAAATTCATATTTCTTTCAAAATTCCAAAAATATTGTAAAAATTAAATAAAATCAAACTTTTTTCAAAATTCCAAAAATATTCTAAAAATTAGAATAAAATCAATCATAATAAAATAATAAACGCCTTATTCTTGTTAAATTGAGTTTTATTTCACTAAATACGTATTTCGAAAGCTATGCTTTCATCGACAGTAGTATCTAAAAAAAAACTTGAGTTTTTAGATACTACTTACTGTCGATGAAAGCATAGCTTTCGAAATACGTATTTAGTGAAATAAAACTCAATTTAACAAGAATAAGGCGTTTATTATTTTATTATTATTTAAATATCTTGTTACAGTTTAGAACTTTTAAATTAAAATGAATAAAATCAAATATTTAAATCTTTTCTAAATCCTAATAATATTCCAATAACTTTTAAAAAGTCAAAAATTCAAAATTTTTCTGAAATTATAAAAATATTGCAAAAATTATAACAATATCAAAAATTGAAACTTATTTTAAAATTCCAAAAATTATAATAAAATCAAAAATTTAAAATTCTAAAAATATTCCAAAAATTCTTACAAAATCCAAAATTGAAACTGTTTTCAGAATTCTAAAAATATATATATAAAATTCACAAACTCAAAAATTCTACTTTTTTTTTCCAAAATTCTAAAAATATTGCAAAAATTATAACAAATTCAAAAATGCAAACTTTTGCCGAAATTCTAAAAATATTGCAAAAATTATTACTAAATCAAAAATACAAACTTTTTTCAAAATTCCAAAAATATTTCAAAAACTACTACAAATTCAAAAATTTCCATATCATATTTACATCATACAACAGCTAAATTTTTTTTTCCAAAAAATTGGATAAAAAAATAAATGAAATCATTTTTTGACACACTTGACATTATTTTTTTGACAAACTTATAATGCAATAAAATTCTCAATAATTATAATATCATTTTCATTTCATACAAATAACTTATTTTATTATTTTCTAAAAAAATAAATGAAAATCATTCTTTTGACACACTTGACATTATTTTTTTTGACAAACAATGCTATAATTCTCAATAATAATAATGAAATTCCATGATACACAAATAATTAATTTTATTTTTTCTTCACAAAAATTGAGTAAACAAATAAGTTAAAATCTTTCTTTTGACACACCTGACAACATTTTTTTGACAAACTTATAATGCAATTGAAGATTTGATAAAGTTGTTGCCAACCTCTCGGATAAAATTCCAGTATGACCGGCTGCCTTTAGTGGCACATAAAATTTTTCGCTTAGCATTGGAGTTGAAAAGAAATTTAGCTTTTTTAAATATAGTAAGACAGTTGTTTCTAGCCCTGATATAAAGAGATCTACTACTGAGGGATTTATTGCTCTGGTATTTGTCAAACGCTAACATTTTGTTAATTTTAGCTATATAACATTCGTCAGAAAACCAGGATTTGGATTTATTTCTACTTTTTAAAATACTGCTTGGTATAAAAATATTCATTTCTAGTAGAATGTGATCAATGCAGTATCTTGGTTAACATTTTTATCCTGCAAAACTAGCCGCCAGTCGATTTCATTGTAGAACTTATTGAGGTTTTGCCAATTACATCTATTGTAATGCCAGACCTTACGAGGAGGAGACAATTTGGACTTGAAGTTTGAGAACTTATTTCAAAATAGGCCGAAACTACACAATGATCTGATCTGTCAAGCGGAGCATCGACTGAGCAGGTATATTTAGCAGAATGAGTTGTCATGAAAAGATCAAGTAGGTTAGAAGAATGGCTTACAATATTTGGAATATGGGTGGGTTTATCTACTAACTGAGTAAGCTGATTGGAATCAGCAAGAAATCTAGCATATTGACCTTCGAAAGATTTTTTTGTTGAGAAACGTAGCCAATCTTTATGGTGGACGTTGAAATCACCAGCTAAGATAATTCTTACATTAGGCGCGGTGATGAAAATGTCATCGATTGTGTCTGTAATAGAATTAAATGCTTCCAAGGTTTGGTTATGGTCTGGTTATGGTAATTAGGACTGCGGTATAAATAGCACAAATAGATGTCATGTTTATTTACGACGACTTTGAGCCAGATAAAGCAGAATTCAGAAATATACTACTTGTTTCATACTGGAGGAGCCTTGTGTATTTAACATCATTGCGTATATATATCATTACACCACGGTGTTCAAAAAATGCAAATTCTGGAGAACAATTGCTAGTTAAATCGTGCATTATCGATATTTGAAACTTGTGTTTCACCTAGCGCAAGTAGATGTGGTTTATTTTGGTTGAGATGGTATTGAATGCTAAGAAAGTTTTTTGAGAGACCCTGAATGTTAGTGGAATCGATTACGAAATTTGGGAAAGAAGTAGGCATTATGTATTGAAAATTAATGATTTATGGAAAAAAAAAATTAAAAGTTTAAAACCAAAGCCAGAAGGAACAGATAGAATAACACAATAAAAATCACGAAGATAAAATTGGCATGGGCCATAAAAAATTTCGCGGTCATGTAAGTTCACACTATCCCACCGGTGACGATAGACACTGAACAAAAGATAGAAATTTAAAATTGTAAGTTGTTTATTAATTGAGTTGCATTGTAGTTGGATTAGACATTAAGGGCCGATTGTACAATAGCAGTTTAGCTAAAGCTTAGTAGAACCCGATAGGAGCTTAGGTTAGGTTACAAGTTAGGTTAGTTTTTTGAACCGCACTTGAAGAAAATTGGGCGCACAACTTGAACCCTGGCTTAAGCTCATACTCGCGACTAAACCGCAATTGTTCAACGCGTAACTGAACAGACAATCAGGTTTAGCATAATTTCAGCTTAAACCTCGGCTGAACTACAATTGTACAACCGGCCCTAAATGATTTAAATTAAATTTGAGTCAATAAAATTTGAGTCAATAAAATTGAAAAAAGAAAACCTGAAAATCTGCTGTATATATATTAAGAAATATGAGAATTGTGTGTTGTTGGTATGAGTATATAATAGAAGGAGATGCGGATCAAAAGAGGTACCGTTAATAATTATACTTTTATATGAATTATTTAATTAGAGGTTTTGTTCAAAATATTTTATGATTTGGATTTAAACTTTAGCACAAACACGGATATTAAAATGTAAAACACTATTAGCACAGAACTAAAAAGACTATTAAATACCGCATATGGTTTTATTCACGTCAAATAAAATGTATTGTAACGACTCTTCGTTGGTTCTTTTCGATTATTGAGCAAATACGACAGTAAAAAGACAGATCTTTAGTTAACAAAATCTCTAACTTTATTTATCAACCAGTTACAGCAACTTCCGATTTTAATTACAATAAATTCCAGGGTCTCCAATTTATGCACGATAAACTTCATCGCTTTTCCACAATCTGAATCAATAATATTCGGAATCGTAAAATCTGTATTTACTATTCCACTAAGTTCAAATTCTTTTACTTTTAGTACCCAGGCTCAAGTACCACCGATTATTCCTTATACTTGCGAATATTTATAAACACTTTTAATTGCAAAATAAAAACTGACTATCTGATATTTTGTTCGCTTATTTATATCCAAAAAATAAATAAGTCGAAACTTCTATAATCCACTAGAAATCAATATTACGTAGTCCGTACATCTTGAATAGGCCACACCTATTTTCATTCATACTTGCATAAATGTAAACATTTGTATTAGCGAACTCAAATTTAATTTATGCAAACTGTATTAGGTAACTCCTTTTTTTTAATTCATGAATGTGGAAAACATTATGCAGAATGTATTGGTTATTTATGATTAAATTAACCCATTCTGGACGAAGTTTATTACAGTATTTAGTACAACAAAAGGTTGTACTCGTCAAGAGGTAAGAAAAAAGCATTAAAACGAATAAAATAAGTTAAAATAATGATGAACAACCGACCGGTGCGGATTGAGAAGAGCAACAAGAGCAAGAGTATTTTACTTTAAAAACTTTAAGCTGTTATTTGCTGAATATTTTCCAAAAAAAATTTCCTGTAAAAAAATTTCAGCCAAATCAAAAATGTGTCGGTCAGATTTTATCCAAATCTGTTCGGTTTGTAAAAGAATGCCCCAAATAAAAAAAAATACGTAAGCACTATTTTGGTGGTACCATTTAAAGTTATTCACCCCAACAAAAGTGGAGCAGTAAATATATCGTTGGAACGGTCTTGAGTAGTAGATGAGGCGAAACACAGTTTTTTGGAATTTGGGATTTTTTTTAGCAAAAAAGAAAAGGAGAAAAACGAGGTGTGTTTTTTGTTCGATTTTTTTTTTCGAGTTATTTGTTTCACAATTGATCAAAATCAATTGAATCAATAAATCAAACTCTGAAATAATGTGTTGTAGTTATTTTGTTGGGAGGTCTATTTGCAATTTCTATTTACTTACAACGGCCGAATTGACAATTCTATTTACTTACAATGGCCACTGTGTGATTCCCAGTTACAGTGAATTACGTTAATTTTGTTTTACGATTGAATTATATTATTATTTTTATTATTTTATTTTAGAAGAATAAATTTAACTAACACATTTTAGAATTTTTTTATTTTATTTTTACCCGGTATCGGGTAATGGAAAAATTGCCGGTTCCAGGTACTGCCGGGTACACGGTGCATCACTAGTTGTGACGGCCGACCGGCCGGAGACAAACATACATTTTTTTTTGATTTTTTAGAATCAGTAGGTCCTAATAAAATGTCGAGAAATGCCAAAAAAAGTTGGAGTAAGAATTTCAATTTTGGCTCATGAATGCAATACTTAGGTTTTTTCAAAACCGAAGTAATTTGATTTTTGTACAATACGTATCAAAGCTATTGTGATTACAATTTGAAAATAATTTTAATAAAATCAAAACAATTTGACCAATTTGAATCATAGCAATTGAATAAGTTTTCCCTCTTCCTCAAGTGAGGTTATGGCACTGACTGATCAAGTCAAAGATCTAAAAGTACAGCTTCTCGAAGCCATTCAACAGCAAAAATGATCCCAACTTTTTCATTATCATCGGAGTAGGTTCAAGGATCGAAAAGATTTTCGCAATCGAAATTTTAATCGATCTAACTGCTCTCCCATGCGTGATGCGACCACGATCCAGGTTGCGCGTTCAATTGTTTGATGGAATTCGATACTACCACCACTATTTCAAATGAGATGCAAAAAAATTCGATCCTGAGTGCAAACATTTTCCCATGCACTCCTGCTCTGCCTCAATGTCTTCAAAAAAAAGGTTAGACTCTTCACATGTGAGGTGTGATAACATGCATGCAAAACACCTCTACTGGTCCTCGTTATTTCTTCTCGGAAAAATTTCCTCGTTGATACAGGTACTAACTTGTCAGTTATTCCCACAACTCCTGAGGAAAAACTCTCAAGGAAATCAGACTTCTTTCTCTACGCAACTAACGCGACTAAAGTTAGCACTTACGGTACACGGTGTCTAAACTTAAACATTGGTCTACATCGGTTACAAAAATTTGTTCTAAGACCAAGGTCCCACAACATTGGTTCTGAAGTGTTTAGGAATGCAACAAATTTTTTTAAGGAATGGATAACTAAACAATAAATTCTATCACATTATAAAATATGACATAGCTCGATATTTTATGATAAGATGGAGGAAATAAAAATAAAATTAGAGGTAAAGCGCAAATTTGCTTTAACAAATTTATCGGAAAAAACTAATATGGGGTTGCCAATAATCCAGCTAGTGGATATTCTTGATCCTTGATCATGTTAGGCACTGTCTTCCTTAAACGATTAAAGGCCAGCGTATAGAGTTATAAGGGGACTCATAATTCATGAGATAATCGAAGATGTGGAATTATATTTTTATAATTAAACAAGACTTAAAAACGTTCAATTTATTAAAATAAATCAAAAATAAATTTTACCTGTTCATAAAAGAAATTGGTTATAAGAAAATCTGATGTGCATTGATCATCTTTCTCAATTGCAACTCGATTTATGTCATATATTTTGTCTGTAACATTTATTTCTAGTTTCAGCGCTTGACAAAATATTGTATTAAGACTGCACATTTCAAAATTGACAAATTCTTTTGAAAACACTATATTAGTTTGCCCGCCTCTTAAGTTTTGATATCGAATAAAGATTTGAGCATGTTCTCTTTCTTCGTTCGAGAATTCAAGAAATAAGCCTAAACTCGAAGAGATATTATTTTCTTTCTATTCATTATTTCTACATATTAAAACTTACCAGCACATCCAAATAACGCAACATCAGATCTAGCCAAATGTGCTGACATTTGAAGATATATATGACTAGCTTGTAGCTCATCATTAATTTGTTGGTTAATTTTTATTTCAACTTCCTTCGGATATTTATATCTAAATGGGTTAATGATTCCATCGTTCACAATTTTTACAGTTTTTGAGGAATATCGTATTGGATGAGTGTTAAAATTTGGCATATATTTGATCAAATTATTCCATGAATTTAATATACATTTATACTTATACATTTAATTTACCTTGTAAAAAATTTAAACGACAATAAAATAAATCTTGAATTTTGAAGCATTCAATTTAAACTAAACAAAATAATTCGACAGGTACTCTATTTGAAAAATATAAAATTTGATGTAACTAGGATCCAGTTTTTTAAATAACTAGCTAAGTCTTTTTTCAAGACTATTTAAAAAATTACATTAATTTTTTGCTTGTTTAAGAAATTTATCACTCCTTTTCAGTGGGCTTAACTTAAAAAAATATAATATTCCCGAACACCCTGCATGAAATAACCCTGGGACGGATTAATGGATGGATGGAAATAATCCTGGCATGGATTATCCTGCACGAAATTAAACTTTTCATCACGATAGCAGATAAAAAAGATGTTATCGAAAAAGCAATCTTCTTTTTTTTATATGGAATGAAAACAATTGATTATAAAACCATCTTGAAACGAATGAAATTAAAATTTCACTTAGGAGTAGGAACAAAATAAAAGGTGTAAACTGGGAAATTAATTGGTCCCATCTCTTCATAATCCTTCCTTTCATTTCCCCCTCCTATTGCAGCTGACGATGTCTTCAAAGAGTCTAAATAACGAATTTTTCATATTTAATGTGCTAAGTAATAAGAATATAGTAATGCATAAAAAAATGATGACGAAAAAGTAGTAATTTTCTTCTTTCGCATATGAAATCAAAACTAATATTAATATAATCGTCTCCAAAGCAGTGAAATAAAAGAAATCACTCTAGGATGAAATAAAAGTAATTTTAACTTGTGAATCAAATTTTAAGAATAGAAAGTTGGTACATTCGATTTTTTAGTTGTGTACATATAGTTGTCACAAATCTAAAAAATAACGCAGTGCTCACTGTAAGTTTAATGAAATCTAATAGTGTATTCTTTTGGACTGTACCGTTCAAGTCCCAACACCGAATTATCGAATTTTGTATTCTTTTGGAATAAATTTCAATACAAAAAAAATAATTCGGTGTTGGAACTGTACTGAAATTTGTTCGGTACAGCCGAAAAGAATACACTATAAAACCAACTGTATTGGTGACAGTTTGATCATGACAGCCTCTACAGTTTCAGAGCCAAAAAGCCTAGCTCTGATACTAGCAAAGACTGGACATACACACAGTAAGTGCTCCAAATCTTCCTCCTCTTCAAGACAACACTCACACACAGGACTTTCTCTGATTCCCATGGTAAAAAGGTGTTTATTTAGATGTCCATGTCCTGTAAGAACACCGAGGGGTGGTCACATCCCTAAATCAAAACTAAAAAATTAATTAAAAAATCAACAAAAATTGATGTTTATTCCCCTTTTCCCAACCAGATGAATTGTGCCACTTGCCCCAAAGAAATCGCTACAGAGGCATTTTGGGAAAATTACATTTAATTTAATTTGCTTAATACTTTTTCTCTTTCTAGATGGGTATTTTCGGATATTGAAATAGTATTGTTATGGTAATAACAAAATCATAACGAAATTCAACCTAAAGTTCTATTTAATTTAACATTTTAACATAAATGAAATACCCTACAGCATATCAGCATATTCAAAACCATGATGATAAATTTGATTTTTCTAGATTCAAAGGGATAGTATTCAATTCAAAAAGTGTGCGCCGCAAAATTATAAAAAGAATTTCTTAAATCAAGTGCTCGTTCAAATGACATCACACTTGACCGTGATCATGATAAATACATTTTTAAGGAATTCTGAGGTGGAGTCCTTGATAAAAAAAAATGTATTGTCTCAAAGACCTTACATCGTAACCAGCAAAACAAACGAAAACCACTTTATTAGTTTTTTAATCTTTTACCTTGTGTGGATAGGTTAATTTTATACGCATTTCAAATTCATAGTTTTCGAGATAATCGTTATAAAATCTCAGCTTTATCTAGGAGTACTTGTGGTCAACAAATAGAAATATCAAAAATTTTCTTACGGACTGCATTGCGTTATACATATTTTATATATTCCACCTGCTTCACATTATTGTTTTCAATCATTCCATTTATTGTTGAAATAAAATGTCGATTCTCCATTCTATATATTTCCCTTCACTTGACACGCCATATATAAATTCGTTATGTCACTTTTTCTCCATTGCCTTAGCAACTCTCATCTCCTGGAGAACTCAGCTGCTACCAAATAGTAACCAAATATAAACGAAAACAATTTTAACTTATGAATCAAATTTTAACAGAGTAGCGAAATTGTGGAATTAATTGTCCTCATCCAGATGGATTGAGCCGTTTTCCAAGATGATTGTTTCCCGTAGATATTTAAGAAACACCATCAACACCAATCTAACTAACTAATTATTGTTATGAACAAAACTATTAGACCGAGAGCCCGCGACGGCCAGACCTTCGTTATTTTATAAAAGCTGAAAGTTTTTCTGCGCATACCCCCTACTCAGGTAGGAACGATTAGCGACATATGAAGTTTGGATCATGGTGGCTTTAGCAGGGAGCAGGTAACAAAGGGGCCTCCAAAGTTTCGTGAAAGTATAAAAGCTAATATTTTTATATTTTCTTCGGGATAGTATTAGAAGTCACGTCACCCATTGCCAGACACTTACTATCGTGGCAACCCCCTGCTAGACACCCTTAAACTTTAACAAATTGATAATGTTTAAGGGTGTCTGGCAGGGGGTTACCACGATAGTAAGTGTCTGGCAATGGGTGACGTGACTTCTAATACTACCCCGAAGAATATATAAAAAAAATTGCCTTTTATACTTTCACGAAACTTTGAAGGCCCCTTTGTTACCTGCTCCCTGCCAAAGCCACCATGATCCAAACTTCATATGTCACTAATCGTTCCTACCTCAGTAGGGGTTATGCGCAGAGAAACTTTCAGCTTTTATAAAATAACGAAGGTCTGGCCATCGCGGGCTCTTAGTCTATATTGAAAACTGGCTAACTATTGTAATAAATTACGCAGAGTTCTAATTATAAAATATGGTGGGGCTAAAATCTCACAGCTCTGAGATATCACGACTTCGGTCTGGGTTAAGGATTTTGATATAGTATAGGACATGGTTTTTTGTTTTGGGCAGCGATGTATATCAAACATAACTTTTTGTTAAAGTACAAGTATTTTTTTATCTTTGTTTAGAAATTTATTACAAAACTAAATCTAAAATCATTACGTTGCCGGAAAATATAACAGATCATAAATTAACATAATTTAGTGAAAAGATGATACACTCAGCAAACTACTCAAAACCTCTCCATTTAGCGTTTCGAGAAAATATTTCAAAATCACAATTTCATATTTCTTTCAAAATTCCAAAAATATTGTAAAAATTAAATAAAACCAAAAATTCAAACTTTTTTCAAACAAAATTCTAAAAATATTTCAAAAATTATTACAAAATCAAATATTAAAACTTTTTTCAAAAACTCTAAAAATATTGCTAAAATTATAACAACGACAAAAATTGTAAATTTTTCCAAAATTATAAAAGTTATAATAAAATCAGAAATTTAAAATTTTTCAAAATTCTAAAGATATTCCAAAAATTCTTACAAAATCAAAAATTGAAACTTTTTTCAAAATTCTAAATATATATATACAATTTAAAATTTTTTTTTCAAAATTTTAAAAATATTCCAAAAATTCGAATAAAATCATATATTTAAACTTTTCTAAATTCTAATAATATTCCAAAAATTCTTAAAAATTCAAACCTTTTCCAAAATTCTAAAAATATTGCAAAAATTATACCAATATCGAAAATTGAAACTTTTCCCAAAACTATAAAAATTATAATAAAATCAAGAATTTAAAATTTTTCAAAATTCTAAAAATATTCCAAAAATTCTTACAAAATCAAAAATTGAAACTTTTCCAAAATTCCAAAAATATTTCAAAAACTATAACAAATTCAAAAATTTCCATGTTCAATTATATTTGCGTAAGCAAACAGCTAAATTTTTTTTCGAAAAAATTGGCTAAAAAAATAAATGAAATCATTTTTTTGACACACTTGACAATATTTTTTTGACAAACTTATAATGCAATAAAATTCTCAATAATAATAATTTCATGTTCATTATACATTTCATTTCATACAAATAACTAATTTTATTTTTTTCTAAAAAAATAAATGAAAATCTTTCTTTTGACAAACTTGAAATTATTTTTTTGACTTACTTATAATTCTCAATAATAATAATAAAATTTCATGTCGTACAAATAATTAATGTTATTTTTCCAAAAGAATGGGTAAAAGAAAAAATAAAAAACTTTCTTTTGACACACTTGACAACATTTTTTTGACAAACTTATAATGCCATAATTCTCAATAGTAAAAATAAAATTTCATGTCATACAAATAATAAATTTTATTTTTTTTTTTCAAAAAATTGGGTAAAAAAATAAATAAAAATCTTTCTTTTGACACACTTGACAACATTTTTTGTCAAACTTATAATGCCATAATTCTCAACACTAATAATAAAATTTCATATCAAACAAATAATTAATTTTATTTTTTTCCGAAAAATTGGGTAAAAAATAAATAAAAATCTTTCTTTTGACACACTTGACAACATTTTTTTGACAAACTTATAATGCAATAATCTAGATTTTGGTCTCACATACCAATCCCGACCATTAGATTTCTGCAAATTCAATGTTCCTACTCATAATCACTTAAAATGAACGTTGTTTAAGCAAAAAATATACAAATTTCCTTGTTTTGACACACTTGACGATTTTTTGACACACTTCCGGTACAGTTATCGAACACGTCGTCCTTTCAAAATGTAGCTGGTTTTATGACGTAAAAACGTAATTGAAAATGAAATTGGACATGGAAATTTTTGAATTTGTTATAGTTTTTGAAATATTTTTGGAATTTTGAAAAAAGTTTGTATTTTTGATTTTGTAATAATTTTTGCAATATTTTTAGAATTTTGGAAAAAGTTTTAATTTTTGATTTTGTTATAATTGTGGCAATATTTTTAGAATTTTGAAAGAACAATAGAATTTTTGAATTTTATATATATTTTTAGAATTTTGAAAAAAATATCAATTTTTGATTTTGTAAGAATTTTTGGAATATTTTTAGAATTTTTAAAAATTGTAAATTTTCTATTTTATTATAATTATTGGAATTTTTAAAAAAGTTTGAATTTTTGATTTTGCAATATTTTTAGAATTTTGGAAAAATTTGAATTTTTAAGAATTTTTGAAATATTATTGGAATTAAGAAAAAGTTTAAATATTTGATTTTATTCTAATTTTTGAAATATTTTTGGAATTTTGAAAAAAGTTTCAGTTCTTGATTTTGTAATAATTTTTGCAATATTTTTAGAATTTTGGAAAAATTTTGAATTTTTGGAATATTATTAAAATTTAGAAAAAGTTTAAATATTTGATTTTATTTTCATTTTTGGAATATTTTTGGAATTTTGAAAAAAATTTCAATTTTTGATTTTGTTATAATTTTTGCAATATTTTTAGAATTTTTGAAAAACATTTTAATCTTTGATTTTGTAATAATTTTTGAAATATTTTTAGAATTTTGGAAAAAGTTTGATTTTATATAATTTTTACAATATTTTTGGAATTTTGAAAGAAATATGAATTTGTGATTTTGTTAATACATATTTTCTCGAAACGCTAAATGGAGAGGCTTTTGAGTAGTTTGCTGAGTGTATCATCTTTTCACTAAATTATGTTAGTTTATGATCTGTTGTAATTTTTCCGTCAACGTATTGGATGTTTCGTGTTATTTTTGTAATAGATTTCTAAACAGAGATAAAAAATACTTTAACTTTAACAAAGTATAACCATGTCCTCATAAAAGTTTTTTGCCGAAAACTATATCAAAATCCTTAACTCAGACCGAAGTCTTGATATCTCAGAGCTGTGAGATTTCAGCCCCTACATATTTTACCAAATTTAATCAAAATCAATTATCAGGAACTGATGTTATTGAAGTTTCAAATAAACAGGTGATCGGGAGGTGCTCGGTCTACCACTTATTCCAATATCGTTTAAAAACTAATCAGCTATTTGTCATTCAAATCTTCATCTTTTGTCAAAGTATCGTTAAAATTGATTAATGAACGAAGTATGTATGCTCTCAACAAACTGAGAAAAGTCTGTAGTTGATGTTGGACCTCGCGCCACTTTGATCGACGTCTAACTAATTCATTAAAAAAAATTATGACGACAAAGTACTAATGTTCTTCTTCTGCATACGGAATGAAAACAAAATTATAATCGTATCCAAAAGAGGGAATTTAAAAAAAAAGTCGTTCTTGGAAGCATGAACGAAATAAAAAACACTTTTAACTTTAGAATGAAATTTAAACTTTAAAGGAGTACAAAAAGCGCGCAAATAAAATAATATTGTTAACTCTGATGTTTCCTGAAGTATTGAAGATGCGAATTTAATTCTCTAACTTTACATCGCCGTGTTGAGTTTTATAGTGTTCCTTTAAGACAAATTTCTGAAAATAGAAAAACATCAACATAGTTAAAACAATCCCGCATAGATTACCAAATTAAACTAACATTTGAAAATGTATATTCTGGACAGAAAGAACAGAACAAAACCCTATGTATTTTTGCATGTTTATATGCTGATGAATATTCTGTAAAAGTTTTTTGACAAACATCACATTTAAAAGGCTTTTCTCCACTATGTATCCTCTGATGATTTTTAAAATTTGTCATATTAGAAAAGGTTTTGTCACACTCATGGCACGAATACGGACGTGTATTCGCATGTATAGCTTTCATATGAGTTGTTTTGTTAGTTGTTGTGGTAAATGTTAAATCACAATCTGGATATTCACATTTGAACGGTCGATCTCCGCTATGAGTGCGATGGTGTTTTACTCTATCGCTGGACGATTTAAAACATTTTTCACAACCATCATATATGCAACTAAAATAAACAAATAAGTTTTACCAAGAAAAATAATTTTATTTTTCAACTCACGAATATGGTTTTTCACCCGTGTGCACTCTGTTGTGTAATTTTAAAAGGGATGATCTGTTGAACGCTTTATCACATGTATTGCACTTATATGGCTTTTCACCTGTATGGAATCTACAATGTACGTTAAGATCACTTTTAGTTTTAAATGATTTATTGCAGTTTGTGTAGGGACATGCATAATATTTTCGACCATCTATCAATATCACATATAGATCTTCAGATTTTAAATTATCTAAGCTATCAGTTTCGGTTTCATGGCTTTGAGTTTCCACTAGAATATTTATAACATTACTATTTCGTAATTCTATCACATTTGGAGTTATTTCACTAGATTCAGTTTGTTGATATTCGGTTGTTCTTGATATATCTGACTTTTCATTAATATCTTCGGTGTTATCATCTAAACAATATTCAATTAAATCATCTTCATCAGAGTAATTACTATCATAGTGTTCTGGATGTAATTCAGATATATATTCATTATTTTCAGTTATTATAATGTTTGATTTTATGTATTTATGATTCAATTGAGTAGGTTTTTTGAGTTGTTCCATTTTTTATTAAATAAAAATAAACATATGTCACAACATATGTCACTTTTTTGTGCTGCCAGATTCAATAATTTCGAAAAAGTGAAATTCGAATTTAATTTTTGGTAGGGTTGTCCAAAACAATAAATCGAAAAAGTTAAATAAATATTTGACCGTTTTTTTCTATATTTTAATTTATTTATTTGATTGGAATTAGGTTCACATCACAAAATAAACAGTTGTTTATACACCTCTGATACTTGTTCCAATTTTGCCTAAAAGCTTTTCAAAATGCCTCATTCAATGTTTTTATCGCACGTGACGACCGGAGTTACGCCACCCTAGAATTACTGTTTTTGTTATAGATATCTGTAGTCTTTCACATTTCAACTGCGGCTAATATTAATAACTTTTTATTTTTGCGACCAATTTGTTTACTATCGATTTTACATACTTAATAACGTATTTATGATACATTTCTTACATGCATGGATGACATTGATACATAAACTATCAAAATTGTCTTCAAGGATCATGAATGAAATCATAGATTTAGTATACATATATCTTTCTTTATGAAATATCAAAAAAAAAAAAATAATTAGACACAAAAAATTGAATCAATTATCAGACTATACAAATAATTTACTAATATAAAGAATTAAGCCAAATTAAACTATCAACTCAGTGTGTAATATATCACAAAAGAAATTACTACTCCAACTACGAAAAATTTAGATTTTAGGTTATTCGATGAATTACATAAGTCCCCTTGACAGAAACACATATACACTTTTTTATAATTATATACAGTATCAGCACACCGATCTTCAGAATCTGATGGTCCACGTTGAACACACATTCGTTGTGTCGCCATGTCATAATCTAATTAAATGAAAGACGATGATTTGTAGAAAAGAAAATTTACAAAAAATTTGTTTATTATTTATAATTACCATCTTGACTATAGCTATTTCCACCTTCAATTACTTTTCCACACCATCCTGATGCGCATGGAACCGCTAATATCCCTTTTTCATCTTCTATTTGTGTTACATTGAATTTGAAAGGATCTTTACAGCTTCCTAATTCGCCACGTGATCGACACTGAAAACATCTTCGAAGAGCAGCTAAAATAAAGGTTATAAGTGTAAGTTAGTTTCAATTTTTTAATATGATAACGAGCCATAGCGATGAAATGAGTTGATATTCTTCGCATTAGAACAACATTAAAATTCGAGATGAATTAGACAAATCTGTCCATCACATTCCAATCAAATCTACAGGCTACAACCTCTGTTAATCACAAGCTTATCAATTTTGTCCAGTTTCACTGAGAATAGTGGAAAGCTGGCATATTATCAGAACGCCTATTGTTTAAAACAGCCAAATGAGCCGAAATAAATCTCTAAATATTGCTTTCCGCAAGATGCTTGTGAGAGCTTCCATCGCACCATCTCCCAAGACCAATGTTATAAAATGGAGAAACTAATTGGCTAGTTTTTCCATTTTCTTCTTAATTTTCAAATTATCTTTGTTTTTAACAGTTTAATTTTCTGTGTGGTATATATTGGTTTTTGGTAAGATTCTAATTTTAGTAGGGTCATCTTTTCTTATTTCTATTTGTCATGCTTTTATATCTGCTATTTTTTTATTTGCTTTTTTTATGCAATCCAATCTTAAATCATCCAGTATTATAGTTTTTATATCTCTGGATTTTCTAATTTTTTTATTTTGTAGCTCTTGTTTTATTTCCTACATTTTTAACTCTGATTTTTGAGTCCGCATCACATCGGAAAGTTAAATCATCGAATCTTGTTATAAAACCGAAAATAAGAAGATCGAAATATCCTATCACCTAAAATTCATTTCACCGAAAAGTCATTACATCGAAACATCACATCACTGAAAATCATATAATCGAAAATTTAAATCTGCATAAAATCAAAACATCATTCAATCGAAAAATAGGGTATGCCCTATTCTACTCGGTTTTTTGTTGGATTGTAAATTCAAATGTCATATTTCACATCAGCTGGTCTAAACATATTGATAAAGTTAAAAATAAACTTAAAATCATTAACTTTATTTTATTCAAAATGCGAAAAATTTTGCCACTAAAAATTAAGTATTTAATATTTCATGCCCACATTCTAAGTCATGTGAGATACCTTCTACCAATCTGGGGCCTATCTGCTCAATACAGACTTCAAGAAATCCATATCCTTATTAATAAAAGCCTAAGAAATATAAAATCTCTACCATACTGTTGTACATCTCGCCTTCTTTACAGTGCACAGATTCTTCCTCTTCAAAAACTTATCGAATTTGAGCTTGCTGTTTTAGTTTTTAAAATAAAAAATAATATGATAAAAAATAATTTCTTCTTACGTCAAGTCAGCGATATTCATGATTACCCTACAAGACGTAACACTGATTTTTATATTGATTTTTTCCGTACAGCCAGTGGCCAAAGTTCTCCTCTATACAGAGGCCTGTCAATTTATAATAATCTTCCTGATGAATTAAAGGAGGTGACTCGTATTTCAATATTTAAAATAGGTTTAAAAAATCATTTGTATTAGATTGATTTGATTGAATCGATTTGATTTGATTTAAAAAATCGTTTGTATTAGATTGATTGATTGAACAAAAAAAAAGAAAAAAAAAAAGAAAGCATTAATAAAAAATAAAAAACATTATAATATTAGAAAATTGGCTCAAACTAAGCACAACTAAATTATATTAATATACATGTATCTGTTATTATTTTATTATTTTGTAACTTTTGTTATTGTTAGTTATTTGTTATGTTGTATTTATCTTAAAAGGAACACATTATAATTTATTAAATTGACAAAAATATTATATGTATAACTATTGTAACCCTTATTTGCGTCCTGCATTATATGCTTCTGCAAATAATTATCTAAAATTATAATAATATTACCAAAAATTTGTAAAATGATTAATACTAGTTTCCCACCGCAGAAATTTACTATGTAGTATAGCAAATATTTGATATTAGCTTGATTTCTCACCGTTCATATTATATTAAGATAATGTTGCGGTGGGAAACCAAACCTAACTTGACACTAGAATAAAATTGATATATCAAAATACCGTACTGTCAATTTTATATTTGATATTAGCGTTATAGTTTTTAAAATGAAATTTACAACCCAGAGAAAATCAAACTAGATTTAGACCAGCCCTGCCACCGTTTTTGAACAGCATAAAATACATATAAGTTTTATTCTATAACGTCTTTTTTAAATAATTCTCTCACGAAAACCAAACGTCTACGTTGACTACGTTTTTCATGTCCTATTCCTTTATAATGCTATACTAAACATATCCATATCATAATCAACGATTAATACATACACTTTAATTTGTTAAATATCAGAAATGAATCTTACAGGCTAAAAATCGCAAGAAAACACAATGTTTACAAATTCCATAAAATGACATTTCACCTATAAAATAATAATTACGATTCACACCGTCGATATTATACTTTATTTGATAAGTATTATATTTACTAGCTAGCAAATGAAAATAGCAAATTTAAAATAATTGTTGTGATAGTTTGCTTTCACACCGTTGCTATTATACTTTATTAAACTATACTAGCTAGCAAATTGCTACGGTGAGAAACTAGTATAAATTAAATAAAGAAAAAAAAAAAATATTTTAATATGCCATTTCCTAGGCAATCGAAAATTTAGTAATAAAAAAATTTGAATGAATTTATAGAAATGTAATATAAATCAATAGATGCGGCTATCTGACATTTAAATTTATAATATTCCTAGCACATAGTAGGGATTTAGATGAAACTGCGTTGAGTGGAGGATAGATTTTAATATATAGATTGGCTGCTAGTGGCGTTGAATTCTCCAGGAGATGAATATGATAATCGAGATGTTGTTGGAGATGTTGTATCCATTATAAGGAGAATTTGTTGTTTAGCACTATTTGATATCCTGATTCACTAAATGTTGCGTTGTCCGGCATTTTTCACAATTATCTTCAACAGTTATCGAATCACTTAATTCATTATCTTTTTCTAAAGTATTCATCTTAAATAATGGCAGAATCTATGTAATGAGAATTGTGCAAATTAATCTGATAAAGTGGCTGAAGTTAAAGATATTGAAGAACGTGAATATTTGACATCATCAATGGTTCTGTTTTCTCATTATAATTAATTAATGACGTGTCTTGATTTGATTTCCATAAATTTATTTTATTGCATTTTGACTTAACATGTTAACAGTAAAACATTTATTATAATATTTAAAATTTGGAATAGTGAAAAATAAAATTTAAAACAAATTTATTACACAAACATTTTTTTACATCACGAAAATCAAGAATTTTATCAAAACTATTTGGAAAAAACAAAATCCGAATAATAATAAAATATTTTGTTTTTTTCATAAATGTTAACGAAATCATCGCCTGCTAAATTTTAAATTTTTTTAAACCCTATTCCTCGATTAAATGATTTTTCGATGTAATTAATTATTGATTATATCTAATATTTTCGAAGTTATGATATTTCGATAATAGGATTTTTTTGAATTTCGATCATCTGATTTTTCGATGATATGATAATACATCGAAAAAATTTCGGTGAAATATCGATGCAATGACTTTTCGACAGTGTGACTATTCGGTGTCATGATTTTCGAAGTTGTGATTTTCGGTTATATGATTTTTCAATAGCTTGATTTTTTATCTTTCGATCTATTGATATTTTTCGATGTTTAGATTATATCGATGGTATGATTTTTCGATTACATGGCACGATCCGTGATTTCTTACTTCTGTAATGTTACAATTTATAAATTACTAAACCTATTATTTTTTCATATATTTAATTTTACCATTTGCTCTTATCTAGTTGTTTATTGTTTATTTTACCATTTTTCAACATTTTTTAATTTTCTACTTTTCTATATGCAGGAAAAAAATTTTTTTCTTTATTGCAACTTTTTTTCAATTCTCAATTATCTAATTTTTGAAGTATATTATATCTAATTTTTTATACTTTTGTATATATTATAATCATTTTCTATTATTTGAATTTTAGATATCCAATTTGTCTGTGTGTGAATATTTCGGTTATCTTGTTTTCTGTGCCCCTAATTTCTTAATTTTTTTTCTAATTTATCATTCTTTATTATTACTAAATTTATTATTTTTTAATTAGTCAATTTGTTTTATATTTTATTTTAGTATTTTCTGGTTTTCTTCTTTTCTAAATACAAATTTTCCCCTCTTTGAATATTTCTAGTTGTTTAATTTTAACCATTATGTTTTTCTAATTTCTTTCTTAGACATATAAAATAAAATGCAAGTCGGGAATTAATCCTGCAAAACTAGTGCTTTAAGAGTAAAGGAAATACAAGAGCCCTTACATAACCCTCTGTGGTCCAGTAATTTCAGAACAAGCCAAATCTGTACTACTTTTGCATATTTAATTTTTGATTTTCTAGTTTTTCTAAATTATATGAAATAATATAAAACTCTTGAGAAAAGGAGCACACTTGCTTGATCAGTTCAATCTTATAAATTTTCTTGCCAGAATCCTCCTAGCGAAAACTTGATTAAACTAATCGGAAAGGTTAGAAATATTATCGTGGCGCCTAACTAGAGAAAGAGTTTTCTAGAGAAAGTCTTCAATTGTTATTTTACTTAAAAATTTGTTCAGCATGAATTCAAGGTAGGTGTTCTTGTGTCACTCTTTTCTGGTCCTACAACGATATTTTGAAATGACTGCGTTGAAGGTTGAGATTTTGTCTCAGGTTATATAGTAAAAACGATTACATATTCCCTGTCTGCTTCTTGGCTGGAACGCTTTGTGCCGAGCCCAGTTCGGCACAATTGTTCAGCTTGTTTGCCTCAATTTCAATCTTAAAAACCGTTTTTTTTTTAAACACTCTGACATTTCAGAGAAGACCAGAGTTGAGGAATGGATGTGAGAGTTGATTGTCGGTATATCCATCAATATTGGGCGCTTTAAATCATTCATGAGGCGCTGGGTGCTCGGTTGGTTTGGAGTGGATGCCAGATCAAGCTCACTTTAACAACTCCCATTGTCTTTGCCTTAATTTTTTTCTCATTAGCACGTGCTTTGAGAGACGAATTCAGTGACGAATTGTAATTAAACTTATATGCCAAATATTGTCAAAATAAAATCCCCTAGAAAATTATTACAAAAATTTAATTATCAACGTAAATTGAGTATTGACCTAGGTCGATGGATTTACTATCTACCTTCGACTGTTGCTTGTTTTCGTTTTAGAAATTTACAGATAACATACAAATGTTAACGTTAGAGTAATAATTTATAGAAAAAAAAATTTACTCAACTCAAGCATTAACTTCTATTTTAATAAAGAAAAACGAAAGGAATGTACAATAACAACTTCTGTGAGTCATTTAATTTCTTATTGAAAATATTAAATCACCAAGTCAAGTCAGTGTCTTCTAATAAAACTAAAAAAAATTTATTTAGAGTAAAATAACAAACACTTTTGTTTTGTTATTTTTAACTTATAAACTTTTAAGATATATTTTAAATTCAGACCTTGAACAACCAACATTTAATATAGATCTATCTTAACTTCTATTTCTAGAATATCAAGAGACACAAAAATTGTTAATTAAAATAAAAAAAATAATAAGGAATATTTATATTTATATCCGACACAACTGTTAATTCTCGAGGAAAAAAACAGAAACAGAATAAAAACGGCCTTGCACATAAAGTTTATTGGTTTTAATATTTTAATTTACTTCACATATTTTTATTCACAAATATTGGATAAATGTAAATCCAGTTTAATTGCGGATATTGATATGAATAATATAATCAAATTTGGTATGACCTAATATTGAAAATCGAAAGACTTTTTAAAACGACGAACCTAATATTATATTCATTTTTCTTTTTTTTTTTTTTGTTTAAATCAATTAACTAACCTTTTGCTATAGGAACACTAGTTACTATTATAACACAAAATAAAAATATCGAATATATTTTCATGTTATTTACTATGTTCTTAAATATGCATAAATATTAATAAATTTGAAATAATTTTTTTTTAAATTAACTTTTGTTGCATTCCATTGAATGATTTACACACAAACTAAAAACTTTAAATAAAATAATGAAAGTTTTTTTTAAGAATAAAATAACAAAGTTTTTTTCTTAATAAAATTTATTTGAGTATGAAAGCAAAATTGGTGGGGAAATTTTTTGAAGAGACCGACAAATACAGTCGAACTCGTTATCTATTAACATATAATAATTGTGAATAGCACTATGTTGGTTTTTATGTATAAAGAAGAAACTAATATTTTATTAACTTAAAAGATTTAGAATATAGAACCTTTACCAATTGTTGTATTATTAGAAATGGATTAATCTTTTTAACGTCAAAAGTGGAAAAATTTCTAACAGATTACAATTTTTTAATTTGCAAAGTAATTAGAAATTAATTAAACGATTGAAGGAAGTTTGACAATTGATATATAAAGAAATTATAAAAAACTTTCTCTCTCCTTCTGTCGTTTACATCCCTAGGTAATCGTTTGAGTAATCTGTTATATATACACAAATGTTCAACATAAATTAAAATAAATGTTTATGCTCCATGTCGACGCGTATTCTAGCTACCACAGAACAAAAAGTTCATCTCTATCAGTTTGCGTAGTGATAGCAACTTACCAGGGCCCTTGTCTCCTTTCGGTATGATCTTTTTAGCAACAAGATTTTATTTAAATTTATTTTTTTAGTATTGGTAAGTAAAAACTTTGGTAGCTGAAGTTAAGTGGTAGCTGATCCAGTTGCCCAGGAGATTAGGTGCAGTTAGTGGCATTAAATAAATACAGGTAACTTGTTATTACGAAGGAAGCGAGTATAGGGGTGCGTATGGTTCTGCCTGCTCGCGTAATTGTGGATACAGGCTGGAATATTTGTTGTTGCGGAATGGGATTAATTATAACCCTTTTAGTTGATATAATTGCTTAGCGTCACGTTGCCTCGTTTCTGCGGAGGTAGAAGGAGAAGAATAGGATGTGTCCGTAGAAGTATGGGCGTTATCTGTAGAAGAGGAAGTCACGTTTGTGCGACTGAGATTAGTACTAAACGGGTAGGTGAGTTTTGAGTTAGATCGTCTTCAAATTATTTTCTAAAGCAATGTTTTAATCTGTCGATGGAAACTCGAATGTCTGACCTTTACGGTCAATGACGAAATTTTTATCGTCGCGACTAATTATTTGGAAAGGAACTTCGTATGGAGGTTGTAGGGACTTGTATGTACTCCATACGTACGCATTTTATTGACGAAGGTGATTAAAATGTTGTTTCAAGTATGAAACGAAATCGGAGTGTGGAGTGGAATAAGAATTTCGGCTAAAAAATTCTACGGGGAGACGTATGTTAGTACCGAATACGAGCATTGTCGATGAAGATTGGAAGTCTTCAGGATAATTGGTTGGTAAATCAGATTTATTTTTATGATAGCCTATTTATTTTTAGCCTAAGATCTCGATGCCAACGTGCGATGAGTCCATTACATTTAGGATTGTAACTGGTAGCTCGTTTACGTTACGAAACCGATAAGTTTTGACAACTCGCTGAACAGATTGGATTCAAATTGGGAGCCCTGATCAGTGACGATTAATGAAAGTACTCTGAAGGGACCAATCCTATGGAAGTAGATTTGAAGCTACCGTTTTTACTGTGATAGGAATGGCTTCAGGCAATCGAGCATAGCGTTTGTCCTCAAAAGTATGCAGTGGATCAATTATGTCCATATAAATCACGGAAAATCTCTGAGAAGTGGGGAGGATAATTACCCAATGGTTCAGTGCCATTTCTCGTACATTCTTCTTTTTTGTTGGCCAAATGTCTTTTTCAGTAAGGAGTTTGATAGGACTGTGGACGCCTGGGTGGGACAAATAATGGAGACTATACAGATAGACGAAATTGCTTTGGAATAAAAGATCGTGAATTACCAGAAGAGGTATCACACATAATAGTTTTTGCGCTAGAAACCAAACGATAATGTAAAGGATAGGAATTGAAGTTTGGGACTAATGCCTACTAATTCCTTGAGCTCGAGATCATTGAGCTGAGCGTCAGAAATTTCGTCGTAGTTAATGTTTTTTGCATTTATATATTTGCTTGACACGAGAGAGTGTCGGCAGCTACATTATCAATTCGAGAAATGTGGCGAATATCAGTCGTAAATTGATGTGAAATGATGAAATCTAAGTATCTTGCAGAATTTTTTGACAAAGCATAAATGAGAGGCTTATGTTCGGTGAAAAATGCGAAGATTCTACCTTCAAGGAGATACCGAAAATGTTTAATTGCAGAGTAAGCTACAAGGAGTTTGTAATCATAAGCATTTCATTCAGTCGCACAAAGAAGGAACTAAGTAGTGTCCAACAATCGATCTTTTTTTGTTGAACAACTGCGCCAAGTGCCTTGTCTGAAGCGTCGACCATTACTGCAAATTGGGCAGAGTGTGAGGGATAAGAAAGGGTTGTTGCTTGACTGAGCTGCCGCTAGCAAAGATCGAAGGCTTGAAAGATGTATTCAGACTATCAGAATGACACCAGCGTGGGGAATGAATCTGCTGTAGAAGTTGGCTGGTTTGCAAGTTGGTTTGCAAGAAAGGGGTCATCTTGGTAGATGAAACAGAAGTTAAGGTTTCGAAGAAGGGACTGCATAAACAGTTGGAAGGATTGCACAGCGTTTCGCAACCCAAGTCCTTCGAACGAACTCGAAGAGTCCGAATGGAATTGAAATTGCAGTTATTGAGTTAGAGTTACAAGATGGAGAGGACCAAGGACTATCAGACGGTCAGAAAATGCCTTGAGATAACATTAAATCAAAATCCATCTTTGGGTTGGCCAGGAGTAAGTCGGCAATGTTTACATGAAACAGGAAGTCCTTGCGTTTCAATAACGTGAGTTATGTTATGTTTTACAGGTTAAGCGCGATTTAAAGAAATCTTTAATGTCCACTAAAAGCCGTATTTCTTGAGGAAATCAGCTCCAAGAATAGGGATGGTAACATCGGCAATAACAAAGGTTTGAAAGAACACTCATCTTAGAATAATGTTTAGGTTAAGAGACCGTGTTCTATAAGTACTAGCTTTAGTCGCACTAGCTGTACATAGAGAAAGAAGTCTAATTTCCGTAAAAGTTTCTCCTTTACAGTTGTGTTTATAACTGATACTTCAGCACCAGTATCAACTAGGAAAGTCATTCGAGAAGAAATGTTGAGGACTAGAAAACGGAGTTGGAATTGCTCTCATCACACGCTGTCACATGTGAAGAGTCGGAAACTGCCGGGAACATGTATGAGGGGTGAGAAAGCCTAGATAAGGCAGCAACTAGGTATAGATAAATTTTGCGCCATTAACACTTCCATGGAGTGTCGGTTTGCGATAATCAACCCGCATATCGCGCCCGCTAAAGTTATCACAACAATAAAAATTTCTTTGAGCACATGCATTGTATTACAAAAACGAAGAAAATAACAAAAAAAATATGTTTTTAATAACAAATAAAATAAATCCTGGATAGGAGAAATACAAAAATTACCTGAATTTTCTTAAAATTGTCGGTGGTCACCAGTTTTTGTAGCCTTGAGTAGAGTCCAAGCTATGAGTAGAAGCGGTGAAAAGGATTATGACCAGTGGAATCAAAACAACAATTTTAAAAGGTCAATTCTAAGGCGAAAACTTGCGGTATAATACTACGCATACAATCACACCCACAGGAGCCATTACAGAAAGCCTATATTAAACAGCATTAGCGCGGTATGCACATTTCCGAATCTTTTTTGTTCCATATTCAACACCTCTTCTAATTCAACAGAACAGATCAATTAAATTTTTGATTGATTACTTGAAAATTTATTATTGTGCTGAGCGTATATCCTCAAATCATGTTCTATATCATGATTGTATGCCATCTGTAAAATGCTGTATCTGACTGCGTATTTCTTCTTTAACAAATTGATGGTGGTTGACTTTACCACTGGAGACGATATGATACTACTCTGTCTTATTCGTCCCTTTGTCTAGAACTGTCCCGGCTACTCATTGATCCAATTTGCACGAAACAACTTTGCAACAAGGAACAATCGTTAGACCCATTAGACGTAAGTCAACTGAGGTCGTCAGGAAAATCAGAGAGAAAGTAAAACAATAATTTAAGTTCAAACTGATTCTAAATTTTATTATTCGATTTCACTCTTTTTATACAATTTTTCCAATTTCAATTTTATGTATATAATCCCTGATAACCAAATTTAAAATATTAGTTTTTTTTCCGGGGTTAGGGTGTTA
This sequence comes from Diogma glabrata, assembly GCA_963693315.1. NCBI lineage: Eukaryota > Metazoa > Arthropoda > Insecta > Diptera > Cylindrotomidae > Diogma > Diogma glabrata. The sequence continues at coordinate 277,050,154 of OY856188.1, read as the reverse complement.
ACCTTAGGCCCAACCCAAATTGTCGTGAATGGGTCCGTTCTGCATATTAAGGTCACCAGAAACAACCTTTTTTACACGTTTATATAGCGAGCCGCTTGATTCAAGACAAACGCCCGCTCCAAGCCACCCCTGACATGGAGAACAGACGCTTGAGTCGCATTGGTTGTAAGGCGCCAATTCGCCGTAATGTTTTACTCTGCTTGTCTCCAATACACCAACCTAATTCTGTCAGCATTCATCCGAATTTCGGATTTTCGCTACTTTTTAATTTAGCCTTGGAATATGTGTGCCGTCAAAAGAAACTACCGACTAATAACAATATCTTGTCAATAAACTCAGTACAGATGATTGCTTACGCTGATGATGTTGTCATCCTCGGCCGAAGTGAAGCTGTTATGAGTGAGACTTTCAAGTCGCTTGAGAGTGGTGCTAGAAAAATTGGTCTGCAAATTAACTACAATAAAACCAAACATATGAATGTTTCAAGGGAGGCTGAGAAGAAAGATTTGATGTGCGGTGATGAACGAATTGAGGGAGTTGAATCTTTTAAATATTTGGGATCAATGCTTAACTCAAACAACAGCATACTTACAGATATAAAAGCTCGAATCGCTGCAGGTAATCGAACTTTCTACTCAATTAAACCTATCCTTGGATCACGGTATGTATCAACTAACATCAAGCTCAAGTTATACAAGACATTGATTAGACCGGTTGTGATGTATGGGTCACAAACGTGGACCCTTACACAAAATGACGAATCGCATTTATCTGTATTTGAGCGTAAGATCCTACGCTACATTTTTGATCCACTTAAGACAGACGATGGAGAGTATAGAACCCGGTATAATTTTGAGATCAGAGACCTTCTTGAGGGTCCTGATATAATAGGTTGTATCCGTTCTAATAGGATTGCTTGGTTTGGGCATGTTCTACGAGCCGATTCACAGTCTGGAATGATTAGAAAAATGTACGTTAGTACCCCAGGGAGTGGGCGACCGTGAGGTAGACCACGACTACAATGGGAGACTGACGTAATGAACGACCTTAAAAAAATCGGCTGCCATGGTAATTATGTCGCTGTTGCGAATGACCATGGTGAATATTCAAAGCTGATCAACCTGGCAACGCTCCTACATGGAACATGAACACCATAAAAAAAAAACTATATAATCCCTACTCAAATCAACTATTATTTACTATTTTAAATTAATTATAAAAAAATGCAATAATCACAAAAAAAAATATATACAAATTTAATTTTAATTGTTTCCCCACAATTTAACCAAAAATGCAAATCATCAAAAATATGCATTTAAATTTATTTAATGTTTTTAAATTTGATCAAAAAAGTTTGTTATGATGTTTACGTTTTTCTTTGTTACTGTTTTAATGAAACATAATTGTGTCATTGGGGATTCCTTATGTTTTATTTATATTGAATTGATTTTGGGTAAGCTAGTGGATACAATTGACTGATAGTAGATGTATCTCTACATTAGATCTATCTATCAACTAGATTCTAGAATGTTGAACTCCTTCTATATCACCAACACTTGCTAAACGGAAAAATTCAAAATTACGAAATAAATCAAATTTTTGTCACCCCAATCGGTGATCTTTTTTAGATCCAAGTTTACATTTATCACAAAGTCTCTCTGGGCGAAATTTATTTATTCGGATAAGTAACCTTTGGATAATAGGGGGACGAAACCAATCCGCAAAACTTTTTGTCGGGGTTACTGGTAATTTTCAACATTTCGTTGATATTGATTAAAAAAGAAGTGGGGGACAAAACTGAGCATTGGGATTCATTGGTGATAATTAATTTGTAATAAGTCTTTAACTAGCGACACAGAAGAAAAGCCATCTATTGGTCGATAAATCTATCGGCCCGTATTTTGAATCAGTTTTACGAATCCAGATGTCCGAACTGTACGTAACAAATACTTTTAAAATGTCTCCTGAGATAACGTTCGTTTCACAATTTATTTTAGGTATGCTGTTTCAAATGATCAATAAAATGCTCATATATTTAATATCGGACTGTTTGGGAGACGTATACGTCCAGTATACGAATTTTAGGCAGACAGTTCAGCGAACTTGGGTAGTGAAATCCGAAATTCTACGTCCACGCCGTGCTACCTGGGTAACGCTAACAGAATTAGGTTGGTGTAGTTGAGAGGGGCAGAGTAAATACTGCTTATACTCAATGATTCTGCACCATGGCGAGTCATTGGCGACACAAAACCAATGCAACTCAAGCGTCTGTTCTCCATGTTAGGGGCGGTTTGTAGCGGGCGTCTGTCTTGGATCAAGCGGCTCGCTATATAAACATGTAAAAAGGTTGTTTCTGGTGACCTTAAGATGCAGAACGAACCCATTCACGAAAATTTGGGTTGGGCGAAGGGCTAACACCCCATTTCCGTAAAAAACTACTTGTCATGAATTCTGTACACAGGCCTCGGATTATCTCGGATTCATTATTAGAACGACCTCGGAAACTGTACCCGGACTACGATTTAAAAATGGGAACCTGGAACGTGCTAAGCCTTAGAAGACCAGGAGATCTACTGAAACTTACAAACCAAATCAATAGCTATACACTGGATATAGTGGCGTTACAAGAACTAAGATGGCCAGGGAGTGGAATCCACGAAACAGCCAAGGGATACACTCTCTACTATTGCGGTCATGAAAACGGAGGAGAATTTGGAGTTGGCTTTCTCACACATCGTCGCGTGAATCAACATGTTATCGACTTTCGCCCAATTAATATGCGGATATGCACAATGAGAATCCGCACGCAAAAATTTAATGTAACGATCATCAATGTTCATGCACCTACTGAAGACAAAGCAGATGACATTAAAGACCTGTTCTTTCTAGAACTCGAAGAAGTCATCAATAACATCCCGCGGCACGATATAAAAATCTTCAACTTCAATGCGCAAATTGGTAGAAGTGCAGAACTTAAAACACATGTCGGCCCTAACAGCTTGCATCATGCTAGTAACAATAACGACTTTCGCACAGCTGAACTGGCTATGATGTATGATCTAGTAAGTTCCAGCACTTTCTTTCCTCATAAGAGAATCCACAAAGCAACGTGGAAATCAAATGATGGAAGAACTGAAAATCAAATCGATCACGTCATGATTTCTAAGAGACACTCTACAAGTGTAACTGACGTTCGATCATACAGAGGTGCTGATATGGACACCGATCATATGCTTGTCATCTTTAAGTACAAGTGCAAATTATCATCTACATTTAATAGGCAAGCAAAAAAGACCGTGCGCTGGAATGTCGAAGCATTTAAACACCTGGAAACACTGAATAGATATCAGGAAATTGTAACGCAAAACATAGAAGAGCATGACATCCCATCTGAGATGCCATTAAACATACAAGAAGAATGGCAAACGCTTCAATCAACCATCATATCCGCAGCACAAACTACAATCGGAAAACGACCACCGAAATCACGTAACGAATGGTTTGATGACGAGTGCCGCGAAAGCATTGAGCACAAACAAAAACTGCGAGAAAAATGGTTAACAAGAAACACCCGAAGCTCCCAAACTGATTATCTATGCGCCAGAAAAGCCTCAGCAAAACTCCTACGGAAAAAGAAACGCGAACACATGAAGAGCTGTATCGAAAACATCAACCAACATGCGGCTAATGGAAATTCGAAAGAGTGTTTTGCCAATGCGCGGAATCTGACCAAAGATTTCCACCCAAAATCTACAGCCATCAAAAATGGAAACAACGAGCTTACAACAAGTGAACGTGATGTGCTGGAAGTATGGTGATCCCACTTTAAAGACCTACTGAATAGGACGAACGAAGTTCATCCTATTCGAGCAATTGCTCCGTCAAGTGAGGAGATTTTTGTCCCTTACCCAACAATAGAAGAAGTGGAAGCTGCCATCAAAAAATTAAAAAATGGCAAATCACCAGGTATCGATGGAATCCCTGCAGAACTACTTAAGAATGGAGGAGCAGCTCTGGTCTCACGTATATATGATCTGATTCTTGCAATCTGGGACCAAGAAGAACTACCTGCTGAATGGAAAACAGCTCTCATTGTTCCGCTACATAAAAAAGGTGACCGCCTAAAGTGTGCAAATTATCGTGGAATCGCACTGTTGAACACTGCATATAAAATATTAGCTAATGTCGTACTCGCTCGGCTCATCCCGTTTGCCGAATCTATCATCGGCGACTATCAGTGTGGTTTTCGTCCCAACCGTTCAACCACAGATCAATGTTTTACCTTAAGGATGATTCTGGAAAAATGTTGGGAGTACAACATCAGCATTCACCAGCTCTACGTTGATTTCAAGCAAGCATATGATAGCATCATCCGCGACAACCTCTGGTCTGCACTCATATACCTTGGTATTCCAGAGAAACTTGTTTTTCTGTGCAAACTCACAACATCGGGATCAAACTGTAGAATAGTAATCGAAGGGTCAGTTTCTGACTCTTTTGATATAACATCAGGTGTTCGACAAGGTGATGCACTCGCACCCGTACTATTTAATTTGGCGCTTGAGTACGCGATAAGAAAAAGCCGCATTGAGACACAAAACTGTATATTTAACAAATCTAGTCAAATTCTTGGCTATGCAGATGATATTGTGCTTCTCGGACGTAGAACAAGCGATATCAAGGATAGTCTCTCTCAGCTTGAAAGAAATGCTAAACGACTTGGATTATGCATTAACACCGGCAAGACTAAACTTTTAACAACATCCAGGAATATACCTCCCGGCAATCTGAATACTGGCGACTATGAAGTGGAACGTGTAGAAAACTTCAAATACCTCGGGTCTGTAATAACATCGTCAAATGACATGCAGGCAGATATTAAAGCTCGTGTCTCAGCCGCATACAGAGTTTTCTACGCATACTCAAAACTTTTGCGATCTAAACATCTTTCGCAGTCGTGCAAACTCACACTTTACAAAGCATTAATTCGACCTGTGCTTACCTTTGGAAGCGAAAGCTGGACACTGACTTCCTCCGATTGTAGAATTTTATCAACATTCGAGAGGAAAGTCATACGAACAATTTATGGTCCATGCAAAGTTGCTGAAAATCAGTATAGAATCCGAATGAATCATGAAATCAGACAGCTTCTTGGAGGCTGCGATGTAATCGGATTCATTAAATCTAACCGGATTAGATGGTTTGGTCATGTAGAAAGGGCACCATTAGATAGAATGATAAAAAAGCGTCCCAACAACAACCAGCTGGTGTTCGTCGAAGAGGAAGACCTAGACAACGCTGGCGTGATGACATCATCCAAGACCTTCGTGATATAGGATGTCGAAACTGGGGTCAACTGGTCATGGAACGAGACGATTGGAAGCTGATTGCACAGACAGCAAAATCCCTCCATGGGATGTAAACGCCAGAGAGAGAGAGAGAGTTCAGCGAACAAAGTATATATAGATATTCTTTCGAGGTCAGTGAAGATTATATTCCGTTAATGATAGGGAGAATAGAAGATTTGGTACAAGATTTTAAATAATTAATGGCGCTGTAAAAATGTATGGCTCAAAATGACAAAGTCGAAAGGTTTGCCGCTTTCCATTTCGATTATCTGGTTGAATATTTTATTGACCTTTGGATAGGGAACGATTTACGGGATTTTGTTATAAACTCATATATGTATTAAATAATTTTCTTGTGTTTTTAAGAGCCAATTTGACCTCCTTCGAAATCAAATATTTTTGCTGGGATGGAACGGATTTATTAATGATAGTAATGGCTTCAGTGAAGTTTTTAGCAGAAACATTTACATCTTCAGTATACAACCACTAACGATAAAAATGGGAAACCTTGGCAAAAACTTTCAAGACCATTGGATGTTCATTTTTTCTTGAAATATTTTACGGATGTTTTGATCAGTTTTGATAACTGATGTAATTAATGATTAGAATTTCCTATACTACTCTTTTCTACATCAACAATCGTAAAATCTGGGATAGAGATGTAGAAAAAAAACTATATTACCGCCAATACGAGAAATGAAAGTTTGAGTTTTTACAATTTGAGACAGAATCTATGAGGCGGCAAATATTTATGACCCCCTTCCATTGTTGTTGTCGTCGGTCGTCTTAGCAAATTTCAACCACGACTTGTTGTGAAATGTGAACGTTGAAGTCACCGGTAACAATAACCTCACATTTGGGGATTTTACTTTAATTTCGTCCACAATAGTACTCGATTAAAAAAAAAATGAATTATGTTTGTTTGGGGACTGGTGTAACCCATACAAGGTTGTACAGCTGGTCCAGTGATTGTCCATTACTGGTAGCCAGTAATGCAGTAATGAGCGACTACTGGCAACCACGACTGGGCCATTAACATAATTTTACTGGATGATAACTTCGGACAATAAATGGCTGAAATTCATGGGCCAGAGAAAAAACAACACCAATGGCCCATTCAAGGTTGTACAGTTGGCCTAGTAACGGACCAATAATGATGACCAGTATTGTAGTAATGGCCAAGTGCTGGCAACCATGACTGTGCCATTAAAAAAAATATAACATATGTAAATTTAAATAAATTAAATACAAAATAATTTAAAATAAAATAAAAATGACGGAAAAAAATTCAAAACTTCCAATAAAACTGATTCACTAATGATCCAGATTACTGGCGACCAGTAATGCAACAATGGCCGAGTACTGGAACCATGACTGTCAAAAAAAATATGAAATAATATTTTCATATATGTAAATTTAAATAAATTATTTACAAAACAATTAAAATAATATATGATTTTTTGTAGTTACACTAACACCAAAAATAATTCACTTTAAAAATAAAAAAATAAAACAAAATTGATTTGATTTTTAATTTTTATCTAATTTTTATTTTACTACGCATTTCAATCTGATGCAGATCATCGTCAGGTAATATTTTGTAGCTGGAGTTACAAAATATTACCTGTCGATGATCTGCATTAGATTGAAACGCGTAGTAAAATAAAAATTAGATAAAAATTAAAAATCAAATCAATTTTTTTTTTAAATTTTAAAGTGAATTATTTTTGGTGTTAGTGTAACTACAAAAAATCATATATTAAAATGGATAAAGCCACAATTAGTCACAGACTAATATCTCCGAATCATTTTGTGCTTGACTCGGAAAGGCATGGTTGATGGGTGCGTGTTACCTAGTGCCGAGATGAGTGGGATTTCGAGGATAGGACTGGTAAGGTAAAACTTTGTGGTGAGTTTATACATAAATTGGGATATGGTAGGAATGTTTGCTATTTTGTGCAGGTGGACAATTGGCGTACGTCGTGGTAATGATAGGGCTTTTCTGAGGCAGTTGTTTTGAACAAGTTGGATTTTTTGGATGTGGGATTTTGCTTTGTTTGCCCATAGTGGACAGGCATTTGTTAGGATAGGTCGGATTGCTACTTTATATATTAATAGTTTGTTAGTAATGTTTAGCTGAGAATTTGGGTGGAAAAGTGCATAAATAGCGTTTATGGCTTTTTTGGCTAAGCAAACCTTCGAGCTAATGTGAGATTGGATGGTAAGTGATGAGTCTAGGATGCAACCTAGGTATTTGCCATTTTTCGACCATGGAATTTTTACATTGCCAATCTGTAAGGGGTTGGTTTCCGCTTGGGATCTGATGCGTTTGCTGTGAGTAAAGATGACTGCTTGAGTTTTTGAAGCATTTGCTCTGATTTTCCAGAGGTTGAAGTAACTTAAAATTTCGGCAGCTCCTGTTGATAGTCTGTTGGACAAGAGGTGGAAGCCGCCATGAGATATTGAGGAATATAGGGCTGTATCGTCAGCAAAGACAGCTAGGGAGCATGATTTTGGCGTGGGGAGGTCGTTTGCTGATGATTCATGATTGGTAGATTTGCTGATGATTCATCCTGGACGTGGACATAGAAGGAGCGATTTTCTAGAAATGATTTTAAAATTCTAAGAATAAAGTTTGGAAAATTATAGGAAAGAAGTTTATGTAGGAGTCCATAGTGCCAGACCGAGTCGAAGACCTTCTTAATGTCAAACATGACAAGGCCAGTGGACTTGTTCATGTTTGACATTGAAGAGATGTGTTCGCCCAGTCTAACTAATTGGTGTTGAGCTGAGTGGCCGGAACGAAAGCCAAATTGGTGGTTGGATAAAATGTTGTTGGTTGCAACATGAGCAAGCAACCTTGTAAGAATTGCTCGTTCAAGGATCTTACCGAGGATTGAAATGAGGCATATAGGGCGGTAACTAGAAGGGCTTGACAGAGGCTTGCCAGGTTTCATGATTGCTATGACTTTAGCGTGTTTCCAGACAGTTGGAAAGTAGGATATTCGGAGGCAGGCATTCAGAATAGCTAAGAGGTACATGACTCCTTTTTTAGGTAGATTTTTTATGGTGAGAGGAGAAATCACTCAGGAGGATGGATTACATCCGCCGGGCTAAGTTGGTCTGGACACGATTTGATAAAAAGCACTGAGTTCTTAACTTTGGATTCGATTGTTGGATCTGTGGGATGGATGGAGATTTGATGGCCTTGGTAAAACTGATTAGCTAGAAGGTTTGCTTTGTCGCTATTTGTGTATGCTTCTTTGCCATCCATAGAGACAGAGGAGGCATTTTTTGATTGCGGTTTTTCAAGTTTTTTGCAATTTTCCAAGCCGATGTATGGTTCGGTTGGATTTCGGACAGTTTTTTATTCCAAGCGGTGTTTATTACTGAGTCTAGTTTGGATTTGATTTGTTTTGATAATTGGTTTATAGGATGGTGAAGGGATCGATCCAGGGTTCGCGCTGCCACTCGATTAAGCTTGTTGCGTTGCGATACTAGATCTTTCACTTCGCTGTTAAAGGGGTGTTTTGTTCTAAAGGAGTTGTTAGTTGAGGAAGTTAGTGTGGATGATGTTAGTGCTAGTTGGATTGTTTTAGTAAGGTTTACTATATTCTCGTCAATGAACTGGGGGGCAGCGAGAGAGTTTGGAACCCAGATCAACTTAGTGACGAACTGATTCCGAAAGGTTTTCCAGCCGGTCTTATTTGAGGATGCTGGGATGGGGTTTGGTACTGGTGAAATTCCCAAATCGAAAGTGACGGGCAAGTGGTCAGAAGAGAGGTCATTGATAGATTCAATGACTGAAACATTACAGTAATTTTTAGAGCGGATGAGGTCCAAGGTAGAGGGATTTTTACCTGGACTAAACAGGTCGGATGATCGGGGTAATTTAGTAGGAGATTGTGGTTTGCGTTTAGCAGATCGCTTAATACATTTCCATAGCTATTGGCTCTAACACAGTTCCAATTACGATGTTTAGCGTTAAAGTCCCCAGCTATGACTGCATGAGAGTAGGAGCTTGTTAGAAGGTTGAGATCTTTGGCAAATGTTGCCGCGTCTGGATTAGTGGGTGGGTTATATATAGCAATAAGTGTAAGTTTATGGTTATTTATTTCAAGTTCTACAGCAATATTTTCTAGTCTACTAAGCGGGATTTACAAGTAAGGGATTTACAATTAATGGATTGGTGGATTAGTATTGCTACGCCTCCACCATTAGCATTTTTGTTGGTTGTTGGGTTAGTTAAAACTCTATCATACCTGTGAGTGTGGAATAGTGAAATAATGAAGTTTTTGTCTTGCTTCAGCCACGTTTCCGAGAGGAAGATTATTTTCGAACTTCACTCTTTTTGGGACTATGGAACGGGGATTCCAAAGGAGGCACTTTACGGTTTAGGTGGGTGTACTGCTCATTTTGAGACATAGTACATGGCGATGTTTAATGCTGCTTCCTTGCTGGTTTTTGATTCCTTGATGATCTTGATGAGTTTCATTAATTCTTCAATTATTTCTTTAATGTTAGGCATCTGCATTAGCTGCTCTGTTTGGTTCTTGAATTCCAGAAAAATATTGGATGTAGATTGTGGTACTGGTGGAATAACTTGTGGTAGAGGTGGAGTAGTTGATGGTATAGCTGGTGGTTGAGGAGCTTGGTTTGAATTTGCAATACGTTGTTGCCAGAAATTGATTGGTGGTTCTGGTGCTATGGTGATCGTTCTACGTGTTGGAGCAAGTAGTGGATGCTGTGGCTCTCGCGATTTTTTGTAATTTTGGTAAGCAGCACAACCTTTGTAGTTTGCCGCATGGTTGCCTTCGCAATTGACACAGTTTGCTGTGCCCTTCGTAGTTTGGCGTTTGCAATTCCCTTTTGCATGTGATTCAAGACATTTGACACATCGAGGGTTGCGGATGCAATTAGGGGCTGCATGCCCATATTGTTGGCAGTTGAAGCATTGGGTGTACTCTTTCACTGCTGGAGAGAAGGGTTGCCATGACACGACGCAATTGCATAACAATCCACATTTTTCTTGGAGAATCCTGATGTTTGTTGATCCTTTAGTGAATCTGGCTATAAAAAGCGGAACTCTGTTTCTTGTCTTACGGCTGGTGACTGTGATGATGCCTGGTATGCCAGCGATTTTTATTTCTGCGATTATTATCTCTGGTGACACTTCGTATAAGCCTAGAATGGCTACCGTGTAGGCTCGTTCCGATTCTTGGGTGAATCAATGGAACTGGTGGTTGACTTTTAATGATTGTGAAAGTTTTTTGTGATGTTCCATCGTTTTCGGATTGATCTTGACGCGTCTTGTTCTGTTGAGGATCTTGGCTGTGAAACTACCGGCTCCAATAAAGCCAGCACATTGTGCAAGTAGTGGTTCTACATGTTCGAGCGACGAATCGACGATGGTCGGAATTTTAGTTTTTGTGTAAGCTTGGGTTGCACCTGCATTTCTCAAGGGCTCAAATCCGTTGGATGTTGGGATGTTATAATCCGGTAAATATTTCTTAGTAGAATTGATTTATTGGGTATTTTTCTTCCTTTTATGAGAGACGAGATGGAAGTCGTCCGTCAACATACTGTTCTCTTCGTCCATTATCACAGCAGTCTGTGACAACAACGACACACACTTTATAGTTTAATAGATTAACACACACGTTTATAGTTTAATAGTTTTTCACTTTGACACACTGACACTACACTGAGACTGAAACTGTTTTTTTTTTTGCGTTTACGATGATTGTTAATTTTACACTTATACACAAGTAAAGTTTGTTCTCAAAGGAACATTTGTGGAAATTTGTAGATTTTTTTTATCCTTTCGTGCGCTTACCACTGGTGGGTGCATGAAACCACGAAGAAACTAGTAGGGTAGGGTGTGACCATAGCAGCCACGCCAAGAACTTCCCGTTAAGTTAAATAGGTAACATAAAGATATTTTCTTAAAACTTGAATAAATTGAAATTCTCTTTCTAAGACTTGCAATTAATCGTCATATTTTTTTTCATCTTTTGGTTACACTGGAAAGAAGATTTTCATTGCACCATATATTTAAAAAAAACTAGCGGTGGAGTCTACTTAAAGTCTACTTTGTCAACGTTGCTACAAAATTTTCGATTTTTATCATACAATAACACCATTTTTAGGGTTTCGTACTTTGAAAAAGTAAAAACGGTACCCTATTGGTGAGACTTCGGTGTCCGTCCGAATTTCTACATAATCGATTTTCTCAAGAACTATAAGTGCTATCAACTTGAAATTTTTTACAGTTATTCAATGTATTTGTCCACGCCTACTGACAACAAGAAAATTTTGAATATTATTTTTTATCAATATTTTATGGACATTGATAAGGAGATAGTAAAACAAAAGTTTGTTTTAAGGAATCGAGTTTTTTTTTAAAAAATCAAAAAAAATCCAATCCAAAAATCCAATCCAAAAAAAATCCAAAAATCCAATCCGTGGTTGTTATAATTTCAAATGTTCATTGGAGAGTAAAAATTACGAAAACAAAATATTTTTGGTCATGTCAAGTGGGGGGTATCATATGAAAGGTTATTTTTTTTCTAGTCTAAAACAGTTTTTTTTCTAATTTTCGAAAGCACAGTAATGGACTTATTTTAGAAAAAGTGAAATTTTAGTTTTGTCCCCCCCACTTATCTTCGAACATTACAAAAGAAAAAATTTTAAAAAATTCACGGTTGTAGGAACTTGGCAATAAAAAAATGAAAAATTTTTTTTGGTCGTTATAATTTCAATTGTTCTTTGGAGGGGGTTGCGAGTAGAAATTTTGAAAAAAAAAATATTTTTGACTTGGACAAGTGGGGAAGGTGATTTTTTTTGTAGTTCAAAATAATTTTTTTGTATTTTTCGAAAACACGGTTTCTGACTTATTTATAAAAATTTGAAAAGTTGTTTCTCTCCCACTCTTTATCTTCGAACATTACAGAAGCGAAAAATTGAAAAAATTCACGGTTATAGACAATGTTGTAAAGATTGAACAAAAACTATAGCGGTTAGCTAATTATTTCAGATGTTGCTTAGAGGGGGTTGAGAAAAGAAATTTCAAACAAGTTGCAAAACGACTATAAACATTACAAAAACCTTATGCTCTAAGTTTCAACAAAATTAAATGTCAAGACTGAGAAGTCTAAAAAAACAGTTGTTCAACGAATCACAGACATCCTCCCCGAATCCTTTGCCAAATTTTGAAAATAGCTGATTCAAAATAGCACATTTTCCATATTCAAATAAAACCGGATGCGTGAGCGGCTCATTTTAATTCAAAAGTTTCATCAAGTTTTCATGCGTTTGAGTAATGAAAATAACGTCTATTTTTCAAATTTTCTTAAAAAAACTCAAAAAGTAAGATAGCAATTGTTTATACAAATGTCATTATAAATGGCTGACATGATGAAAAACAAAATGGGAGGTATATGATCTTGATAGCATTATTTATTCTAGTAATACTTGCAAGAGATGATATTTAGTTTTTTGGAAGCCCCTAAAAAATAAATGTACTGATTTCATTAGAAAAAGACTGGGCTGTAGGTTACACCAAGATATATCGACTGTGATCATTGAAGTTGAAATCGGATCATCCGTTGTTGAGAGAGCGTTGGACAAATGTTTGTCCACATACGATGATACACACGCACATACCCACACACACTACATACTGCCAGCTAAAAATAGCCTAGCCAGCTTCAGGTGGTCTTGAAACGTAAAGAATTATAAAAATTTCGATTTCAAAAATCGGCCCAAAAGCAATAACTTCTCATATCGGAAAGTTAATAAACAGTTGACCAGGCAATCTTCTCTCGAACCTCTGACCTTTTTGTCAAATTTAGAAAATAACTCAGGTTTTTGATATTCAAGTAAACCCGGATGCGGTTGCAGCTCATTTACATACAAAAGTTTCATCCAGATATCATTCGTTTGCATAAAGAAAATAACACGTAGTTTTTTCACATTTTGTTAAAAATCTCAAAAACTAAGATAGCAATTGTTTATACAAATGTCATTATAAATGTCTGACATGCTGACAAACAATATGGAAGCTTCATGACCTTGATAGCATTATTTATTAATCTCATGATATTTGCAAGAGATGATTTTCAGTTTTTTGGAAACCACTAAAAAACAAACGATATAATTTCGCTAGAAAAGGACTGGGCTCTAAGTTACGACAAGATACATCGATTGCAACCATTTTCGTTAAAATCGACCCATCCGTTGTTGAGAAATCGTTGGGCAAAAATTCTCCACACAGCGATATACACATACATACACACACACACACACACATACAGACTGCCAGCTAAAAATAGTCTAAACAGCTTCAGGAGGTCATGAAACGTAAAGATATCAAAAAAATTCCGATTTCGAAAATCGACCCAAAAACAATAACTTCCCATATCGGGAAGTTAAAAAATTAAATAATTTCAAAATTTATTGTGACTGTTCACTAAGATAACTGTCTGATGACCTGAACTGTGATGACTGATGACTGAAAACTATAATATGTGAAATTTGTCTAACTATAATATGTGAAATATATTTCTAAAACGGATAATACTCTAGTGAAATTTAAAAAAAATGACAGATCGGCAAATTCATGGCTGCAGTACAATAGCCAATTAATGTTAACCATTAACGGGCCATTGATTGGCAATTTAATGTAAAGAGTACTGGCTATTTTCTATAAACTATAGATCGGCCGATTCATGGTTCCAGTAATGGACCAATAACAATTGCCAAACACTGTTCACCTTTCATGGGCCAATGCATGGCCCTTCAAAGGTAACTATATACTGGCTCTTTTCTGTTAGCCATAGAACGGCCGATGAATGGTTCTAGTACTGGCCCAAGAACAATAGCCAAGTACAGTTAACCGTTAATGGGCCAGTGCTTGGCCGTATGTCAGTGTCTAGCAAACCCTGCTTGGGAAACCTATGGTAAAAAAGAAATTCAGGCAGACAAAGTTTTAATATACTACTGTGTTGTGCTAAATAAATAACTAAACAATAAATTCTATCATATAATAAAATATGACATATGCCAATATTTCATGATAGGATGAAGAAAATAAAAACTACTCGTAAACATTTTTCCACATGAGCTTGGACGAAATAAAGGTCAACAACAGGCCTTAGTTTATACCTACTGAAAGTGTATACACAACTGGGGAGACATGTGCTCAGAGTGTTATACTCTCTGGTTTATCCCAACCAAATCCATCCTTCGGTGCCTCGATCACGTGTGGATTGGGATATTTGTAAAATAACATCGCCGTGCGACTCAGACGATTAAGCCAAGGTGTCCGCCCTCGCAGACAATGAAAACAGGTTTAAGGTAAACAATAGTGGACAAAAGCTCGGGTACCTCGGGTACGCTAGCCCCACCCGTATCACAGCGTCAAAACACTAAGACCCCTGAGGGAAAATGATAACATAACTTGGTTTCGTTTTATTACATGTTCTTGTTGTAGCGACGATACGGTGCTACCCCTCCATGTCCAGATTCAGGAACTCTGCTACTGCTCTCGGGCGGTACCACAACTGTTCCTTCATCAAGTTGGTTGGTTTTCCTGGAAAATTAAATAGGTGGTCTGCATCATGCGGCGTGCCCTCACATATGAGACACTTGTCAACAATGTTATGGTCAATTCTATTCATATAATTATTTAAGATGCGTGACCAACCGGATCTTAACTACGCTAGAGTGGATCTGGTGCTGCGCGGTAGTTTGACCTCTTCCGCAGTGACTTGTGGCGGTTTACTCCTGAGAACTCGATTTGGAGCGAAGTTCTTTATTGTGTCCTGAACAACTTTCGTGTGGATCTTTTTTAAGCCCGTTTTATACGTAAGCTCATCAATGTTATCTATTATATCGTTTCTGACATCACTTAGGAAGCATTTCGCAGTACGCCTTATGTCTCTAGGTGGTGTAGTTGTGGATAAGGTATCGTTGCAGGGATGTTGCTCTTTGTGACAGGCCCATAGATATTGTTTGGTGAACATTTCATTGTGTTGACGAACCGGTGATCTCGGTGAGCCATCAAATGACATCCGGTTGCGGTTCGCAACGCTGCGTTTTGTGTTACTTGTAACTTATTTCAGTGGGTGTCAGCGACTTTAGGTGTCCATATGGGTGCAGCATAATTCAAAATAGGTCTTTCTATTGCTTTGTACGTTGTTATGATTGTTTCTTTATCTTTCCCCCATGAACTGCAAGCCAGTGCTCTCAGAGCATTGTTCCTATTTCTCAATCTCGTGTATACCTGTTGAGCATGAACATTGAATTTAAGTAGTGGATCGAATGAGACCCACAATAGTCTCGGATTTTTGGCCGTGGGAATAAGCACGTTGTCAATGCAGATGTTGAGTGTTGTGTTTACCTCCTTCGTCCATGTGATGAAAAGTGTAGATGTGACTTTCCGGTGAAAAGTTTCAGTTTTCTGGTTTTAAACCATTCGTTTAGGATGTTAAGGTAGGTGTTCAAAGCATTAGTGAGTTGTTCCAGGTTGTTTCCTGTTGCAAGCACCGTGTAGTCGCCTGCAAATGACGTGGTGGTTATTCCTTCTGGGGGTGTAGGTAAGCTGCTTAGGTAGAGATTGAATAGTGAAGGTGAGAGAACTCCACCTTGTAGAACTCCTTGTTTGAGCGCTCTCATCTTAGATTTGGAGTTACGGAACTCAACGTATGTTTGTCAGCCTCTTAGGTAGTTGCACAACCAGCGCTTCATTAAACCTGGCAGATTGGTGTTAAATATATCATCTAATAGTACAGCGTGCGACACTGTGTCGAATGCTTTTGATAGGTCGAGCGCAATTAATATTGTTCTAGCACAAGGTTGTTTTTGGTTTAATCCATTACTGATTTGATCTTGGATATTGTGAAGAGCGGTGGTTGTACTATGTGCTGCCCTAAAGCCATGTTGGTGGGGCGCCAAATTGCAAGATCTAGATAACCGAGGTAACAGAAGCGCTTCAATCAGTTTTGCAACCGATGAAAGGATGGAGATCGGTCTGTAAGATTCTCCTTTCTCTTCAGGTTTTCCAGGTTTTAAGATGGTGCTTATTCTAGCTGTTTTCCAGATGTTTGGTATCTGAAGAGTATTTAACGATGTGTTGAGTGAAGTAGTGAGAAAGTTCAATCCTTTGGGTCCAATGTGTTTTAGGATGATGGCTGAGATGCCGTCGGGTTCAATGGCTTTGGATGTATTAGTTTTCTTTATAGCATTCTCAACTTCTTCTTCGGAGAATGTGATATCCTCTAGAAGTTCAGTATTTACTTTGCGCAGATGTCTCAATACTGATCTTGTTTTCTTTTCATGTTTGCTTGGCTTTTCTTTAAACTGTGTGTTAAATTTAATAGCGCATTTCCTTTGGTTTCCGATTGGTATATCATTGAAGGAGATCATGCAGTTGTTATCCGGTTGTCGGGTTAAGCCTTTTATGTCCTTCCAGAGACTTTTGCTTGGGCCAAAGTTTGATTTACTCACTAGTTCTCTCCATTTATTACGTTTGTGTTCCGTAACTAGCTTATTTATTTGGTTGTTTAGTTCTTTAATTCTAATGTCGGCTGGATCTGCCTTGCGGATGTCATCTCTTTATGTTGAGAGAGCACAAGCTTCCTGTGGGAAGTTTGGTTTCATCTCTTGAATTCTGCCGGCTGGAATGAAGCTCTGAATTTTTTTTCCCCAGAGAGGGCGTCAAGTAGTGAAAATTTCTTACTGAATTCTATTTCAGTAAAATTTGTAAAATTTTGCCAGTCAGCTTTGTTAAAATTAATATATGTCTTCTTCTCGGACTTTATTTGGTTAATTGAACGGCTTAAGGTGATTATGATCGGCACATGGTCTGATCCTAATGCGATTTCAGTTCTCCATTCAGCAATTGGCATTAGTGACATGCTGGCAAGTGAAACATCTGGAGAAGAATGAATTTTGTTACCCTTGTTGGTTGTGGTTCGTTGAGGACTCCAAAGTTGGAGCCATCAATTTGATCAGCAATGCTTTCGCCTCGTGAATCAGTGCTCAGGTGTGAGTGCAATAGAACATGGTGAGAATTCACATCTCCGAGAATTCTTTGGTATAAAATAGGTGTCCTATGGACGGTTCATAACCTGTATCACAGCTGCTTAAGGGTGGTATATAAATATTGACTAGTGTTTTCTCCGTGTTTCCGGATTTTATTATGATACGCAGTTGTTCTAGGTGATTATCAGTTGCCGGTACTGATGGTAATGTGGTTGTACGGAAGATAACGGTTTTGTGAATGATAAAGGCAAGGATGCCACCTTTGTCCTTCCCTCTATTCAGCCTTATAATTCTATAATCTCATATATTATCACTAGTTTTAGATCTAGCATTTAGTTTGGTTTCTTGTAGAATCGCGACTTGAACATCATTATTGCACATATAGTTTATTATGTCATCAATTTTATTTATGAGACCATTGCAATTTAATTGCACTACTTTCACATCGCGATGTGTGTTCATTCGCATTGTGTTCTGGTGTGAGATCCTGCTTGAGTGTTGACCTGATGTCTGGCAACATGGCGCTATATAGTTTTTTGTCCATTGCTTATGTGTGGCAAGGCCTGAGCAGTTCTTGAGATGACACCATTCCTTACAACTGTTACACTGTACGGATGTAGTGTTTGTCCTTAAAATGTTTTTACATGTTGTACAGTGCCATGCCATGTTTTAGTTGATCCAGGGTTTCTTTCAATACCAGCCATGACGAGGAGAGTTTTAAGCAGTGAGGCACCTTTCGTCGAAATTGTTGTGATGGTCCTTGGTCGGAACTGCGTTCCGAGTACTTCTGGAGCGTAGACCGGTCCATCTTGAGAAGTTTAATTACATAATTTGGGTTGATTGAATAACTAATCCTGAGTTCTAGTAGACAGGACCAACACAAATTAAATTTTGTATTAGTTTTGGGCAACCAATCATGAACAAGAACAAGTTTTATATTTATTATAAGTAAGTTTATTTTAATTCTGATATATAATTTACAAATAGTATTATCATTCCTTTTTTAAAAATATTTACATAAATATTCCAAAATCAAACAAACATTCAAAAAAAAAAAAGTTCGCGAAATTAATTAAAAATACAAATGATTAAATTTACAAATATTTAAAAATTAGTCTTTCAATCCTTTCAATTCTCCAATAACTGAACACAATTTTTTCATTCTATTTTGTACAAATAATTCATCATACATCAAATTGGTTTTTACCTCAACATTTTCATATAATTTATTTTCCAATATCTCATATTTTACAAGAAGTTTTTCTTTATCATTCTTTAGATTATTAAATTTTTTAATTAATTTTTCACGATTCTTTAAATCTAAAATATAAAAATAATAATAAAATTAATATGTGTAAAAAAAAGAGCCGCCGATATTGTGGAAACAACAAAATTATTGTTTTAAAATAAACGACAGGCATGTAAATAAAGACTTTATAATTAAATGTTAAAAAATAGTAAGATATTACCTAGCAGACATACTTTGTGAATATTACCAAATATATATTTAATGGTTGTAAATTTAAAGAATTAGTGATCCATGCATTACAAGACAACCAAACACAAAATTTGTGACAATACTAATGATATTGTCGATAATTTAAGTTTGAAAAAATTACATTATCATAAATGTTTGTATGAGGTAGTGATGAGAAGGAAATTAATAGCATAAGAATGGCAGACTTGACTTTTATTTTAATATTGAGCAAATGAAATGCTTCGGAAACTTAATTTGAGTAATAATTTAATAAAAAGATTTACGTATTTCTATCTAAACTTCAAACAAAATTTACAATCAAAACTTAATTTTACCGAACCGGGCTTATGAATAAAAATAAACCAAGTTCGCATGAAATTTATCATAACTTAAATTTATCACATAGTTATAAATAAATGGTTTAATTATTTAATGAAAAAAAAAAAAAAAACAAAAACATAAATTTATTCACTTCATCTTCATTGATTTAGATTCAATTCATAAATAAATTTAACCTCTATTATATTTTACATGATAATTTATAATTAATTTCATTACACACTAAAATTTTTTTGAACATAATGATATTTTTTTTTAATCAATTCTCAATCCTAAACGTAAAACAAAATCTTTTGTTCATAATAATTATTTATATAAAATGATTCAATGATTGTTACTCTTTCGAAATTACTGTATAATTTTATCAATCATAAATTTAGAAATTTAATATTATTTGATCGTAACTTAATATTATGGTAAAATTATAAAAATTTACAAATTTATTTACCCCGAGAATGGGACAATAATGCTGCTGCTTGTTTTTGCTGAAGCCGATAACAATCTGGACAAATGCTTTCCCTGGATCGTAACGATTGTGCTGAGAATACATTTTTATGACATTTGATATGAAATGATTGTAAACACTTTTCACATTTATTTAATTTCTCGCCTAAAATAACAAAAAAAATTTATTAAAAAATATTTTATTTATTAAATTTAATTTATATTACCAGTTATTACTAAACAAAAATTACAGGTATTGATATTATCAGTAGTAATGTTTCCTAAACAAGTTTTACTTTTCGATGTTAACATATTATCATTATCATCGGATTGTTTACGTTTTTTCAGAGCTCGAGTGGCAGGAGGAGAATATAGAATAGGCTTCTTTCGTTTCATTGCAAGTGGTTTTGGTTCAAAAAATTCAAATCTGCCATAATGAAAATCTAATTTCTCCGTACTTGTGACATTACGTCGACGTCGTTCACGACGTTTTGTTCGTATCTCCATACTTCGTTCTATAGTACATAACCCTAATACTGTTAGAAATGATTCTTTGCTTAGCTCCACTGGTTCTTCTGGTTCTGATGGTAATTTTTCAATTACAAAATTGGGTTTAAGTTCAGGAGATGGTTCACGTCGTACTGGTGTTGTGGAGCCAGAAGATACAGGAGAGGAGTTGTTCGATGATGCCGGTGATTTATTTGGTGTTACACATGTTGTTTCTAAACGCTGCGTTCTTGCTTTATTCAATGCATTTAATAAATTCATTCGACTACTACTAATTGCACTGGCAGAACGTGGCGGTGAAGGATCTTGCTCTTCTGTTTTTATGTCATTTTCGAGATGTCGTTCGCTATTAAGCGTTTCTTCACTTTTCTCTAGAATTTTCATTAATATGTTACTTTTACTGTATTTCTTTGTCTGATAAGTTGGATTTGGAAGATCAAGTGGTGTTTCCATTGATGTTGCATTATTTAACTGAGATGGTAAGCCTTCGTTTAAGGTTTTGGTTCTAAACATGAAAAAAAGAAAAAAAAAATTATTGCTCAATATAGAATTTGATAGTTTAAGTTGAAACATAATTTAACGTATTCTTCGTTCTGTGCAAATAGTTTAGTTTACGATGAAAAGCACATTACTAAAAAAATAGAGAACTATGCACTATAAATATGTTTTAAGCAAGTCGTATCAAGAGTACCGCAGATTTGTTACTAAAGACAGAAAACAGAAAATGCTACAAATCTAAGGTCTGCTATACGCTTGAGCTAAGCTATAAGCCTGCTCTTGCAAATATGAACCTTGGCAGTACATCTTCAAATACTCCACAATCTCCACCACCTCCTGCTGCGTTGCGTCCACCTTCCACCTTCCTTTATACACTTCGGTAACTATGCCACAAATTGATCATGTAGCAATAAAAATTCCCCCTTTCTGATCTGAGACTCCAGTCCTTTGGTTCATTACAGTAGAGGGGCAATTCTTGTATGGGCATTTACTCAGTATGATTACTCCCACACTGGCAAAATTAGTTAGTGATATCTTGGTTAACCCCGACCACGATTTCCCTTACGATAGGCTCAAAGAGGTTCTTATAACAACGTAACGTAACTCACGTTATTGAAACTCATGGTCCTCCCGTTTCTTGTAACTATCGTCGACTTGCTCCAGAGAAATTGGCTATCGCAAAGGCAGAATTTGATCTTATGTTATCCCAAGGTATCTGCCGACCATCTAACAGTCCTTGGGCTTCTCCTCTCCATCTCGTTAAAAAGAAGAACGGCGAGTGGAGACCTTGCGGTGACTACCGTGCTCTGAACAATATTACAATTCCGGATAAATATTCTATTCCTCATATTCAGGATTTTTCGTATCACCTCCTAATTGCTTCTGAAACCTATGAGGAACACCACAAACATCTTAGGACTGAGCGTCTTTCTGACGCTAGTCTCATCAACGTTGATAAATACAACTTTGCTAAAATCAACGTTGACTTTCTTAGACATTCCATTGATTCAACTGGAATCAAACGTACTTCTGAACGTGTCGATGCTATACATTGTTACGAACGTCCTGAAACAGTTATACAACTCCGCCGTTTTCTTGGAATGATAAATTTCTACCGCCGATTCATTCTTCACGCTGGTGGCAATCAAGCCATCCTAAATGATTTTCTCAAAGATTCCAAAAAGAATGATAAATGCAATGGTCTGAAGACGCCATTCAAGCCTTCGATCTTTGCAAGCGGCAACTCAGTGGGGCTACAACTTTTTGTCGCAGAACCCTGCCAAAGCAAGTCCTCGCCAATTCCGTCATCTAGATTTTATCAGTCAATTCACGACTGATATTCGCCACATTTCTAGAATTGATAATGTACTTGCCGATACACTTTTTCTTGTCGAGCAAATATCAATTCCAGAAAATACTAACTACAACGAAATTGCTGACGCTCAGTTCAACGATAACGAACTAAAAGAATTAGTGGACACTAGTCCCACACTTCAATTCCGATCCTCTCCAATATCGTTTGGCAATTCTAATTCCAAAACTATTTTACGTGATATTTCTTCTGGTAATCCACGACCTTTTATTCCAAAGCAATTTCGTCAATCTGTTTTCGAAAGTCTCCATAATTTATCTCATCCAGGAGTCTACAGTTTTGTCAAGCTTCTTTCTGAAAAAGTCATTTGGCCATCCATTAAGAAGAATGTACGACAAATGGCACAGAACTGTCTGGCTTGCCAAAAGGAAAAGTCTCTCGCCATACTCAATCTCCTTTAGGTAATTATGCTCAAACTTCTCAACGATTTTCCGAGATTCATATGGACATTATTAGTCCACTTCCTACCTCTGAGGACAAACGTTATTGTGTCACTATTATTGACCGTTATACTCGATGGCCTGAAGCCATTCCTATCTAGGATATCACAGCTGAAACGGCATCAGCTCTCTACAATTGGATTGCTCGCTTCGGAGTACCTTCAGTAATCGTCACTGATCAGGGCTCCCAATTTGAATCCAATCTCTTTAATGAGTTGTCAAAACTTATCGGTTTCGAACGTAATCGCACTACAAGTTACAATCCCAAATGTAACGGAATAATCGAACGTTGGCACCGAACTCTAAAATCCGCGATAATCACCTACGACAGAACGGACTGGACACGAATATTACCGTCAATATTACTTGGTTTACGAACAACTTTCCGTAAAGATTTCCAATCTTCATCGGCTGAGCTCGTCTACGGTACTAACAAACGTTTTCCCGGAGAATTCTTCAGTCAAAATTCTAATTCCACTCCACATTCTGATTTCGTTTAACAATTAAAACAATATTTTACTCACCTTCGTCCCTCTTCTGCGTCAAGACACTCTTCTCCTAATGTTTTCGTCTCCAAAAACCTTGAGTCTTGCTCGCATGGCTTCTTACGTACGGACTTAGTACGTAAAGCATTACAGCCTCCATACGAAGGTCCCTTTAAAGTCATCAGTCGCGATGGTAAAAATTTGGTTATTGACCGTAAAGGTCAACATATTCGATATTCGAATAAATAACATAGCAAGTGATCTGCGGAAAGTAACTGAAGAGCTTCGCCAAGAAATCGAGGGAGAGTTACAAAACCTATCGGAAAAACATCTCCAGGAAATACAAAGGGTAAAGTCAGGTGTGGCTAGTACTTCATTCAGTAGCAGCCGAAATGAAAACGCTAACACATTTGATGGAACTACAACTTACCAGATCTTTAAGATACAGTTCGAGATAGCAACAACTGGGGCTGATCACCAACAAAAAACAAAAGAAGATGACTCAACTCAAAACTCACCTACTTCGAGCACTAATCTCAGTCGCTCAGACGAAACTTCGTCTTCTACAGATATTGTCACATCCTACTTCTTCAGACACCTTCCACTCTTCTCCTTCTAACTCCGCAGAAACAAGAAAACGCAACGCCAAGGCAACTGTATCACCTAAAAGGGTTAGATTTAATCTCGTTCCTCAAACACAGATATTCCATCCTGCATCCACAATTACGCGAGCAGGTACTCGTACCCCTTCTCGTTTCCTTCGTGCTGTAGCACATTAATCTCTATATCGTACCATCTTCGATGGCACTAGGGAGAGAGTGTTGTGGCGAACATTTCAATCAAATTTCAAAAATTCAAATTTAGTTGGCGATGTTTTTTACGTAACGATATATTAAAAAAACAAATTTGTTTGAGTTCTGTTTTTAACAAAAAAAGTTCCTATTTTTTTATTAATGTTTTCAACTACAAAATATTAACAATATTTTCTATTAATTCAATAAATGTATTCTAATTAAGTTTTTATTAACCTATTTTGATGTAATTCTGCTTGAATAATATAAATTAATAACAAAATTGATGTTAATCGCTTATGTGAGTTTATATTGATATCTTATGAAGAATCTCTGAGAGGAAACTTATGAATTTCATTTAAAGAAAAAAGCATGATAATTTTACAGAAAAAGAATTAGAATATCAGCTAGTTAATGACACTTGACAGAGAAATAATTATAGTGGAAATTAGCTACTGAACTTCAATACCACTAATTGTATCATCTATTTACACAGCATATTTCAAAATTATTAGCTATAAAATACACTTAATTTTTTTCTGTTTCTGATTTACATCAACTGGTTTATGCCTCCATAGTGTATTACAAAGTGATTAATGTGACGTAAAATAATTGTTCCTGTTTTTAAGAATATTTCAAGTATACGCCAAGAAATACTAATACATCTACAAACAAATTGGATTAATAGCAGCTGACGAAAATAACTCTACATCAACTCTAATAACTCTTCTCCAGCTACTAAAGAATCACCTAAGTGAAATTATTATGGACGTCGTTAAACAAGAGATAGTGTTCCATATACAATATTTTGTCGGATTAGGTTATCACAACAACGAAAATCAAATTGTTGGAATTAGAAACAAAATTAGGTTTATGAGACTTCATTCCGCACAAAAACGATTATCCGTGAAAAGAACCAAATTAGATATTTGAAGATATCAATGTCCTGATTAAGAGCCGCTCGATTTATGATAACACGATGTTTGGCTTACACGATACATTACGTAAAATATAAAATTTTTGATTTAAGTTTATAGTTTTGATGCTCGGGTCAAACGGTATTTGGTCTGTAATGTTACGCTCTTTTAACTATAGATAACACAAATTTCTTTCAAACAAATGAAAGACTACATAAATTTATTGTACGATTTTGCCGTTAAAAAAACAATGGCTTAAACAGCGATGTATCCATGGTCTGCATAATTATTTGAATCGTCTCATAACTACATACCAATATTAATTGACTCATCAAAATAACTAAACCAAAAACAAATATTCTTTTAACGAACTTTATTTGTTTTAAGCGAACGACGATCTGAGGAGGGTTTATTACAAAATTACAGATTTCGGATAATCAGATATAACTATGTGTAGACTTTAATCAATGAGAAACACAATGAGTCACATGATCGAGGAATAGTCTACTAGCTTATTGACAGCTCAATTTTAGTTTTGTTCCTGCAATTTTTTAAAAAAATTTGCTTTTTACCTATTACATTAATTTTATTTCCATCATATCATGAAATAAATATTGATATTTTATAAGTCGTATTTTATATATAATCGGATTTATTTTTTTGTGATATATTCTTAAAAAAAAATATGCAAAAAATTGGGTCCATTAAAACCTTAGGGCTTAGCGCAACGCATGTTGTTATGGGGCCTACGTTTTAAATTTTTATTTTTTGTTGCCACATACATTGAATTCCTACATATTGTATTCCTACACAGCACAGTATTTATTATTTATATATCAAAAATTGAATTGAAGGAGCGTTTTAAACGAAACAGCTTAAATTTTGGTTCAGTTAAAAATAACAACAATAAAACTAAAATGGTGATCGAATAATAAATTGATGCTAAAATATTTAATGAATATCGAGAATCAAATAAAATTTAAATAAAACAAATTATAATCAACAAACTGTTTTAATAACTACTACGCTCCCACTTTTATTTTATTAAAACTGACAAAGGAAGACTTTTTAGCAAGACTTTTTACCAATTCAAATTCTAATCTGATCATCAAATTTATTTTTTTTTTATCTAACGCAGGCATTGTTCAACCAGATGTCTATCCTTTCTTTTTGTGTTTATATTATATATGACTTAAAAGATGCAACAGTTGATCAATAATAGACTATAGATGAAAAACGTGATCCACGCAGGTGAAAAAGTCGAGATTTGAACTAAACCAATTTTGATATTCTTGAAGCTTGGCATATAAGTAGTATGAACAAAATAAAAAATACAACTTATTTTACAATTTTTTTAAAGTGCATACATAGTTTGAGCAAAGGGGGCATTCCAGCATGCATGAAAAATGAAAATTCTGCCAATCCGAACGGCTATACCGATTTAAGCAAACTTTTTTTTGTTTGATAGATGATTAGTTAGTCGTTTGAAAAAAAATTAATTAATTATTTTTGTAATTAATTTTTAAATAAAAATATTAAAAAAATTTTTTTAAAGATGGCGCTAGGGTTGAAGATCAATTGGAATTAAATTAATTTTTTTTCTGAAAATAGTTCTGTTCTTACTCTAAAATATTCCAAATTTACAAAGAGGCTTAAATTCGTGTTCTTGAGATATTTAATTTTAAAGATTTTAGTACGACTAAAAATTGTAATTTTTCATAATTTTTTCAAACAACTTCCATTAACAAAAAATTTTAAATCCAATTAAATTTTAACTTTTTTTTTTAAATGTAGTTCTATCTTTACTTTAAAATATTTCAAATTTACAGAGGGACATTAATTCGTGTTCTTGAGATATTTAATTTTTAACATTTTTAGTCCGTCTAAAATTCTATTTGTTCATTATATTTTCGAACAATTTTTATCAACAAAAAATTTTAACCACTGAAATTCGAAAAAATGATGAAAAATTCGAATTTTAGTGCCCCCTATGCTCAACCGCAGGAGGGATCGATTTTGATCGATTATGATCAATGTTTATCTACGGGTCTGACTACCCTGCGTACTCCAGTCCCTGCCATTGACATATGAGTTAGCGTGAGATATCACATACCACTGGCAATGGCAGGAGATGTCATTAGCCAAGATGATATCTTAGGGTGCTGGCGGACGAACTTTAATTAGTCAACGGCAGCACTTCTAGTCTTAGCTGGGCAGCGTTCCGTAGCGGTACCGCTCATTAGCTCTTCCGAGGAATCGGACCAACACGTAGTTATGTGTGGGCTTTGTGCCTCGATTTAGGTGGTGGGCGGTGCATCTGGGGTGCGCTGCATCAGCTGGATTATTGGCATTTAGTTTTGTTTTGTTTTCTGCAAATTTCTCACAATTTGTTTTTCACTTATTATTTTGTTATTATTTCTTCATCTTATCATGAAATATTGGCATATGTCATATTTTGTAGTATGATAGGATTTTTTACTTAGTTATGCATTTTAAAATAAAACATAAAAAAATAAAATAAACATTTTGATATATATATGGCAGTACAACCGAAAAAAAATAAGTCTGCAAGTGGTAAAGCAAATTTGCGCAATCCACCCGCCCATAGAGCGGCACGTCCACGGAATTTGCAGGGACAAAACATATATGAATCAATAAAAAATTTTAAAATACATGTTCAAAACATCTGCGGATTGA
Organism: Diogma glabrata; assembly: GCA_963693315.1. NCBI lineage: Eukaryota > Metazoa > Arthropoda > Insecta > Diptera > Cylindrotomidae > Diogma > Diogma glabrata. The sequence goes on along the minus strand of OY856188.1, from coordinate 277,022,794 downwards.
ACGCTAACCATGACCACGTGCAACATCATCTTGAGCACGACAAACCGAACATTCTATTCCTTACAGAAACACAAGTTTCTGAAAATTTTCTCTTTATAGAATCGCTTAATTCCCAATATAGGCTCGAATCAGCTTTCAAACTCCATCAGGGCGTATGCGCATTCATTCATGAGAGTGTTGCGTACACGCGCTTTCCAAATTTTGAACTACACGGTGACGGCTTCAATACAATGATTTTAAAGATTTGTCTTCCAGAAATGACTTTTTTTACAATAGCTTTATACCGGTCCCCCAACAAACGTAACCCAAACTTTTTTAATATACTGACAAAAATTGTGGACGAGATTAGAACTGATCAAAACTGATTTACTTAAAACTACAACTCCCAAACCCCGTAAAATATTTCACTACTCAAAAATGGATAAGAGTGGTCTTCAAAATTTTTTCCATGGTTTCCCTTTCGACCGTCATTGTTTTTACACTGACAATGTAAATGTTTCTGCTCAAAACTTTACAGAAACCATCCAATTTGCTATCAATAAATTTGTCCCTTTCTCCATAGTAAAACCCAAACAAAAATACTTGTATTCGAAAGCTGCCAAAACGGCACTTAGAAACAAACGTAGATCATTTAATATTTGGATTCATAACAAAACTCCCACTAATCGATCCCAATATCTAAAGGCCAATAAAATATCTAATCAGATTATCTCAAACGAAAAGTCCGAAATTGACAGAGCGAAAGCCTCAAAACTTACGTCTATGTCTGTTTCTGACAAGAGTTTCTACAGTGCCATTAATTCTTTAAATTCTGGTACAAAATTTTCTATTCCCCCTATTATTGATGGTGATTTAATCGTCAATGATCCCGCAAGAAAAGCTAACTTGTTCGCTGAACGCTTTGCTCTGAACTCCACTGTTTTGGAAACTCCTAAAGAAATACCCCAAATCCAGTCTTCAGGAGTTAATATGAATGAACTTCACTTCAAACCCAAAATAGTCGCTAAACTTTTAAAGGGGTTAAACATCAACAAAGCATCAGGAATGGACAATATTCCACCCATTATTTTAAAAACCTTTTCCAAAGAACTTGCACCAACTTTAACTAAAATATTCTACCAATCCTACAAATCTGGTATATTTCCCTCGTGCTGGAAGTTGGCAAATGTCCAGCCCGTCCCCAAAAAGGGACCAAAATCCGATATCTCAATTCTCAAATTATAGGCCAATAGCTTTACTATCGGTCCTATCCAAAGTCTATGAGCATTATATTAATACACATATTTCAAAATTTCTGGAAGAAAATCATTTAATATCCGACAGCCAATACGGTTTTCGAAACAAAAGATCAACTACCGATCTATTAAACTATGTAGCGCATTGTTGGAACAGCATACTTGATAAAGGTGGTGAAACATACGTTATCGCTTTAGACATCTCCAAGGCATTCGATCGAGTCTGGCATGCCAACTTAATCAACAAGCTCGTTGCGTACGGTTTTCATCCCAATGTTGTGAAGCTGATTCAAAATTTTCTATCCGACCGATACATTTCGGTAACCTTAGACGGATATTCTTCTGAGTCTAAACTAATTAACGCTGGTGTACCCCAAGGCTCAGTATTGTCCCCAACCCTATTTTTGATTTATATCAACGAATTGTTGAAAATCACCAGCAACCCAATAAATAGTTTTGCAGATGATAGTACTCTGCACAAGTCGTTCGAGCCCCTTCCTTCAAAAGGTAAAATGCACGAACGAATTAATCCTGCCCGGAGAGACGCTGCCATAAACGTGAACAAAGACCTGAATAAAGTCGCCGACTGGGGTGACCAAAACCTTGTCAATTTCAACTCCACCAAAACACAGCTGTTGATTGTTTCCAGATTAAAGACCGAGTTCCCCAAAGATATTTTATTTAGTATGTGTGATGAACCAATAGGTGAATGTAAAAGCATTCGTTTATTGTGTGTCACAGTTTCAAATGACCTACTCTGGAACGAGCATGTAATGGCGATGGCAAAAAGCGCGTCTAAAAATCTCGGCCTCCTAAATAGATGCGAAAAATTTTCACTCCATACCAATTGCTCCATGTTTATAAGTCCTATATTCGTCCCTGTATGGAGTACTGCTGTCAAGTTTGGGGTGCTGCCTCTGTTTCCATCTTGGCCCTCTTGGACTCTGTTCAAAAGCGAGCTATACGAATTGTGGGTGATCGAACTTTGACATCACAACTTGATTCCCTACAACATCGTCGCACTGTTGCTGACCTCGTTGTTTTTTACAAATATCGTCATCAGCAGTGCTCAGATGAAATCAGCGGCATCATGCCTCAAACTTATTCTTACCCCCGTTCCACTTGGCAATCGGCTGCCGCAACCAGTGAAACGGTAAAGATCCCGCGCTGTCATACTGGCAGATCGCAGAGAGACTTTTTTGTCCGAACTGCGTACAAATTGAAAATAGTTTGCCGGAACACTTAGTCTCAGGTGGCTTCAACCCACAGATGTTTAAAAAAAGCGTTAATCTACACCTTAGAACGCCAATTGTTGTGGGACCCAGGTCTAGACCTAGGTCTTAAAAGGTATTTATGTGTTGTTGTGACACATATTCTAAACCCTATTACACAACACATTTTATTAAAAAAAAAAAAAAAAAACTATGCACTTTAAAAAAATTGTAAAATAAGTTGTATTTTTTATTTTGTCCATACTACTTATATGCCAAGTTTCAGGAATATCAAAAATGGTCAAGATTTCATAACTCGGTCTAGAACACATTTTTCTTCTTTAAAAGGTTTACCGGTGCAGGCATTTTTTGGATTCTGATGGGTTGCAAAGATCCTTCAGTATTAGTCCATACTTCATCCCTAATCATTTGGACTAATTCTGGTGTTTCCAAGCCACAATTGGATTTGAAGTTCTTTTAATGTGCTTATTTAAGGCATCTACAGTAGGAACTAGGGATGATAATTTGACGGCACTACTTTTGGTGGTATCCTTAACAAAGGAATCAATCGCATCGGGTCTAGATATTTTTCCAAGTCTTCGACATTTTTCAATTTATTTTGCTGTACATCTTTAGCAGTTCCATATATAACAATATTACACAGTACCTACCAGCTTCCAACATTTCTTCTAGTTCGACGGTATTACTGTAAATTATCTCTGTCTATTGTTTCGGAATTTAGTAAACTATTCAAAACATCTGACAACATTCAAACGATTTTTAAATAAATATTGATAGTGTGCTAGACCATATAAATCAAATATCTTTCAAGCCCTCGTTTTTAAAAAAATGTGAGTTGCAATGGGCCAAGAAGGAACTATTCGCATTTTACACATTAGTTTTGGATTTTTTGGAAAAAATACAAGTTTTCAGAAATAACAAAGACGCTCTTTTCACTTTAAACTTATTTTTTTTTTTCAAATCTAAGCATCCTAAGCCGATGAAAGTTCTAGAATAGTAGGTAAATAAAGTAAATTCTAAAAGGGTAACGATTAGTTTCAAATTGTGTGGTTATTTATAACGGGGATGTTTTCGGTGCTTTTTAGGCACCAAGAAATAGTAAACGATTTTGTTTTTGTTATAACTTGCCTTAGTTTCAATGCAAGTTACTTTTATCAGTAATAATCTCATTTTAAAGAATTTTTTAATCTTTTTAAAAAAGATTTTATAACGTTATTCAAGGTTGAATGTTTCAATTTTTGCATTCGATGAATAATAGTCTACATTCAACGTTCTACGTTTATACTAACAATAAAAAAACAAATGTTGTTTTTACAGGCTTTGTTTATGATGATTTTTTCGAAAAATGTAACCTTTTTGCGTTATTTGGAAAGAAAAACTATGAAAAAAATGCGATTTTTCGATAAAAATTACATTTTCAGTCAGAAACAATAACTCAAAAAATATTTACGTTTCAAAAAAACTCCATTGAACATCAAATCCTTAAAATTTACTCTGCTATCGATTGTTGTCGTTATTTTTAACATAAAACTTCCACTCTCGAAATGGGGTGGTAACAGATTCGACAAATTTTGAGCAGAAAACTGTCGATTTCCAGACTATCGCTCTAGTTTTCTACCTTGATTTACAAAAACATTTAGTAAAATTCACAGAGACAAGAAGTTTGATAAATTTAAAACGAAAAAAATAGCCAACATATCAAATAATTATATTTCTAGGTCCTAGGTTGACAAAAAAAACTTTTGTGCAATTAAAGAGTAAGATCTCCTAAGTTCCGAGCTTGATCGGCAGAAAATATTGAAAAAAATTCACAAGTTTTTTTTTAAACAAAATGTGTTGTGTTTTGTACGAACTACAACATGTGTCACAACAACACATAAAGACCAACATGCGCAGCACTGACACTAAGTTTTAAGATAAAAAAAATATGTCAGTTGCAATGAAAGATGAAAAAAGATGACTTCTTCAATAACTAAGGTTTTTATTTTAAGACAATGATAAATTTAACATCGAGCTACAGCCAAATTCTGTTACTGTGAAACGGTGAAGTGTTAAAAATTTCTTCGTTTCTTTTCATTAAAAAACTTATCACTTCACAATTACAGAATTTGGCTGCAGATATGTTTTTGTTTTCAAATACTTCGCTAGCTAGGAGTCACGGCGCTAAGCGTTTTTATAAGCTGGCTGCGCTATTGTTAGAAATCTAGCATTTTTTGTTGTTTAAATATTTCATGACGGAGATGCAGATTCCACTGAAAATATGATATTGAGAACAAGACTGAAATTTATTTAATTGGACTAGGAACTGTGAATTTTCAACAGAGGCATATCGAAAGTTTGACAAGCGGTCCAAAAAACCGCTTGAATTCACCAAAAGGCACACAGATAAATATTACAAATGCATAAATAAGACCTGTACTGATTTTGATCCAAACATCATCAAAGGCAAAAGAATCCAGAGAAGGAAGAGCAGAAAATTCAATTTTTTTGTTCAATGTTATAAGTGCTCCTCCACCATCAGTTTTGTTAGACAATTGCAGGTTTCTATCCATTCTCACAACCACATATCTTTCATCGAATGCCTCATTTGAATTAATAGTATCATTTAACCATGTTTCAACTAAGCACAGCAGATCGAAATTATTTAGTCGAACTGCTAATTTAAATTCGTTCAATTTACTTTTCAAGCCTCTTGAGTTTTGATAATATAATTTGATGAAAGTTGACTTAACGGCTACTACATTCACGTGATGATAAAACATTAAAATTTTTAGAGTTTATAGATGACATATATGATGGATGTTGAGTTTCATTAGCGTTCACTATTTGACCGTTGCTTGAGCACTTATTCGTGGAAAATTTTTTTCCCTTGGATAAAATATAAATTCTTTTATTAATAATTCTGAAGGCCAGGAAAGCGGTAACAAAAGTTTATCGAAGTGCAACACATCAGTAACTCCAATTTTATATGAAACATAAGGACGATTCTCACCTTGACTGTTTTTGGACTCAATCCTAAAACATTCAGTGAACTGAATTTGAACAGGTACTATTTAAAATCTTCATCGGATGTAGCAGAAGACAATCTAAACACAAATACCCATTTTTTCGGAGGCACCACTGCAATTAGTGTATTCATTGAGGGAGATGCTGAATCAATCACGATGTCACTAACTTGCCTGGATCCAAGAGCTAACGATTGAGTTTCTCTGTTTGAGTTGTTAGTAGTAAGGTTTTGCCGCATAGCATACGACTTTTTCCTAGGTGGGCTAGGCACCGTTCAATCCAACTCCTTGCTGGCTAATGGACTCTCTATTAAAGTCTTTTTGATGAAGTTAATATCAGTCCTCAACGCATCAATATTTTTTAATATTGCTTCCATTGAAGACCTTTCATCTTCAGCAGTAGCGGTAGCAGATGACGCATTAACTCTAGTCGATGAAAGTGTAGACGAAATCGACACATTCTTTCTGATTTTGGTAACACCATGATCAAGGCAATCGTTACATAAAAATTTTAAATTTTTCATTGAGTTAACAATGACAAGAGCCTCAACCGTTAAACCACCAAACCTGATGGCATGGAAAACTCACAAATTATACACTCCATCATTCCAGAGTCATCCTCAGGCTTGTTGCATGATTTTTTAAAAAACAAAAATAAATAAATTTCACGTTCGAAATATCTAAAATGTAACACAATTCTTTCCAAATGTTTATATTACTAAATTTAACTATGACAACAGATTATTGATTTAATTTTAGTTCTTGATTGTTCTTGATATTGAAAGGATTATGAGCTTGATTCCATTTTCCCATTGAAAATGAGTCCTTCCTACCCAACATTTTTATTAAGTAAAGAATTTCTCGGTTGATCCCATTAAAATCGTCTTTTTCCAATCCAGTTTTCATCAATATTCTATAGAATTGTACCTTTTCTAATGGGACAGTTTAAGCAGGGTATAAAGTGTATTTGCCAAATAAGTATGGATTTTAAATAATAAACAACAAAATCTGCAAACAGTTGAACAAATAGTTTTTCACAAAGCGTCTGACGCAATTGTTTGTCTATTAAAATAGAAAAAATTGGAAATACCAAAACCTGATTAGTAAGTCGTATTCATATATTTTGAAATTGTATGCTTAAAATAATTTAAAAAATCTTTTACATTTCTTGGGACAATTCCAGTTTCCACTAAAAGTAAAACGCCTAGAAACTACATCGGAAAAAATAATTTAGGTTTAAGATTGATGACTCGACGTGTTTTAAACTCGACGTGCAAAAATGCCTGAATTATATTTGCTTCTGGATATAAGAAAATTATATTACGAAATCGTCGAAAATTATAAAGTTCGATTAACTTTCTATCCAGCATGTTTTTTGTATGCAATAAAAAGAATTGACAATACAACTTTATGTCTTCAGGTAAACAAAATTGAGCTCTTGAAAAAGCATGTCTGGTTACTTTAATTTAAAGATGGATAGATATAAAGGTACAACATTGTTATACCACAAGACTACGTGGCTTGCGAACAGCTCGTACGAGAATGATACAAAAATGGTTTGTTTCTCCACGAGATGCTTTTAAAACCATCGCGTAGCTTGCAAGTTAAAGCCCAAGAAGTGGAAAAGTGTTTTAAAAATACCTTAAACATAAAATCTCAAAAAATATGAGTACGATTACATAATTAGGCCTAATATTTGTTATATGGTTTTTGAAATTGCCAACTTCTTAAATTTCAACAAACAAAATATTGCGTCAGAAATATTACAATAACATATTTGTTCAACTGTTTGCCGATTTTAGTGTTAAATATTTGTGATTAACTGATTACGCAAACCATGAAGTTTGTACAACTGACCCTCAATATCATTCAAAATGGTATATAATGAGAGCAGTTTTTGGTTATTTTCATTAGTTACAGTTAGTTGCCATAAGACAAAACTGCTAAAACAATTCAAAATGAATTCAAAAATCGTAGCATTTCTATTCGCATTTGTTGCTGTAAATGTAAGTTGAAAAACTTAAAATATTCTATTAAATTTATACTAAGAACCGCAATTTGAATTAATTTATTTGTAATTAGGTTGTCTCCACTGAATCAGTGGAAATACCTTCCTGGACAAACTTAAAGGAAACAGTGAAAGGAGGTGTAGAAGCATTTACCGAGAGGCTAAAACAACTTTACGAGCTACTTAAATCAATTGGTGAATTAATAAAAGCCAAAGGTAAAGAGGATCTTGAAAATGCTGGAAAAAAACTTGCCGAGGTTGAAGTTCGTCTTAAGAAATTTGGTGAGCAGATTGGAGAATTTAGAGGTACTACAAAATTCGTCTTAGAAAACTTACTCAAAGATGTACAAGCAGCTTTTGAGAATCTTAAGGCACAACTAAAACAAGCACAAGTTGAAGCAAACATAGCAGTCAAAGTTGAATAAACAATAAATTGATTATGCATTAAATTTGTCATGGAATATGTTTTAAATAAAATTTAATTAGACGCAAAACTTTTGTTTTAAGCCTTGGACTTGACAATTTTTATATCTAAGTTTTGTTTTTGAACTGAAATAATTAAAAGTTACTCTAACACTTGTTGTTCTCAGTATTTTAATTAATTTTATAAGGCAATTGAGTATAATTATTAACACATTGAAATTTGTACGTTGTTAGCAATTTGGGGAAAAAAACTGAATCCAACAAGCAGGATTGCATAAAAATCTGATTTTTTTAAAAAAATCAAAAAAATCGGATTTATTTGATTTAAATCGGTTTTTTTGATTTAAATCGGATTTTTTTGATTTTAAAAAAAATTTGTTTCATTTCTATAGTTTTTAAGAAGAAGTCCTATATCCACTCTTTTGAAGAAGAGGTCCTATATCTATAGACTATATCCTTGTGCTACGTTAACTACTTTATATAATTAATTAACTTTGGTTGTAGTTTTTTGAGAGGCAAGGAAAGACAAAAGTAAAGGAACAGTTTTTAGTTACTAGATTTTTACACTGAAAGACTGATTGTTGTTTCAGCGACATGAAAAGCGTGTTTCGTCAAACGTCGTTGCCAGACTAAGATACTTTGTTACTGCTTTAGAGTGATGTCAGAGATATCCAATTCTGCAGGTCCGAAACAGATCCGAAAAGTTTCTAGGACATGTAGATAACTGGTTAACATTAAATGCTGTCAAAACTCATACGTTAAAACTGGTAATAACTTGTGTCAGGGAACTGTTTAGGATTTAATACCATCAAAATGTTAATAGTTACTAATTTTTAGTGGAAATGTGAAGTGGAAATGAAGGTTTGGTTTTTAGTGGAAATGAAACGACGATAGGCTAAATTCTTAGTTATTCTCAGTTGTTTCCAGTCGCAAGCAGGTATAGTTCAGGTATAGGTTAAGGGTATAGGTTAAAAGAATGGTTATCGCATCTCGCGTTTGGACAACTCTAAATACTTTTAAGGTTGAAGAAAAATCAAAGAACATTTGATAGTGCCTGGGGTAACTGTACTACCAGGACTTGAATATGTCCGGAATTCTGATGACTGGGATAATGCCAAAAAGTAGCTTTAATTATATAGTGTATTCTTTTGGACTGTACCGAGTATGGACAAAAAATCAGAATTTTGAAATCGTCTCCGCACAGAACAAAAAAAAATCAGTACAATTACAAGTTAAAAAGAACACTTGGATTCTGTTCTATTTTTTCATTACAAATGTTAACCCAGATTGATTGTGATTAGTTGATTTTTTATCCAGAAAATAATATATCGATTAATATTAATATGTACCTGTTCTGTTTTACAAAAAAAAACATCCCAAATACGATAAACAAACAAAAATCAGAAAAAAAATTTCAGTCCAACTTCTACACCACCAATTTTAACGATGCTGGTTTTTTGTACTCGGTGTGGACAAAATAACAATTCTGTTTCCAAAAGAATACGGTCGAAATCATAATTCTGTGTTGGTGCAACCCAAAAGAATACAAATTTTGATAATTCAGTGTTAGAACTTGTTCAGTACAGTCGAAAAGAATACACTAATAATCACATGGTTGTATTCTGTAATCTGTACTATTCAAAAGCTATGTTTGTCTTGAACCTCTCTCAGTTAACGATCTCGAGAACCAACGTAGCTGATTTGAAGGAAATTTTATATTAAATTAAATTTTTGATTCAAATTTTGCAATTGTTTATTGTATTGGCGTAGTAAAACTCTTTATTTTGAGTTTGCCCAATTTGTGTAATTCCCACATGGGGAGGATAAGTTTTTGTTGATTTGTAATTTTTTTTATTTTTGATCTACGGATATGACTGCATTTGACATAAGAGTAATTGATCGCTATTGACATAAGAGCAAACGTGAGATATCACATACCATTGGCAATAAAAGTAAGATATCACTGGCCAAAGTTATATCTTAGAGGTGCTAGCGGATGAGCTGTATTCAGTCAACGGTAGTATCCTCAATGTTAGTTATGGAATATTTCTTGATGATGACACGATATTGCTTGCTCGAAAAAATGAGCCTCTATATAACTCTATTAAAATTAAAAATAGAGTAAACATTTTTTTTTGGATTTGCTTAAAAATTTGTAGAAATTTCTTCAATTGATTTAAATCAATGATTTTTTTAAAAAAAATCAAGTTTTTTTTTTTTTAAATATGTGTTGTGTAATAGTGTTTAGAATATGTGTCACAACAACACATAAATACCTTTTAAGACCTAGGTCTAGACCTGGGTACCACAACAACAGCGTTTTAAAGTGTAGATTAACGCTTTTTTTAAACATCTGCGGGTTGAAGCCACCTGAGACTAAGTGTTCCGGCAAACTATACCATTTGTACGCAGTTCGGACAAAAAAGTCTCTCTGCGATCTGCCAGTATGACAGCGCGGGATCTTTACCATTTCACTGGTTGCGGTAGCCGATTGCCGAGTGGAACGGGGGTAAGAATAAGTTTGAGGCATGATGCCGCTGATTTCATCTGAGCACTGTTGACGATATTTGTAAAAAAACAACGAGGTCAGCAACAGTGCGACGATGTTGTAGAGAATCAAGCTTTGACGTCAAAGCACGATCACCCACAATTCGTATAGCCCGCTTTTGAGCAGAGTCCAAGAGGGCTAAGATGGAATCAGAGGCAGCACCCCAAACTTGACAACAGTACTCCATACAGGGACGAATATAGGACTTATAAACATGGAGCAATTGGTATGGAGTGAAAATTTTTTGCATCTATTTAGGAGGCCGAGTTTTTTAGACGCGCTTTTTGCCATCGCCATTACATGATCGTTCCAGAGTAGGTCATTTGAAACTGTGACACCCAATAAACGAATGTTTTTACATTCACCTATTGGTTCATCACACATACTAAATAAAATATCTTTGGGGAACTCGGTCTTTAATCTGGAAACAATCAACAGCTGTGTTTTGGTAGAGTTGAAATTGACAAGGTTTTGGTCACCCCAGTCGGCGACTTTATTCAGGTCTTTGTTCACGTTTATGGCAGCGTTTCTCCGGGCAGGATTAATTCGTTCGTGCATTTTACCTTTTGAAGGAAGTACTATCATCTGCAAAACTATTTATTGGGTTGCTGGTGATTTTCAACAATTCGTTGATATAAATCAAAAATAGGGTTGGGGACAATACTGAGCCTTGAGGTACACCAGCGTTAATTAGTTTAGACTCAGAAGATAATCCGTCTAAGGAGACCGAAATGTATCGGTTGGATAGAAAATTTTGAATCAGCTTCACAACATTGGGATGAAAACCGTACGCAACGAGCTTGTTGATTAAGTTGGCAAATCTGATTTAAATCAATGCAACCCTGCCACCAAGCAAACAGCGAATTAGCGCTTACCCATTTTTTATGGAATTTTACACCCCACCGTTTTTTGTATAATTTTGAATAATTACGTTTTTTTATGTTTTCTCACCTCGATTAAATCCAAACCTAACTGATCGAAAATCTTTAAATGTATTTGGATTTTGGAATGATAGAAAACTTAGTAAGTTTTTAATGAACAATATATAAAAGTGTCACATACTCATAATTATATGTATTAAAGGGGTGGAAATGAGAAGAGGTAAAAACAACCTTTAAAAACTGGTCAATTAGGGTGTCATTCGAAAGACCTCCTAATTTTAGAAGTATTGCAATTTTTTTAATTTTGCGGTGCCCAGTTTTTGAGTTATTGTCAAAAAAGTGCAACTTTCCAGTTCACTGATTGACATAAAAATGTGTAAAAATTCACAGACAGGAAGTTTGGTAAATTTTGAACGAAATTTACAGCGAAGTCCCAAATAATCATATTTCTGTGTGTTTAGGGGATGGGTGTGGGGAGATGTGATTGACATTTACTATTGACAGTAAGGGAGATGGGAGAGACGAGTGACATTTGGAAGAGAAAAACAAAGTTTAAGATATTTAAATATAAACAAAAGCGCGCCATCTTCGATGTAATATTTGTATTTAAAAAGGGTATATAAAAATATAAACATAGCAATCCGGTTACAAACAAATTTCGAAATTTTAAAAAACATTGTCATCTGTCAACTCAAAAATGTTTTTTTTGTAACACATAGCACAAAAATATCCAATTTTGTTCTAAAATAAAATAAACGAAAAGTATATATGTCACATATCTATCCACTCCGCAGGCAAAGCATAAACTAAATTGAAAATATTAAATAAAATTTAAATTTCGTTTGTTGTTTCGTTTATTTTTTTTTAATCGTTTAATTTTATATTAATTTTTTTATATTCTCTTCTTTCCTTTCCGCATTTTCTCCATTCCGCAGGTATGGCTACGCTTTTTCGTTTCTTCTGTATTATATATATGATATCAATAATATTAGTAATCGCCTGGTTATTAAGAAGTCTATACTCCTTACAAAATATCAGAGCAAAGCAAGGTGCAGACATACACAGCGACCACCAGCTGGTAATTGCAACATTTAAAATCAAACCAGCCGCTGTAAAACATAATCAGCTAAATCGGATGAAATTCAATACAAACAGATTGAGTGATAATAACACAAATCGCTCTAGCTCAATATACCACAGAACAAAACAACCAGTATAGATCAAAAATGGGATCAAATTGAAAAAGCCTACGTAAGAACTACTACAGATGTGCGCGAATACCAGGACAAGTCCCGAAAACCATGGATTAGTGTTGATACCTGGAACAAAATCGAAGAGCGTCGTCAGCTCAAAGTGCAACTCTGTCACCACAGCATATCGGCAATTCCAATGAAGTACAGCTAAATACGTAAAAAAGATGGCAGGCAATGTTTGTAGAAGATATACGGAAAACATTCTCAAAACTGCTGCTAACCTAACACATACACAAACGCACCACATATAAAAGAAGAATTTGGTCAAACTCTTACCACCAATGAACAACAGCCTAATAGATGGAAAGAATACTTTGAAGACAGCTCATCAAGAAAATGAAAGAATCTTAGTCTCCGGATGACAACTGTAACGAAGCTATCAACACCCATCCACCTACGGAGCGTTAAGTTAGAATTGCCATACAGAAACTGAAAAACAGCTGGTACCGACTACCGACAGCATATCAGCAGAAGTATTCAAGATAGATACATCTATAACAGCTGAAGTTCTAACACCATTATTAGTGGACATATAGAACAACTGCAAAATCACATCTAAGTGAAAAGAGGGTTTAACCATAACAATTCAAAAGACGGGTGATCTAAGAGAATATTAAAACTTGAGAGGTATATCTCTACTTAATACCACACTGAAAATATTGGCAATGATCATTCTTGAAAGAATATCTCCAACAATTAACAAAAAAATTAAGAAATGAAAAAGCAGGCTTTAGACCAGTTAGAAGCTGTACTGATCATATTAACACAATCTATATCATCATAGAATAATCTACTGAATGGAACTCACCACTGTATCTCCTCATCGTTGACTTCCAGCGCGCATTTGATACCATCAACAGAGACGCTATCTGAAAATTGCTTCGCGAAATGGGCATCCCGAAGAAAATAATTGATCTAAACAGAGAATAGTACCAAGATGCTGGAAACAGAATTCAATACAAAGGACAGAAAAGCGATCAATACTACAACTACCGAGGAGTGAGACAAGGTTGTGTACTATCCCCGACACTATTCCTAATAGTACTAGACAATGTCATGCCCTAAGCTTGACGATAGAATTCCAAATGGCATCTAAGGAAACACAACAAGACGGCTGAATGATCTAGACTACGCAGACGATATCTGCAGGATCAAATATAGACACCTAGACATGCAACAGAAAACAGAAGAACTCTAAACCCTTGCACATGAAGTTGGTCTCAAAATCAACATCAGAAAAACAAAGAACATGAGATTGAACAACAATGTAAGTACACCATCAACAAAACACAAGTCGAGGATCTCGAAAAAATTTATATACCTCGGTTGTACTGTAGCAAAAACAGGTGGAACTGAAGAAGATATTAATCAGCGTATGAACAATACCAGAAATACATTCAACACGTTCCACAAGATCTGGAATGCGTCCATCCTGTCAAGAAAAACAAAGTTACGAATATTCAATGCATGTGGAAAGTCAGTAAAATATTACAAAACAACTGCAGGTATTTGTAAACAAATGCTTAAGACGACTAATAAAATGCTCTGGTCTAATAAAATCAGTAACGAAGAACAACTACAACAAACAGAGCAGATAGACATTGATTCCGATATAAGAAAGAGAAAGTGCAGATGGATAGGACACACACTGTAAAAACCAGCAGAAGATGTTACAAGGATGTCCCTAGAGTAGAATCCGAGCTTGATCGGCAGAAAATATTGAAAAAAATTCACAAGTTTTTTTTTAAACAAAATGTGTTGTGTTTTGTACGAACTACAACATGTGTCACAACAACACATAAAGACCAACATGCGCAGCACTGACACTAAGTTTTAAGATAAAAAAGATATGTCAGTTGCAATGAAAGATGAAAAAAGATGACTTCTTCAATATAGTCCAGTAACTTTGTCGCCTGAGTGTATGGGGTAGTATGCGTCAAATCCGGTAGTTCTGATTTTTTGCAGATTTGTTTATGATATTGGCCTAATGAATAATCCAAGTTTGTGACCTCGAGCGCCGAACGCAACTTCGTCAAAAATCGCAAAAACCGCGAAAAAATCGTTACTTTTTCAAATGTTGGCGATTATAACCCTAAAGGGCTAGTTTTTTCTTTAACCTTTCTTAGGCCGTTTTTAAAGTAGGCTAAATTTTCTACAATATGATACTAGAACTGTCTCTGTAGACCCACTAGTTTCCGAGATTAAGCCTTTCAAAGTTTATCACTTTTTTAGAGTGATAGAGTTGTAGAGTTTTCTACATCCCTGTCCTAATAATTGTATTAATAGATATATGTGTGTGGTGGCCGATGAGAAAAGAAGATTATGTAACTGTACCTGATCATTTTTGTAGTTGCAGTAGCATATATCCCAGAAGGTGACGATCTCTCCGATGTCGAAATGGAGGATGACTTGTGGGCACACGACGTCGACGATTCATCACCATCGCCTGATGGGGATATGCCATCCCAATACGTCAATCCATATACGGACGAACCTCAAGCGGAACCTTCCAAGAGGGCTAAATTAATTTAATTTTTTGATGTAGTTCAGTAACTTTGTCGCCTGAGAGTATGGGGTCTAATCCGGTAGTTCTCATAGTATGCGTCAAATCCGGTAGTTTTGATTTTTTGCAGACTTGTTTATGATGTTGGCTTAATGAATAATCCAAGTTTGTGACCTCGAGCGCTGAACGCAACTTTGTCAAAAATCGAAAAATCGAAAAAACCGCGAAAAAAACCGCGTTTTTTTTTTCAAATTTTGGCGATTATAACCCTAAAGGACTAGTTTTTTCTTTAAAATTTTTTAACTGTTTTTAAATTAGATTAAATTTGCTACAATCTGATACCAAAACTGTCTCTGTAGACCCAATAGTTTCCGAGATTAAGCCTTTCAAAGTTTATCATTTTTTTCGAACTTCGCAATTTTTTGCAATTTATACCTTTGTAGAGTTTTGTACATCCCTGTCCTAATAATTGTATTAATAAATACATGTGTGTGTGGGGGCCAATGAGAAATAGTAAATTGTATTACTAGTGCGAATGTGTTTTCCAAACAAGAATTAGTTTGCAGCATGATCGTAGGGAGTGCTGCAATAACTCGCGTTTGGAAAACGCATTCGCAATAGTTATACACACCATTTTTTGTAACAAATGCATAAAATTTATAAATATTGATTTGATTGTTAATTTAATCATTTATTTCCTTTTGCTGAACAACTGTTTGGAGAATAGCAGTGTGGTTTCCGGCGGGGCCGAGGTACTAGCGATGAACTTTTCCCGATAAGGATGATTTTGGAAAAGCATCGAGAGTTCAACATACCTGTGCACACTGTTCACACTTCTCATTTTCTTTTTTAACATCCCATCATAAAAGTACAGGGCTTCGATAGCATATTCAGGGTCACAGTTTATTTAGAACGACAGAATTGCAAAAAATTGCGAAGTTCGAAAAAAATGATAAACTTTGAAAGGCTTAATCTCGGAAGCTAGAGGGTCTGCAGAGACAGTTCTAGTAATATATTGTAGCAAATTTAGTCTACTTTAAAAACGGCCTAAGAAAGATTAAAGAAAAAACTAGTCCTTTAGGGTTATAATCGCCAAAATTTGAAAAAACAACGATTTTTTCGCGGTTTTTGCGATTTTTGACGAAGTTGCGTTCGGCGCTCGAGGTCACAAACTTGGATTATTCATTAGGCCAACATCATAAACAAGTCTGCAAAAAATCAGAACTACCGGATTTGACGCATACGGTAATGTATAAAGTTACTGGACTAATAACTAAGGTTTTTATTTTAAGACAATGATAAATTTAACATCGAGCTACAGCCAAATTCTGTAACTGTGAAACGGTGAAGTGTTAAAAATTTCTTCGTTTCTTTTCATTAAAAAACTTATCACCTCACCACTTCACAATTACAGAATTTAGCTGCAGATATGTTTTTGTTTTCAAATACTTCGCTAGCTAGGAGTCACGGCGCTAAGCGATTTTATAAGCTGGCTGTGCTGTTGTTAGAAATCTAGCATTTTTTGTTGTTTAAATATTTCATGACGGAGATGCAGATTCCACTGAAAATATGATATTGAGAACAAGACTGAAATTTATTTAATTGGACTAGGAACTGTGAATTTTCAACAGAGGCATATCGAAAGTTTGACAAGCGGTCCAAAAAACCGCTTGAATTCACCAAAAGGCACACAGATAAATATTACAAATGCATAAATAAGACCTGTACTGATTTTGATCCAAACATCATCAAAGGAAAAAGAATCCAGAGAAGGAAGAGCAGAAAATTCAATTTTTTTGTTCAATGTTATAAGTGCTCCTCCACCATCAGTTTTGTTAGACAATTGCAGGTTTCTATCCATTCTCACAACCACATATCTTTCATCGAATGCCTCATTTGAATTAATAGTATCATTTAACCATGTTTCAACTAAGCACAGCAGATCGAAATTATTTAGTCGAACTGCTAATTTAAATTCGTTCAATTTACTTTTCAAGCCTCTTGAGTTTTGATAATATAATTTGATGAAAGTTGACTTAACGGCTACTACATTCACGTGATGATAAAACATTAAAATTTTTAGAGTTTATAGATGACATATATGATGGATGTTGAGTTTCATTAGCGTTCACTATATGACCGTTGCTTGAGCACTTATTCGTGGAAATTTTTTTTCCCTTGGATAAAATATAAATTCTTTTATTAATAATTCTGAAGGCCAGGAAAGCGGTAACAAAAGTTTATCGAAGTGCAACACATCAGTAACTCCAATTTTATATGAAACATAAGGACGATTCTCACCTTGACTGTTTTTGGACTCAATCCTAAAACATTCAGTGAACTGAATTTGAACAGGTACTATTTAAAATCTTCATCGGATGTAGCAGAAGACAATCTAAACACAAATACCCATTTTTTCGGAGGCACCACTGCAATTAGTGTATTCATTGAGGGAGATGCTGAATCAATCACGATGTCACTAACTTGCCTGGATCCAACAGCTAACGATTTAGCTTCACTGTTTGAGTTGTTAGTAGTAAGGTTTTGCCGCATAGCATACGACTTTTTCCTAGGTGGGCTAGGCACCGTTCAATCCAACTCCTTGCTGGCTAATGGACTCTCTATTAAAGTCTTTTTGATGAAGTTAATATCAGCCCTCAACGCATCAATATTTTTTAATATTGCTTCCATTGAAGACCTTTCATCTTCAGCAGTAGCGGTAGCAGATGACGCATTAACTCTAGTCGATGAAAGTGTAGACGAAATCGACACATTCTTTCTGATTTTGGTAACACTATGATCAAGGCAATCGTTACATAAAAATTTTAAATTTTTCATTGAGTTAATAATGACAAGAGCCTCAACCGCTAAACCACCACACCTGATGGCATGGAAAACTCACAAATTATACACTCCATCATTCCAGAGTCATCCTCAGGCTTGTTGCATGATTTTTTAAAAAACAAAAATAAATAAATTTCACGTTCGAAATATCTAAAATGTAACACAATTCTTTCCAAATGTTTATATTACTAAATTTAACTATGACAACAGATTATTGATTTAATTTTAGTTCTTGATTGTTCTTGATATTGAAAGGATTATGAGCTTGATTCCATTTTCCCATTGAAAATGAGTCCTTTCTACCCAACATTTTTATTAAGTAAAGAATTTCTCGGTTAATCCCATTAAAATCGTCTTTTTCCTATCCAGTTTTCATCAATATTCTATAGGATTGTACCTTTTCTAATGGGACAGTTTAAGCAGGGTATAAACTGTATTTGCCAAATAAGTATGGATTTTAAATAATAAACAACAAAATCTGCAAACAGTTGAACAAATAGTTTTTCACAAAGCGTCTGACGCAATTGTTTGTCTATTAAAATAGAAAAAATTGGAAATACCAAAACCTGATTAGTAAGTCGTATTCATATATTTTGAAATTGTATGCTTAAAATAATTTAAAAAATCTTTTCCATTTCTTGGGACAATTCCAGTTTCCACTAAAAGTAAAACGCCTAGAAACTACATCGGAAAAAATAATTTAGGTTTAAGATTGATGACTCGACGTGTTTTAAACTCGACGTGCAAAGTGCCTGAATTATATTTGCTTCTGGATATAAGAAAATTATATTACGAAATCGTCGAATATGATAAAGTTCGATTAACTTTCTATCCAGCATGTTTTTTGTATGCAATAAAAAGAATTGACAATACAACTTTATGTCTTCAGGTAAACAAAATTGAGCTCTTGAAAAAGCATGTCGGGTTACTTTAATTTAAAGATGGATAGATATAAAGGTACAACATTGTTATAACACAAGACTACGTGGCTTGCGAACAGCTCGTACGAGAATGATACAAAAATGGTTTGTTTCTCCACGAGATGCTTTTAAAACCATCGCGTAGCTTGCACGTTAAAGCCCAAGAAGTGGAAAAGTGTTTTAAAAATACCTTAAACATAAAATCTCAAAAAATATGAGTACGATTACATAATTAGGCCTAATATTTGTTATATGGTTTTTGAAATTGCCAACTTCTTAAATTTCAACAAACAAAATATTGCGTCAGAAATATTACAATAACATATTTGTTCAACTGTTTGCCGATTTTAGTGTTAAATATTTGTGATTAACTGATTACGCAAACCATGAAGTTTGTACAACTGACCCTCAATATCATTCAAAATGGTATATAATGAGAGCAGTTTTTGGTTATTTTCATTAGTTACAGTTAGTTGCCATAAGACAAAACTGCTAAAACAATTCAAAATGAATTCAAAAATCGTAGCATTTCTATTCGCATTTGTTGCTGTAAATGTAAGTTGAAAAACTTAAAATATTCTATTAAATTTATACTAAGAACCGCAATTTGAATTAATTTATTTGTAATTAGGTTGTCTCCACTGAATCAGTGGAAATACCTTCCTGGACAAACTTAAAGGAAACAGTGAAAGGAGGTGTAGAAGCATTTACCGAGAGGCTAAAACAACTTTACGAGCTACTTAAATCAATTGGTGAATTAATAAAAGCCAAAGGTAAAGAGGATCTTGAAAATGCTGGAAAAAAACTTGCCGAGGTTGAAGTTCGTCTTAAGAAATTTGGTGAGCAGATTGGAGAATTTAGAGGTACTACAAAATTCGTCTTAGAAAACTTACTCAAAGATGTACAAGCAGCTTTTGAGAATCTTAAGGCACAACTAAAACAAGCACAAGTTGAAGCAAACATAGCAGTCAAAGTTGAATAAACAATAAATTGATTATGCATTAAATTTGTCATGGAATATGTTTTAAATAAAATTTAATTAGACGCAAAACTTTTGTTTTAAGCCTTGGACTTGACAATTTTTATATCTAAGTTTTGTTTTTGAACTGAAATAATTAAAAGTTACTCTAACACTTGTTGTTCTCAGTATTTTAATTAATTTTATAAGGCAATTGAGTATAATTATTAACACATTGAAATTTGTACGTTGTTAGCAATTTGGGGAAAAAAACTGAATCCAACAAGCAGGATTGCATAAAAATCTGATTTTTTTAAAAAAATCAAAAAAATCGGATTTATTTGATTTAAATCGGTTTTTTTGATTTAAATCGGATTTTTTTGATTTTAAAAAAAATTTGTTTCATTTCTATAGTTTTTAAGAAGAAGTCCTATATCCACTCTTTTGAAGAAGAGGTCCTATATCTATAGACTATATCCTTGTGCTACGTTAACTACTTTATATAATTAATTAACTTTGGTTGTAGTTTTTTGAGAGGCAAGGAAAGACAAAAGTAAAGGAACAGTTTTTAGTTACTAGATTTTTACACTGAAAGACTGATTGTTGTTTCAGCGACATGAAAAGCGTGTTTCGTCAAACGTCGTTGCCAGACTAAGATACTTTGTTACTGCTTTAGAGTGATGTCAGAGATATCCAATTCTGCAGGTCCGAAACAGATCCGAAAAGTTTCTAGGACATGTAGATAACTGGTTAACATTAAATGCTGTCAAAACTCATACGTTAAAACTGGTAATAACTTGTGTCAGGGAACTGTTTAGGATTTAATACCATCAAAATGTTAATAGTTACTAATTTTTAGTGGAAATGTGAAGTGGAAATGAAGGTTTGGTTTTTAGTGGAAATGAAACGACGATAGGCTAAATTCTTAGTTATTCTCAGTTGTTTCCAGTCGCAAGCAGGTATAGTTCAGGTATAGGTTAAGGGTATAGGTTAAAAGAATGGTTATCGCATCTCGCGTTTGGACAACTCTAAATACTTTTAAGGTTGAAGAAAAATCAAAGAACATTTGATAGTGCCTGGGGTAACTGTACTACCAGGACTTGAATATGTCCGGAATTCTGATGACTGGGATAATGCCAAAAAGTAGCTTTAATTATATAGTGTATTCTTTTGGACTGTACCGAGTATGGACAAAAAATCAGAATTTTGAAATCGTCTCCGCACAGAACAAAAAAAAATCAGTACAATTACAAGTTAAAAAGAACACTTGGATTCTGTTCTATTTTTTCATTACAAATGTTAACCCAGATTGATTGTGATTAGTTGATTTTTTATCCAGAAAATAATATATCGATTAATATTAATATGTACCTGTTCTGTTTTACAAAAAAAAACATCCCAAATACGATAAACAAACAAAAATCAGAAAAAAAATTTCAGTCCAACTTCTACACCACCAATTTTAACGATGCTGGTTTTTTGTACTCGGTGTGGACAAAATAACAATTCTGTTTCCAAAAGAATACGGTCGAAATCATAATTCTGTGTTGGTGCAACCCAAAAGAATACAAATTTTGATAATTCAGTGTTAGAACTTGTTCAGTACAGTCGAAAAGAATACACTAATAATCACATGGTTGTATTCTGTAATCTGTACTATTCAAAAGCTATGTTTGTCTTGAACCTCTCTCAGTTAACGATCTCGAGAACCAACGTAGCTGATTTGAAGGAAATTTTATATTAAATTAAATTTTTGATTCAAATTTTGCAATTGTTTATTGTATTGGCGTAGTAAAACTCTTTATTTTGAGTTTGCCCAATTTGTGTAATTCCCACATGGGGAGGATAAGTTTTTGTTGATTTGTAATTTTTTTTATTTTTGATCTACGGATATGACTGCATTTGACATAAGAGTAATTGATCGCTATTGACATAAGAGCAAACGTGAGATATCACATACCATTGGCAATAAAAGTAAGATATCACTGGCCAAAGTTATATCTTAGAGGTGCTAGCGGATGAGCTGTATTCAGTCAACGGTAGTATCCTCAATGTTAGTTATGGAATATTTCTTGATGATGACACGATATTGCTTGCTCGAAAAAATGAGCCTCTATATAACTCTATTAAAATTAAAAATAGAGTAAACATTTTTTTTTGGATTTGCTTAAAAATTTGTAGAAATTTCTTCAATTGATTTAAATCAATGATTTTTTTAAAAAAAATCAAGTTTTTTTTTTTTTAAATATGTGTTGTGTAATAGTGTTTAGAATATGTGTCACAACAACACATAAATACCTTTTAAGACCTAGGTCTAGACCTGGGTACCACAACAACAGCGTTTTAAAGTGTAGATTAACGCTTTTTTAAACATCTGCGGGCTGAAGCCACCTGAGACTAAGTGTTCCGGCAAACTATACCATTTGTACGCTGTTTGGACAAAAAAGTCTCTCTGCGATCTGCCAGTATGACAGCGCGGGATCTTTACCGTTTCACTGGTTGCGGTAGCCGATTGCCGAGTGGAACGGGGGTAAGAATAAGTTTGAGGCATGATGCCGCTGATTTCATCTGAGCACTGTTGATGACGATATTTGTAAAAAAACAACGAGGTCAGCAACAGTGCGACGATGTTGTAGAGAATCAAGCTTTGACGTCAAAGCACGATCACCCACAATTCGTATAGCCCGCTTTTGAGCAGAGTCTAAGAGGGCTAAGATGGAATCAGAGGCAGCACCCCAAACTTAACAACAGTACTCCATACAGGGACGAATATAGGACTTATAAACATGGAGCAATTGGTATGGAGTGAAAATTTTTTGCATCTACTTAGGAGGCCGAGTTTTTTAGACGCGCTTTTTGCCATCGCCATTACATGATCGTTCCAGAGTAGGTCATTTGAAACTGTGACACCCAATAAACGAATGTTTTTACATTCACCTATTGGTTCATCACACATACTAAATAAAATATCTTTGGGGAACTCGGTCTTTAATCTGGAAACAATTAACAGCTGTGTTTTGGTAGAGTTGAAATTGACAAGGTTTTGGTCACCCCAGTCGGCGACTTTATTCAGGTCTTTGTTCACGTTTATGGCAGCGTTTCTCCGGGCAGGATTAATTCGTTCGTCCATTTTACCTTTTGAAGGAAGTACTATCATCTGCAAAACTATTTATTGGGTTGCTGGAGATTTTCAACAATTCGTTGATATAAATCAAAAATAGGGTTGGGGACAATACTGAGCCTTGAGGTACACCAGCGTTAATTAGTTTAGACTCAGAAGATAATCCGTCTAAGGAGACCGAAATGTATCGGTTGGATAGAAAATTTTGAATCAGCTTCACAACATTGGGATGAAAACCGTACGCAACGAGCTTGTTGATTAAGTTGGCAAATCTGATTTAAATCAATGCAACCCTGCCACCAAGCAAACAGCGAATTAGCGCTTACCCATTTTTTTTGGAATTTTACACCCCACCGTTTTTTGTATAATTTTGAATAATTTCGTTTTTTTATGTTTTCTCACCTCGATTAAATCCAAACCTAACTGATCGAAAATCTTTAAATATATTTGGATTTTGGAATGATAGAAAACTTAGTAAGTTTTTAATGAACAATATATAAAAGTGTCACATACTCATAATTATATGTATTAAAGGGGTGGAAATGAGAAGAGGTAAAAACAACCTTTGAAAACTGGTCAATTAGGGTGTCATTCGAAAGACCTCCTAATTTTAGAAGTATTGCAATTTTTTTAATTTTTCGGTGCACAGTTTTTGAGTTATTGTTAAAAGTGCAACTTTCCAGTTCACTGATTGACAGAAAAATGTGTAAAAATTCACAGACAGGAAGTTTGGTAAATTTTGAACGAAATTTGCAGCGAAATCCCAAATAATTATATTTCTGTGTGTTTAGGGGATGGGTGTGGGGAGATATGATTGATATTTACTATTGACAGTAAGGGAGATGGGAGAGACGAGTGACATTTGGAAGAGAAAAACAAAAATTAAGATATTTAAATATAAACAAAAGCGCGACATCTTCGATGTAATATTTGTATTTAAAAAGGGTATATAAAAATATAAACGGTTACAAACAAATTCCGAAATTTTAAAAAACATTGTCATCTGTCAACTCAAAAATATTTTTTTTTGTAACACATAGCACAAAAATATCCAATTTTGTTCTAAAATAAAATAAACGAAAAATATATATGTCACATATCTATCCACTCCGCAAGCAAAGCATAAACTAAATTGAAAATATTAAATAAAATTTAAATTTCGATTGTTGCTTCGTTTATTTTTTTTAATCGTTTAATTTTATATTAATTTTTTTATATTCTCGTCTTTCCTTTCCGCATTTTCCCCATTCCGCAGGTATGGCTACGCTTTTTCGTTTCTTCTGTATTATATATATGATATCAATAATATTAGTAATCGCCGGATGGGAAAACTAATAATCAAATCGACCATATACTGGTTAGTAAGAGTCTATACTCCTTACAAAATATCAGAGCAAAGCAAAGAGCAGACATACACAGCGACCACCAGCTGGTACTTGCAACATTTAAAATCAAACCAGCCGCTGTAAAACATAATCAGCTAAATCGGATGAAATTCAATACAAACAGATTGAGTGATAATAACACAAATTGCTCTAGCTCAATATACCACAGAACAAAACAACCAGTATAGATCAAAAATGGGATCAAATTGAAAAAGCCTACGTTAGAACTACTACAGATGTGCGCGAATACCAGGACAAGTCCCGAAAACCATGGATTAGTGATGATACCTGGAACAAAATCGAAGAGCGTCGTCAGCTCAAAGTGCAACTCTGTCACCACAGCATATCGGCAATTCCAATGAAGTACAGCTAAATACGTAAAAAAGATGGCAGGCAATGTTTGTAGAAGATATACGGAAAACATTTTCAAGACTGCTGCTAACCTAACACATACACAAACGCACCACATATAAAAGAAGAATTTGGTCAAACTCTTACAACCAATGAACAACAGCCTAATAGATGGAAAGAATACTTTGAAGACAGCTCATCAAGAAAATGAAAGAATCTTAGTCTCCGGATGACAACTGTAACGAAGCTATCAACCCCCATCCACCTACGGAGCGTGAAGTTAGAATTGCCATACAGAAACTGAAAAACAGCTGGTACCGACTACCGACAGCATATCAGCAGAAGTATTCAAGATAGATACATCTATAACAGCTGAAGTTCTAACACCATTATTAGTGGACATATGGAACAACTGCAAAATCACATCTAAGTGAAAAGAGGGTTTAACCATAACAATTCAAAAGACGGGTGATCTAAGACAATATTAAAACTGGAGAGGTATATCTCTACTTAATACCACACTATAAATATTGGCAATGATCATTCTTGAAAGAATATCTCCAACAATTAACAAAAAAAAATTAAGAAATGAAAAAGCAGGCTTTAGACCAGTTAGAAGCTGTACTGATCATATTAACACAATCTATATCATCATAGAATAATCAACTGAATGGAACTCACCACTGTATCTCCTCATCGTTGACTTCCAGCGCGCATTTGATACCATCAACAGAGGCGCTATCTGAAAATTGCTTCGCGAAATGGGCATCCCGAAGAAAATAATTGATCTAAACAGAGAATAGTACCAAGATGCTGGAAACAGAATTCAATACAAAGGACAGAAAAGTGATCAATGAGACAAGTTTGCGTACTATGCCCGACACTATTCCTAATAGTACTAGACAATGTCATGCCTAAGCTTTTTTTTTTTTTTTAATAAAATGTGATGTGTAGTAGACATTACAATATGTGTCACAACAACACATAAAAACCTTTTAAGACCAAGGTCCCACAACAACATGCGTTCTAAGGATGTTAATGGACGCAAATCTGTGTTAATGGACGCAAATCTGTAAAGCTTGACGATAGAATTCCAAATGGCATCTAAGGAAACACAACAAGACGGCTCAATGATCTAGACTACGCAGACGATATCTGCATGATCAAATATAGACACCTAGACATGCAACAGAAAATAGAAGAACTCTAAACCCTTGCACATGAAGTACTGTAGCAAAAATAGGTGGAACTGAAGAAGATAATAATCAGCGTATGAACAATACCAGATATACATTCAACATGTTCCACAAGATCTGGAATGCGTCCACCCTGTCAAGAAAAACAAATCTACGAATATTCAATGCATGTGGAAAGTCA
This sequence comes from Diogma glabrata, assembly GCA_963693315.1. NCBI lineage: Eukaryota > Metazoa > Arthropoda > Insecta > Diptera > Cylindrotomidae > Diogma > Diogma glabrata. The sequence goes on along the minus strand of OY856188.1, from coordinate 276,996,750 downwards.
GTAAAAGATTACAAAACAACTGCAGGTATTTGTAAACAAATGCTTAAGACGACTAATCAAATGCTCTGGCCTAATAAAATCAGTAACGAAGAACAACTACAACAAACAGAGCAGATAGACATTGAATCCGATATAAGAAAGAGAAAGTGCAGATGGATAGGACACACACTGTGAAAACCAGCATAAGATGTTACAAGAATGTCCCTAGAGTAAAATCCGTAAAGAAAAAGAAGGGTGGGAAGACTAGCAATGAGTTGGAAGAAAACAGTGCTAGTAGAAGCTAAACAAATTGGCAAAACATGGAGAGAGATAAAAGCGATTGCTCCGAATAGAGTTAGATGGTCAAGTCTAATAGACGCCCTAAGCTCATAAAATGGAGATAAAGGAGAAAAAGAAAAAAAAATATTAGCAAAATTATTAGCAATAGTAGCAATAATATTACAACTATGCTTATAGAATGCAGACACTACTTATCAGGTGAAACACGTATCTTACAGTGAATCACAAAAGTTGGAAAGAGTTATGATGGACAGCAAAACTAACTGTCCTAATAAATATCACAGATATTGCCGTTTGCGTTAATATTAAAGTTACATCAACTAGCTATTGTTGGAAGTACTAAAATTGATGAGTTATTAAAGCGTCCAGCTGAAAAATCATACAATAATTTTAGGTTTTTTTAATTGATAGACGTCCCTAATTGACAAGGTTCATCCAAATAAAACTTTTTCTTCTCATAAATCAAATTTGATTCAATGCTAAACATGTTCATTTATCAACTTGTTTAGCATTAAATTTCATCACCTAACTCAATATGTTTATATATCCCCAGTTATCATTTGACCGTTTTCTTTTTATACTGACTCTGAGGATAGTATACTCTGACGAGAAGAACAATGGAATAAAGTAACGAAAGTCAAAATAATTCTTCGTGTCACTTAATTACTAAATAATTTCAATCGACATAGATTTGACTATTTGTGTTTGATTTTGTCTTTCATTTAATTAAAAATTTAAAACGATTATTTTGAAATTGGCCACCAAATAGAAGTTTTATTACAACAACAATTCAAACATCTACTTCGATTGTAGTGCAATAGCGAGCCAGATTTCTCTAAATTTCACTTATAAAGATAACACATATTTCGAAAAAAGGCTTTATTTTGGACAAAGTAAACATTGCCGCGCTCATATAGATAATCAAAATAAAGCAACATTTTCAATCGCTAAATTTAAATTTGATTATTCTGTGCTTTGAATAAGGCAGAGAAAAAAATCGGTCATCTAAAATAAATGTAATAAAGAATAAAGCACGTTACCCCAAAATAAACAAAAAGTAGATTGGCAACTGTGTTACCTACAAGCTAAGTTAGTCTGGAGCTTCCACATTTTATGCACTTCGAAATTATACGTTTGAGCATTCGACATCGATTAAAGACGAATTGTCTAAAGCTATATTGTTCCTAAGGACGAATATTCTTTTTGACGTGAATTGTTATTATTTTATTATCTCAATTTTTATGCAATTTCAAACCAAGTAAATGGGTAAAAAGCTAATTTTTTAGAAAAATTTGCTTGAACAAAATTAAAGTTGGATTGCCAACTATCCAGTTAGTGACATATTCCTTGATAATGTCAATCGCGGTTTTCCTAGATGATTAAAGCCTAGATATTGAGATAAATGAAAACTTCTTCGAATAAAGATTTCTTCGAGCAAGCAATAGCGTGCCCTCATCAAGGAATAGTCCATAACTAAGATTGAGGGTGCTACCGTTGACTATATACAGTTCATTAGTCAATCCAGCACCCCTTAGATATTACCTTGGATAGTGATATCTCACTGCCATACCAGTGGTATGTGATATCTCGGGTTAACTCGTATATCAATAGCAGGTGTTGAAGGGCGCGGGGTTGTTATATCCGTAGATCAAAAATCGATGAGGTATCACTCGAATTGAAATATTCTAGAATATACTCTTATATCAAATAAACATTTTAAAATTCCCGAAAAGCTACAAAATTCTATGACAGAAAAACAAAATTGTCCGAAATTTCGAAGTTTTCCAGATAACAGGGGATCTACCTATAGCATATAATGGACAAAAATATTTGGAACTCAAAGGCTAACGAAATTACTGAGCGTATTTTTAATTTTTTAATGATTTTAACGCCAAATTGAATTTGACAATACGAAACTGGCCTTAGTTCTAATAGTTTTCTTAGTCAAGAAACAAAATATTCAAATCATCTCATATCTGCTAACGAAGTTTTTCTAACGTAAACTTCTCAAAAACAATTCAAATTAAGTAATAATCACCTCGTTCTTACATAGGAAATCAAAATAATTATTCCCAGTTCCCACACATCACCATAAAAGTACCAACCAAGTCCACGCAAATAAATTAATAAAATATAATAAAAAAATTTTTTACCTAAATTCCAACAATAATTCTTTCGCCGTTTTTCGTGGTGTTACATTTTTTGGTAGTAATATTTTTTGTCTATTTATTTGTGCTAAATTAACGTAGACATAAGTATTATACAAATCTTTTGTTATTGCTGCATCACCATATTCCTTAATATGTGAATTCCTCTCCATGTCGCCTGCTTTCATAAATTGACCATAATACTCATTGGCAAATAATCGTAGTTTGGATACCACAACTTTCTAAATTTAAAAAATATACAAAATAAAAATTTAATTATTACGAATAAGATGTTAGTTAATTTATAAGAGAATAAAATAGAAAGTTATTATTTTTTAATTTGATCATTTTTGTTTTCAAATCTCTAACAATTTTTTAACGCTAGTTATTATTTTGATTCTAAAAAAAAAGATAAATGTTATGATAACAAAAACAAATATTAAACTAATATATTATCTAAATATATTTTAAATACTTTCATGCATATCATTGCATTTCGATAATATTTGCTAATTAAATACATATGTATAGTTATAATTTTAAAATAAATCAAAAATTATGACGAGCGAATCGGTTAATTTTTTTGTTATTGATTTCGTAATAAGTATTATCAACATGAAAATAAAACACAAAACCAAAACTTACTTGTTCATTTCCAATATCCCAAATGTCTTTCTCAAGATTACTAAAACATTTCTTTGCCAACGAATCCTAGAATCAATATAAAACAAAAACCAGACAATTATTTTTATCTTTATTAAAAACGAAACAGTTGTAACTTACATTTGGATTACTTTGAAGATATTGAAGCCAAACCTGAAAATAATTGTTAAAATTATATTAAAATCGATTATCTAATAATTATATTACAATAATAGAACATTAAAACAAACTTTAAAAGTTATATTATGAAAATAAAACATAAATTTACCTGATGAACTTTTATATAGTGACGTAGAAATACTTGACAATAAATAATATCATTCTTTATATCTGCGGGAATAACAAATTCCTCTAAAAAGTTTTTAGTTACAAAATACTTAGTTTTTTCATGAGTTTTAATCATAATTAATGTTTTTATTTATTTGATTTTATAATTATTCCTCGACAACGATCAAAACTTCTTGTCCTTCTCACTTAACTTGCTGCTCAACAATGAAGCATTTTTTCAAAGTGACATTTAGTATAGCAGTTTTATTTGACGGTTAATTTTAAGTTAAAATATTTTCATTTGTTATCGTTTGATGTCTTTTTCTACATTTTGCTAACTTTAAACGAAAATAGATACGGAATTTATCGTATTTTTATTAAAATTGTAAATAATTTTTATGTAAATAGTTCATAAATTCAAAAAAACTTTTAAGACATGTGATACCTTTAAATTTCACTTTTATAAGCCAGTCACTGTAGTTTACTTCAGATAAACTTGGTTGGATCTAAAATTAACTATGTTTATGCCAATATGGTATGTAGTTGGTCTGTTATTTTGGTTTTAAAAGCGTTATCCATTAAACTATTTGATTTTTAAGACATTGTTGCAGCGCGTGCATTTAAAAATTTATTGCAGTTTTAGTGACATCTATATGTTAGCTTATCAACTGTTTGGCATACAGCGCTATTTTAAATGATTTGTAAAAAACATGAACTATTATTTAAATAAAAATTTTTAAGAGACCGTTACTACCGTTTGTTTGGAAAATTGTCAAACCAAATTTCAACTACAAATAAAATTTTTAAATTTAATAGTCGAGACAATGAAGTGAAGTTAAAAAATCGTTGAAACTTTTTCACACTTATGTCGTTTTCGATTGAAGAACTTGTTAATAACTAGTTCTTAACGAGTTCTTTTTTTCAATCGAATATGCAAACATTCAGTGTTATTGTATGAGTACATTGAATTGGTTATTTTATTAATTCTTTTATTTTGGAATGTTTGAAAAGTAATAAAAAACAATACGTTTTGTAAAAAAAACTAATATCATAATATATATGTTAAATTACTAAAAATAAAATTAAATTATTTATATGATGCTGCGTTATAATGATAACGTTTTGATTTAATGTGTACTTTTTGTCATAGTATGAGTAAAACTCAAAAATAACTGAAAATAAAACTAGTTCTTCAAAAGGGGAAAAAATGCACAACCAGTTCAGAACTAGTTTTTTTATTTTGCTTCAATCGAACATGATTTGGAGGGGAAATATATATTTTGTATTGAAAAAAAGAACTAGTTATGAACTGGTTCTCAATCGAAAATGCTATTAAGAACTGTAGTGATTTAAGTGAATTTGGTTTAATATTTTTAGAGGTAACGGTCAACGGAAATAAGCCGTTAGGGTTGTCGCATGTTTGATTGACATTTACTTTTGATTGTTGCTGTTTAAACGTTCACTTTATTGGCAGACGTCTTTAGGCAAAGAAATCTAGTCGCTTTCTTAGAGTTTTTTTTCTATATTGCTCTTACATCTAGGCTGTTAGAATTTTTATCGAGCTTTACGATAAATGGATGATTTTGTGTGGATCTATGTTACCGGACTCCACGAAGAGATCAAATTTTGTTGATTTGTAAATTTTAAAATTTGACCTACGGGTTTGACAAATCCGTGTACTCCGTTCGTTGCTATTGAGATATGAGTTAATGTGAGATACCACATACTAATGGCAGTAGCAGTAAGATGACTCTAGCCAGGGTAATATAAAAAATCTTGGAAGTACAACATCAGCATTTCCAGCTTTACTTTGATTTCAAACAGACATATGATGTTATTCGTGACAACTTTCGGTCCGCGCTCATAAGATGCCCTGATATCACAGAGAAACAATTAAAATTGTTTCTCTGTGTAAACTCGCAACATCGGTATCAAACTATTATAGAATATAGTAATCGAATATGGTCAAATAAAACAAAAGGGGAATCGAAATACAAAAGTATATCTTAAACAAATTTAGTCAGATTCGTGTCTATGCAGATGATATTGCGCTTCTAGGAGGTAGACTAAGCGATATCAAGGAAAGTCCTCGCACCGTTTGAAGAAACGCTAAACGACTTAACTTATGCACACACACCACTGGCAAAACTTCATTTTTAACACATATCATATCTGTCGGCAATCTGGATACTAGCGACTACAAACTTAAACGCGTGAATAACATCCGTAAAAAACATAACTTCTTCCGATTGTAGTTCTATCAACATTCGAGAGAAAGGTGATGTAAACAATTTAAGTTATGATGAATGATGAAATCACACCATGGTGAAGGCTTGAGATATAATCGGATTCATTAAATGCAATCGGCTTAAGCAAAAAAAATATAAGTACATTTATAAAACTCATATTTAAAAATTAGCGGTTTCATGTGCATTTTCGTAAGTTGGCAATAGAATCAAAATCGCAACCAATTTTATTTTTATGTAACCCTGATAATCGAAACATAAATTGACATCTGTCAGAATTATTCGAAAATGAGGACATTTTTTATTTCAAATAAAAACAATGACTGTTTTTTAATATTTAGTTTCATAGAAATGTAAAAATTTATTTAATTTTTTGATTTCAACCAGTCCAGTGTCATATTTTTGGATATTCTTAATTTTGCTAATATGTTTGCTACTCGTATTTTTTTTAAGTATATATCCATATGTGGAATTAGTTTAGTTATAGTTATATGTTTAGTAAGTGTATTACCATCGAATCTAGGTATTCAACAATAACATATCTATATATTGTTTGAAATAAATTAAATATCTTTTATTTTTAGATTCATGTCACTGTGAAAAGTACATACACAATGTAATAGATCACGATGAATTTTATGATAATCTTAAAAATATAAATTATTCAAATAAGAAACCAAAATTAGCGATATTAGTGCCATTTCGTGAACGATTTAATGAATTAGTAGAATTTGCTCCACATATGACTAAATTTTTAAATAAACAAAATGTACCACATCATATATTTTTATTAAATCAAGTTGATTCATATAGATTTAATCGCGCATCACTTGTAAATGCCGGTTTTCTATATATAAAATCGAATTTCGATTATATGGCAATGCACGATATCGATTTACTTCCGTTAAACGATAACTTAAAATATGAATACCCAACAGAAGGACCTTTGCATATAGCTGGACCACAATATCATCCAAAATATCATTATAAAAATTTTATTGGAGGTATTTTATTATTCACATGTGAGCATTATGAAGCGGTTAATGGAATGTCTAATAGATATTGGGGTTGGGGTTTGGAAGATGATGAATTATTTTTGCGGATTTTGGAAAAGAATTTGCCGATTTCACGTCCAATAAATATAACAACAGGAATAACGGATTCATTTTTGTAAGTTTTTTTATTATATGAACGTTTGTGATTTGTTTTTGTTTGACGCTTATAACCGGCGTCTGCCCTAAATATAGGTAGATCTTTAAATCTGAACTGTGTCTCCTTAATCAGTATCCAATCGTCAACACGGTACTAAGACGTCGCAGACACGGTACTAAGACGTCCTCTTAAGATCAAAACCTCTATCGGTTTCGTTTTACAAATTTGAATTCATTCTCACACTGAATTGCAATAAAAAACACTTTTCGCTCTGACCAGTATTTGAACCCGGTATTTCTGAGTCTTGATAGAGATTAGTCGATGATTTTTAACACAGTTTCTTCATCACCGAGCGAAATCGTTTCATCCTCTCCATGGAACTCTCCATTGCCCAAACTTTCTTTGGATCATCATCGTCAGGTAGAGTTTTTCGATAATTTGGCAAAATTTGTTCAACCTCACTACAATTGAAATATTTTTTGCCAATGCTATTTGGACAATTGCTTGAAGGATCTTTCGGTTCCTTGAACAAATAACACTCCACCAGTTTTCGGCTTTAGCGTAGTGAGGAGTATTGCTGTTGGGATGAGATTTCGATGTTGTTTTCTTCTTCGTAGCTAAGTAGCTTGTTTTTAAACTCGTTGAACTTCTAGAGCGATTGATATTGATTTATGATAATTCCACGATCGGTACTAAGTAGCTTAGACTACTTTCATTGGAGTTCATCTATGTCGTGGTACGCATTACCAACTTTACACCTTGTTCGCTTGTCGTATGTTCCTGTTTGAAGGTTTGACCTTTAGACGGATAACCTATTAATTAGTCACCGATAAATCTGAACCCATCTGAACCTAACGAACGTCAAGTCCAAAAAATTGAATCTGCGAAAAAACTGCAGCACCTTCCTCATGAACGATATTTCTGAGTTTTTTAATCTCTTTATTAAGAGATTTGGATCAGAAGTGAAGTTTTTCTCTTAGAAAAACAACCATAACTTTGAACTGAAAAAATTAAAATTATTTCGTTAATTGCTAAAGTTATATTACTAACCAAAATCTCTAACATTTGGATATATTTTTGCATACTCACTGTTTGCCGGACTAGTTATATCTTTTGCCGCTTGTCGGATACAAGACGACAAGACAAGTTTTACATTCTTGCTCTTGATCCCTACGTTTTTCGCCAATTCATTTATACACAGAATTTCAGTCATTCCTTTTAATTTAATCCTCTTGTTTCGCTACACCCCCAGTATCTGACGTCTCTCTTGCCGTGTATACTTACCTGGGATCCTAATCCGGTTAGTCGCGCATCTTAAATAACTACATGAGTAGAATTGACTAGAAAATTGTTGACAAGTGTTCCACATGTGAGGACACGCCACTTGGTGCTAACCACGTTTTCAATTGTCCAGAGAAACCAAACGACCTGACGAAGGAAGATCTGTGGTACCGCCCAAGGGCAGTAGCAGAGTTCCTGAATCTGGACTTGGAGCCGGAAGAATAGCACCACATCTCGTCGCTACAACAACAACAAAAACAATCTAGGATCCTGATCACTGCAACATTTTTGCTCAATTCAACAGATGTCTCAGATCATATCTTCCATCTCACATTAGATTGCATTGTACTGCCATTACCGGATTTTTCTTTTTCTTATAAGGAGTATTGCACTTTGCTAGAATAAGCCCCTCCACTACTGACCAATATTTCAACTACTGCTAGCTCAATTCTTTGTTCGTTCATCACTTTCACATAGTTTTTTCGATTATTTGCCGAATGTGTCTCCTATGTTTCAGCTGGTTCTCCCTTCAGAATTACGATTAATCCAGCAAAATGTTTTTCATCATTGTTCCAACAAATTTGACTAGCAGCGTTCTTGAACTGGAACTTAATTATACTAAAATATATGGTTATCATTAACTTTACCTGCATAAAATCAAAGTTTTGACCTGATTTCGTCTGTTCCTGGACGGTTTTTTAAATTTCTTGTTTAAATGTTTAATTCCTCGGGTTGCATGGTTACTCGAAGGTTTATTTTCGATCCACTGGTACTGCCTACTGTTTTCAATTTCCTTTATTTATTTCCTGTTTTGGCTCTCCGACATTTATCTCAGTTAATAAAACCAATTTAAAACATAATTTTACCGCTGTCACCAATGTCACTATATTGATTCGATCACAAAATAGTATTTAAGACCACCAGGTTTTATTAGGTACCTACATATATGACGCTTTTGTACAAAACATTCTAAAATTAGTTTCCTTGCCTAGTTGCAGAAATTAAAACGGTTGATTCTAGTAAAACAAAAAATTAAATGTTACAAGATTCTAGTTATGAATATTTCATACACACAACAACAGAAATGAAATTTGTGTTGTTACGTTAATATGTTTACTAAAGTCAATTTATTTGTTGTCTTTCATGATTCTACGTTGTGAAGATCATGATTTTACTGCTGTCGTGACAAATATCTTTTCTAAAAATACTATTTTTTGGTAAGTAAGGGATGTTTAACGTTTTTCCATAATAACAGTTTAAATTAAGTTTTGTTGATGTTTGTCGAAAAAGAATTTGTTTACTTTTGCTACCGGATGATGACTTTAATTTGTTTTACATATATTAATTTTTTCAGAGATCTACATCAACAGATGAAGCGAAAACGAGATGGTCAACGATGTTTTAATCAATACGAAGCAACAAGAAGACGTGATCGTGAAACTGGTTTAAATGATGTTCAATATAAATTAATAGGTAAAAAAGAAATAATCGTTGAGAAAACACGAGTAACTGTGCTAAACATAGAATTAATGTGTGACAAAAAATTAACGCCGTGGTGTGATTGTAACCCAAAAGCGACAAAACAACTTAAAAAAGGTTAAATACAATTTCATAATTACAATATATATTTATATGTTATTCCTGTATGAATAGAGATTATAGCTTAAGATATAATTTTATACACTTTTATGTCTTTGTTTTATTCAAATTTCTTTGAAAAATTAAAATCAATATCACTTTTTACAAATAATTTCTTAGGTTTTGAAATTTTAAATAGAACGTTAATAATATAACGAACAAAAGTGTTTCCTAAAAAATAACTTTATTTTATAACTAGTATTAATAGTAGGGAAGGCGGGCGACATAAAATTGCAAGCACTTTATAAAGGCTGATTTTTTAATATTATGTCACATATGTTGAGTAGAGAAATAGTCTTCCGTCAGTCAGCTGGATTCGTTAGCGTTTGGAGTGGGTGGGGCTCCAATGTTGTAAAAAAACCATGTATCTTGCAACTACTTTATAAAACCTGAAAATTGGTTTCAAAACAGAATATTAATTAATAATAAGTTTTATGATCGTCAGTCACTCAAAAAACGGTACATCGTACAAGTACTTTCTAAAACCTGATATTTAGTATGCAGGTGAAGAATATTATAATCACAAAAAATGTAGTCATTCAGTTTATTTCTGTAACAGATGCCGTCAGTCGCAAATAAAAGGTTGCCGTTCTGTAATACGGCGCGCTCAATAAATAAAACATTCGTTTGTGAATGAATTTTGACGACACTTTGGAAAAAGATGCAAACATGTATGGCAAGGAACTGATCAGTTTTTAAGCGATAGTGAACAAAATGGTGTGGGATCCCTGGAGCAGCTGTTTTTTTGAAAACTGTATAACATCTGTACCTGATAATCGAATTGAATGAAACTTGGTACATGAGTATTTAGTACGGTTCACAATAGTTCTGCATCCCGAATTCCGGTTTTTCACTTCCGGTAAAATTTTTTTTTGTACTTTTTCGAAGTTTTTTCAGTGTCTTTATACTACATACAAAGTGGTACCCGTCCTCCGAGTACCTGTTATTTTGGAAGCTCAATAACATCTGTACCTGATAATCGAATTGGAAGAATCTTGGTACATAAACATTTAGTACGGTTCACAAAAGTTCTGCATCCTAACTTCCGGTTTGTCACTTCGGGTAAAATTTTTTTTACTTTATCTCGTATAACATGAATTTATGTTTGTTGGGATACTAACTACTGCTTTCTTTATTATTTTTATAATTAGAACTACGTGAAATCTATAACATTGGTTAGCTTTTAATTAAATTATTTGATGGATATTAGCTCATTGTATATCCAGAACACTATGTTTCCAGAGCTGTGGTGAAGTCAGCCTATGCATCAGCGTCGCAATATTTTTTTTTCTAATTTTGATTAAAATTAAGTTTTAAGAAATCAAAATCTAAATTCACATACTTGTTTGTACAAAAAAACATGATTTTTATTCTCAATAGAATGAGATAACATTTCACGGACGTGCAATTAACCGTGTAAGTTGCAATCAAAATCCCGAAAGAAAATCAAACTGACTTTAAACCAAAAAAGAACAACAATTTCAATTTAACCATTAATTATGGCTTCCCAAAAGGAATATTTCACGAACTAATTATCTAAAATTGATTTTGATTGAATTTTTGTGCAAATTCTAGTATTAATAATATTTTAGTCGTAGGAGTAAACGAGGCAAATAGATGACTCATTGCAAAGACCGTCTCGTTCTTTCGTTCTATCAACAAAAATGAAGAACTAGTTTCTGTTGAGGTTTTGTAGCATTCTTTGTAAAAAATACAATTGTAAGAGTATCGTAATGTAAAAAATACAATTGTAAGAGTATCAATCGTAACAAGTTGTTATAATGTCTTGGATACGCGATACATAAACACATTCATAAAAACCGGGGCGTTATGAGAGGACATTATGAATTCATAACGCTAAAAAACTAAATAAAATTACTTTTACTGTAGTTTTGTCTACAAAATTTAAATAATTCTTATTCAATTTAAGCTAGTAAAAGATTTTTACGTTTGTTTAAAAATATTTTGCAACATTTTAGTTATTAAATGTTCATATAGTTTTCCAAAACTATCAATTTATTTTAAACGTCATACAATGTTTTTGTCATACGCTACAAAATTTAGGAGAATTTGTTTACATAGCAACGTACAAACAACAAATATTTATTTTAAACTTCAAAATAGTTATTTTCTTGGCATACTATAATACATTTGTATTTTTTGCATATCAATATAGACTAACAAATTAAATTCTTTCTTAGTTTTTAGCTTATTAAGTGAAGCATAAAATCTTGTATGCACCACTGGCGTTACTAAGTATTACGCCTATCAAGCGACATCCATCCCTCGGGCCAGAGGTTCTCGGGCTAGATTACGTCGCTTTCCGGGCGCAATAACCTACATAACGCCCTAGGTACATAAATAGCTATTAAATTTAAAACATATCATTTTAATTTTTCATATTTTGGCTACTTAAACGTTGTCCGACATTTATTAAATCATTTCATAAACGCAGTTAATTTTTTTTTTTTTTTTTTTTTTTTTTTTTTGTTTTATTTATTGGCTTAGACTGTTAGTCTATATGGCCAAGAGAGTAATACATGAGTGTGCCCAGAATTAGGATGAAGAATGTTTTGCCTGCTATATCCAAGTCTGAGAGTTGGACTCAACAGTCAGTTCCTGCAATTTAGACAGGGCTGTGTTTGAGGTCCCCCTCAGACATGATATGAGAGAAGAAAATTGCTTCCTCCTAACCATGGTTAATATAATGGTTATATTACATAATTGCTTTAATTATTAATTGGTAGTATGCATACTATTACTTAGAGTATTAATTATATATTTTACAATGTATTAAATGTGATTATCTATTACAAACAAATCTTATATATAAAATAATTTTTAATTGTTTTTTTTTTTTAACATATTAGAATCTAAGATTTTTTTAATTATTTAGTTTATGATTTCATTATTTTTTTTATAAAAAATTTAATTAGTAAATATCTGTATTAATTTTTATGATTTTAATAAATAGATAATAATTATTAAAAATATATTTTAATTAAGAAGGAAAATATTAAATTAAAGTTTCCTTTAGTATAATTGTAGAATATGTTGAATTTGTGAATTTTTCTTGAACTTTTATTCTCATCATCTCAATATTGAACTATTAATCCCACTCCTCACAAAATATTGAACCTCCTGTTGAAATACTGGATATATCTTTTATCTTGAATTATTTATATATTATTGATTTTTGAAGAATAAGTATGAATCAATGAATAGACCATAATAATAACCATTTTGACTTGTGTGGTTAAACAATATGATAACTATTTATAATTGTAGAATAAGTTGAATTTATGAATTTTATCTTGAACTTTTTTCTCATCATCTCCATATTGAACTATTAATCCCACTCCTCACAAAATATTGAACCTCCTGTTGAGATACTGGATACATCTTTTATTTCGAATTATTTATATATTACTGATTTTTGAAAATAATTATGAATCAATGAATAGACCATAATAATAACCATTTTGACTTGTGTGGTTAAACAATATGATAACCATTTTGATTATGTTAGGTTAAACAAATTATATTTCAAACTTAAACTATGATAACCATTTTGATAATGTTGGGTTAAACAGATAAATTATTTTTGATATTAAGTTTTTATTTAATTTAAATTAATTAAGGCTTGAAAAATTAAATGTATTTGTGTCTATTTTTATTTAAGCCATTTTGAGTTCTAATGAACCACTTTGAAACAAATCTTAAACCACTAAATTGACTTTAAATTATTGTTCTATATTTTGTACACTTATTGTGGTAACCATTTTGATAATGTTGGGTTAAACAAATGAATTATTTTGATATTAAATTTAAGTTATAATTTAATTTATATTAGATTAAGGCTTGAAAAATTAAATGTATTTGAGTCTATTTTTGTTTAAGCCATTTTGAATTCTAAAGAACCACTTTGAAACAAATCTTAAACCACTAATTTGACTTGAAATTATGTTCTATGTTTTATTTAATTATATTTTAAATATGTTTAATTTTGAATTTTATGTTTTATTTATAACTAACTACATTAATCCCGAATCTTACTTTATTCTTATAATTTCATTTAATAGAACATCAATGTGAAATTAAGCAATTCAATTATCCAATTTCAATTTAATTGTAATAAACTATGAAAAGAATTATCAGCCATTTTAATTAGGCGTCTCAAAAAATAAAAAAAAATTTTTCAATATAAAGAAGTTAACAATAAATGTATAAATTCCAATTAATTTTATTAAATAAATTTGAGATTTAATTTATTTTTAATCCAATTTTAAATTTTAATAAATTTTAACTTTAAATAATTGTAAATGTATTTAGAAGAAAAAAAAATTTCAAGCCATTTTAAATAGGCATCTTAAAAAGAAAATTATTCATTATGGAGTTAACAATTTTTTACAAATTTTTCCAAAGAAAAGAATGTAAAACAAAACATCCAAAATAGTATAGAGTATAATCACAAAAGAATTTTGAATAAACAAAATAGTTTGTAACTAAAAATAATACTCAGAAATTCAAGTTGTAATACAAAATAATTTTAATTTACTTACAAGCTACCCACCACCAATGATCCACACGTCTTATCACAGTGAACGTGCGATCAGGAATGACGCAGTTAATTAATATCGGTCGGTATAACTAAAAAAACATATCATAGATGGCGTTGGAGAGCAACAGTTCATTTGACGCGTTTGACGTATTAACGGAAATAAATAATTGATTTTATTGGTAAAGCCGGGCATTCACATAAAACAGAAACCGAATTTCATACAAATTTGACAGCAACAGAAACCTAATTTAGAAACAGAAACTGAAAATTCGTCTGTTTTGTCTGGACCAGAAACAATTAAAATTTAATTGTTTCTGGTCCAGAAACTGTCACGTGACCATATTATTTTGAATTTATGTAACGGGATTGTACATTATTTTAAGAAATAAATATTTAGTCAAAAATAATTTACGTTGAATTTAGCTCGATTTTTTTTGATGGATATTATTATGTACGATAACGAAAAAAATAAATTTCTTCTTCACTATACATTACAAAATTGTGTTATTTTTTTATTTATATGAATGAAAAATAAAATACACAGTTTATTGAATTACAATATTTTTTTTATATTAATATAATTTTTTCAATTTTAATTAGGTTAAATATATATGGATTGGGTTAAATATATATATTTTAATTTTGGCAAATATAATATAATATGACAGCTGCCATCTTAAAATTCGGTTTCTGTTTCTGTTTTATTATTCACCACCGTCAACCAAATTAGAAACAGAAACTGAAAATTTTCAGTTTCTGTTTCTGTTTTATGTGAATGCACGGCTTAAGTGCCGTTTTATATATGTACAGCGTACTTTAATTTTCTGTGTTATGATTAGTTTTTCTGAAAATCATGTACTTTTTGCATAATTCTGATTAATATTACAGCTCACTTGTTAATAATCTCTACAACTAACATGTAAGATATCGGCGTCAAGCGTAACGTGAAAACTATAATAGGCGTTCCCGAAATGACAATTTATGTACGATATGACACTTTAATGCATTCTAAAAGCTTTATGTTAAATTTTGTTTTTTTAGGTATGAATTGTGTTGAGTAATAAAATTTAAACGTTTTCTCTCATTGTAATTTTTTGTATTGTTTTAACGAATATTTCAAGCTAAATAATTTTGTCTCATGTGGTACTACTATATAAACTGTCAAATAAATAGAATTTTTAAACGTCCAAAAACACGTTTTATCAATTGTTCTTAAGGATTATCATAGAAGGAGTAACATAGAAAATGGCAAAAGTAGAGATAAAAATAAGTCGAAAAACCGATTAAACAATAGATAGTATAGCTTATAAAAGCCATCGTGAAAAGGCTAATGCAAAGAAGCGCTAGTTTCTAGATAAGATGACACCAGAGCTAAAAGAGATAAAGCGACTGAAAGATAGAGAATGCTACCAAACAAATTAAGACTATAAGTGATATATCTGAAAGAGAAGACAAAGCGGAAAAAATTATCAAAAGTATATAGAGAAAAAGATCTTGAGCGATCTTTTCAAATAATATAGCTAACACCTTTCCAGAGGTTCACTTCTCCTATCAGAAAATGTGATGGCAAACAATATTGGAGAGTCGCGAAAGAAAATGTGGAGGAAACAGGTTAAAAAAAATAGATCGTAGGCTTATAGAACCTTTAAAAAACAGAAACATAAAATAGAGAAAATAAAACTATAGATAGTTTGCGAAAAAAATAGAGAGAAGCAGAAGACGTGAAGGAAGAGCATCCAAAAAAGTGCTGATTCGTCTATTCGCAAAGTTGATGAATAAGGGAATGTTCTGTTACTCCGAAAGTACGTAAACACCTGTTTTTGACAACTCGGTTAATAGAAACTGCCGAAAAATTCGAAACAACGGGAGGCTTTTCAAAAATGTGTCAGTGGTAACCGTTTTAAAAAACATCGTTTATGTAACATGGCCAAACATTTTCTACGAAAAAATAAAAACAATGACAATATTTTAATTTCTAATCGGAGACGTCCAATATTTTTATAATTACTGATCAGATTCGTGAAGAAATTCAAGTTTTATGAGCGGAAGGACATCAGCAGAATATGTCCTGGTAAGAAAGACAGCCTCAAGGGAAAAAACAAAAACGAATGCTTCTAGAAACTGAAAAAAGGGATCGAGATACTGAAAAATAATTTAGGAGAGACCGATATTATGATCAATTAGATTCGGAGCATCAGGTCAATTATCGACCCACACTGGTAATTTGTATGCCAAAAACAATACGTCTCTACAGACTGTTGCCATTTTCCATGTTAATTGATAATTTGTACAATAAGACTCATAGAGCCTGTATGGAGCCGCATGAAATCTGCGTTACAGAGTATATTGAGTACCAGGCAACATGTAAATACTAATCACGTGCTCTCGGATGGACCCCAAATCCCAATATAGACACAGCTCTAATATTTATTTAAGGATTAAAACCTAAATCGACCAATTTTCGCAAATAACCATTTCAACATGGACATTATTCAGTGAACCAGGGCACTTGTGGCTGCTCAATTTTTTTGCTCCATGCTCCATTTTTTTCTGGCGTTCATGCTCCATGTAGAAGCGTTGCCAAGCTAATTAGCTTCGAATATCGTGGTCTACCTCGCGGTCGCCCACTCCCTGGGGTACTAACGTATATTGTTTTAATCATTCCAGACTGTGAATCGGCTCGTAGAACATGTCCAAACCAAGCAATTCCATATTAGAACGGATACAATCTATATCTGGACCCTCAAAAAAGGTCTCTGATCTCAAAGTTATATCGCGTTCTGTAGTCTCCATCGTCTGTCTTAAGTTACGCTAAAATACAGATAAATGTGATTCGTCGTTTTTTGTAAGGGTTCACGTTTGTGACCCATACATCACCACTGATCTAATCAACGGCTTGTATAACTTCAGTTTGGTGTTACTTGATACATACGGTGATCCAAGGAGAGGAGAGGATAATTAAAAACATACTATCTGAAAAAATAGACGCTATCCGCGGGATCATGAACGTAACTAAGATTGTCTCATGTCTGACAGAAAGCTGCGGATGTGTCCATATTAATGTACCAATTTTCAAAATTGTTGCGAGAAACTAAACGCAAGCAATTGTGGTCGACAAAAGAGAACAAGAAACAAAAACACCGTCAGAAACAATAGATTCAGGCATAGAAATGTATAGAGAGTTTCAAAACCCTCTATCATTCAATAGAGAAAGCATTAATGATCCCGTGTATGGTTCAATAAGCTCAGATGAGGGAAATCTCCAAACGATTTCAGATTGACTTCATGCAAAGAATGACGATATAGCTGCTGGTAGATCTTACGAGCAATATAAAGAGAATTTGCACCCAAACTTAATTCAGTCAAAGACATTTTTGGTTATTAATGTACCAACTGAAAACAAAGATTTCAAATACAAATATGTTGCGGTTGCTGATACCTCAGTTGATGAAGATGGTGATATAAAAGTTACTTTTCTACGTTGTCAGCGGGAACTCAACAAAAATGTTCAAAATTGAACATAATGATGTTTCATATGTCGCCTACGAACAAGTTATTATAATTTTACCCACACCGAAATTGCAGAAAAAGGTAGTCGAACTTTTTATTAAATACCATCCTTCTAACTTTCCTTTCTTTTGGTTAACACGTGTATTAAGCATTAGAGGTCTTTAACCTAAGCCATTATTCCTGTTTTCGAGAAATCGAGGTACATATATATTATATAAAAAACAAACAATGAAACATAGAACCTCGTTTTTTCGAAGTCGATTAATTAATTTCAAATGATAACTATGTAGCTGTTAAAAGTATCTATAATTCAACAGGTTTTTCGGTAGAATTTACTAAAAAACGTAATTTCAGTAAAAATTATCATGTACAAACGATGACTGTATTTAATACAATAGTTACATAAAAATGTAAAAATTTATTTCATTTTTCGATTTGACTAGTCAGTTCAGGTCATACTTTTGGATATTATTATTTTTTTTAATGTTTGCTAATCTTGGTTTTGTTAAGTACACATCCCTATGTGGAATAAGTTTAATTATAGCTATATGTTTTGTTAGTGTATTTTTAACGAATCTAGGTATTCAAAATATCTATATACTTAACTCTTTGAAATTTATTATATTTGTTTTATTTTTAGGTTCATGTCACACTGAAAAGCCCAATTTATTAAATCTCGTAAAATTTTTTGACTTGTTTGATAATTATAAAAATATAAATCATATAAGTAAGAAACCAAAATTAGCGATATTAGTGCCATTTCGTGAACGATTTAGTGAATTAGTAGAATTTGCTCCATATATGACTAAATTTTTAAATAAACAAAATATACCACATCATATATTTTTATTAAATCAAGTTGATTCATATAGATTCAATCGGGCCTCACTTATAAATGTCGGTTTTCTACATATAAAATCGAATTTCGATTATATGGCAATGCACGATATCGATTTACTTCCGTTAAACGATAACTTAAAATATGAATACCCAACAGAAGGACCTTTGCATATAGCTGGACCACAATATCATCCAAGATATAATTATAAAAATTTTATTGGAGGTATTCTATTATTCACATGTGAGCATTATGAAGCGGTTAATGGAATGTCTAATAGATATTGGGGTTGGGGTTCGGAAGATGATGAATTATTTATGCGGATTTTGGAAAAGGATTTGCCGATTTCACGTCCAATAAATATAACAACAGGAATAACGGATTCATTTTTGTAAGTTTTTTATTATATGAACGTTTGTGGTTTGTTTTTGTTTGACGCTTATAACCGGCGTCTGCCCTAAATATAGGTAGATCTTTAAATCTGAACTGTGTCTCCCTTATCAGCATCCAATCGTCAACACGGTACTAAGACGTCGCTTTCCTCTTGCGATCAAAACCTCTCTCGGTTTCGTTTTACAAATTTGAATTTATTCTCACACTGAACAGCAATAAAAAACACTTTTCGCTCTGACCAGTATTTGAACCCGGCATTTCTGAGTCTTGATAGAGATTAGTCGATGATTTTTAACACAGTTTCTTCATCACTGAGCGAAATCGTTTCATCCTCTCCATGGAACTCTCCATTGCCCTAATTTTCATTGGATCATCATCGTCAGGTAGAGTTTTTCGATAATTTGGTAAAATGTATTCAACCTCACTACAATTGAAATATTTTTTGCCAATGCTATTTGGACAATTGCTTGAAGGATCTTTCGGTTACTCGAACAAATAACCCTCTCCACCAGTTTTCGGTGCTTAGCTCTAGCGTAGTGAGGAGTATTGCTGTTGGGATGAGATTTGGATGTTGTTTTCTTCTTCGTAGTTAAGTAGCTTGTTTTTAAATTCGTTGAATTTCTAGATCGATTGATTTTGATTTATGATAATTCCATGATCGGCACTAAGTAGCTTAGACTACTTTCATTGGAGTTCATCTATCTTGTGGTACGCACTGCCAACTTTACACCTTTTTCGCTTGTCGTATGTTCCCGTTTGAAGGTTTGACCTTTAGACGTCAACCTGTATTAATTAGTCACCGATAAATCTGAACCCATCTGAACTTACCGAACGTCAAGTCCAAAAACTTGAATCTACGAAAAAATGCAGCACCTTCCTCATGAACGATATTTCTGAGTTTTCTAATTTCTTTATTAAGAGATTTGGAACAGAAGTGGAGTTTTCTCTTAGAAAAACACAATCATACCTTCGAACTGAAAAAATTAAAATTATTTCATTAATTGCTTGAGCTATATTACTAACCAAAATTTAACATTTGGATATACTTTCGCACACTCACTGTTTGCCGGATTAGTTATATCTTTTGCCGCTTGTCGGATACAAGACGACAAGACAAGTTTTACATTTTTACTCTTTATCCCTACCGTTTTTCGCCAATTCATTTATACACAGAATTTCAGTCATTCCTTTTAATTTAATGCTCTTGTTTCGCTACACCCCCAGTATCTGACGTCTTTCTTGCCGTGTATGCTTACCTAGGATCCTGATCACTGCAACATTTTTGCTCAATTCAACAGATGGCTCAGATCATATCTTCCATCTCACATTAGATTGCATTGTGCTACCATTACCGAATTTTTCTTTTTCTTATAAATCATGCAGGAGCTTGATTGATAGAATAAGCCACTTTGATAGAATAAGCCCCTCCACTACTGACCAATATTTCAACTACTGCTAGCTCAATACTTTGTTCGTTCATCACTTTCACATAGTTTTTTCGATTATTTGTAGAATGTGTCTCCTATGTTTCAGCTGCTTCTCCCTTCAGAATTGCGATTAATCCAGCAAAACGATTTTCGTTGTTCCAACAAATTCATTAACTTTACCTGCATAAAATCAAAGTTTGGACCTGTTTTCGTCTCTTCCTGGACGGTTTTTTAAATTTCTTGTTTAATTGTTTCATTTCTCGGGTTGCAAGGTTACTCGAAGGTTTATTTTCGATCCACTTGTAATGCCTACTGTTTTCAATTTCCTTTATTTATTTCCTGTTTTGGCTCTCGATATTTCTCTCAGTTAATAAAACCATTTTAAAAACATATAAATTTTACCGCTGTCACCAATGTCACTATATTGATTCGATCACAAAATAGTATTTAAGACCACCAGGTTTTATTAGGTACCTACATATATGACGCTTTTGTACAAAATATTCTAAAATTAGTTTCCTTGCACAGTTGCAGAAATTAAAACGGTTGATTCTAGTAAAACAAAAAATTAAATGTTACAAGATTCTAGTTATGAATATTTCATACACATAACAACAGAAATGAAATTTGTGTTGTTACTTTAATATGTTTACTAAAGTCATTTTATTTGTCACATTGTCTTTCATGATTCTACGTTGTGGAGGTCATGATTTTACTGCTGTCGTGACAAATAACTTTTATAAAAATATTATTTTTCGGTAAGTAAGGGATGTGTTTAACGTTTTTCCATAATAACAATTTAAATTAAGTTTTGTTGATGTTCAAAAAAATTTGTTTTGCTTTTGCTACCGAATGATGACGTTAATTTATTTATTTATTTTATTTATTTTACATACATTAATTTTTTCAGAGATCTACATCAACAAATGAATCGAGAACGGGATTTTCAACGATGTTTTGATCAAAACGAAGCAACAAGAGGACGTGATCGTGAAACTGGTTTAAATAATGTTCAATATAAATTAATAGATAAAAAAGAAATAATCGTTGAGAAAACACGAGTAACTGTACTAAATATCGAATTAATATGTGACAAAAAATTAACGCCGTGGTGTGATTGTAACCCAAAAACGACAAAACATCTTAAAAAAGTTTAAATACAATTTCATAATTACAATATTATATTTATATGTTATTCATGTATAAATAAAGATTATAGCTTAAGATATAATCTTATACACTTTTGTTTTATGTCTTTGTTTTATTCAAATTTCTTTGAGCTTGATATTGTGTTAAACGTATAATAATTTTTTTCTACACCCGTACTATAAAAATACACTTACATTCAGCGTCAAAAAAAGTGTACAGCAAATAGTTCAACATTTACGGACTAATATATCTTAAAAGAAGAATGGAAAAATAAAATTCATTTCATTTTTAAAAAGTCCAAGCGGCACGTATATCCGCTAGAAGTAGGTAGATTTCGAGATCAGACAGTTTTGTGTGCCAGTAGAATCTGATGTATCAGATTAGTTTAAACAAAACAAACTAATTTCAAACAGATATCGAACAAATTTTAAAAAGAAAATTAGCTACCTATAAGCAAAATTAGATCTATCCAATTTTGCAACAAATAAATATCAAATCTACCACAGAACATGTGTGTGACAATTTATGACACAAACCTACCCTATATCATATGTCGTGCAATTACTGCAAAATATCAAAATAGTTTATTTCTAAGAAAAAGAAATTAATTTCTTCTATTCAAATCTTTTATTTTTTTGACTGTTATAAGGTTGACAGTGACTGTTATAAGGTTTTTGGAAATTGTAGTTGGGGATTGTTGCAAACTTTTTTGTTGAAGCCAACAAGTCAAAAACCTCTAACTGCAGAGGTTTATATTTATAAGAAACGGATTAAAATGTTTCCACAGATTCTAAATTTATGAAGATTTTAAAAATATTAGTATCCAAACGGCCGTTAAAATGGATTAAAAAAAAACTTTTTTTTCTAGTATAAAGCCTCTAGTTCCTTAACCACGTGCCAGATTTTTCTGATTTACGAACTTGTCCAAGATATTAATAAAATACACATTTTTCGAAAAGGTTTTTTGATCTGGCTCCACAAATGCAACCGTGAGAGCGCCGGTTGATTCAAACGCATTTTGTGTTTTACAAGCTTTTTTGTTGGAGCCGCTCACTCCGAAACCTCCAACTGCAGAGGTCTTTTTTTTTAAAGAAACTGATTAAAAAGGCTTCAAAGATTTTAAATTTATGAAGTTTTTAAAAATATTAGAATCCAAACGGCCGTTATAACGGATCTAAAAAATAGAGTTTTTTTTTCTAGTATAAAGCCTCTAGTTTCTTAACCATGTGTTGGATTGGGCTAATTTACAAACTTGTCCAAGATATTAATAAAATGCACATTTTTAGAAAAGGTTTTTTGATCTGGCTTTACAAATGCGACCGTGAGAATGCTGGTTGTTTCAAAAAAAATTTTTTTTTGCAAACTTTTTTGTTGGAGCCGCTCACTCAGGAACCTTTAACTGAAGAGGTCGATTTTTAAAACAAATTGATAAAAAAGATTTCAAAGATTCTAAATTTGTTAATTTTTTTGAACTATTAGCATCCAAACGGCCGTTATAACGGTTTTAAAAAATCAATTTTTTTTCAGAAAAAAGCCTCTAGTTTCTTAACCACGTGTCGGATTTTTCTGATTCACGAACTTGTCCAAGATATTATTAGAACACACAAGTACAGACATTTTTTTTGATCTACCTCACTACCGAAATTCCGAGATGAAGCCCATTGCAATAGGTAGATTTTTATATGAAATCTACCTAAAAATGTATTAAGTATTAGTTTATTTTAGCAAAAACAAAAATTCAATTATTTGTTGTTATCCTTGTAATTTTAAAAAAATTGCAAAATGCTCTGATTTTACGCGTCAAAAAAAAGTGTACACTCTCACATTGTTTGATTGTTTTTGTTATAACGGGATTTCCGATTTTTTCAACTAATTTTATTTTGTTTTGTTGCATTGTCGATACCTTCGTGTCAATGATCCGTGCAGTTATTATTATCCCAATAATAATAATTTAATATTATTCAACATGGCCAAAAAAACTACAATAGAAACACGTAATTTAGTGGTAAAATTAGCATCTCAAGGCAAATCTATGAGGGAAATTGCTAGTATTATCGACAGAAGTCATAATATTGTGAAAAAAATACTATTCAAATTCAAACATTTGAGAAGTGTAGAAGATCTTCCCCGTTCTGGCAGGCCGCCAATTTTATCAGTTGTGGACAAAAGAGCGATAGCGCGAAGGGTTAGGGCTAATCCTTCTGAAAGTGCAGTCAGAATAGCTGAGAAACTCACAGAAACATTAGGAGCAGGAATAAGTGCCAGTACTGTTTGCCGTGCTCTGCATGAAAATGGGTTATATGGTAGAACTCCGAGAAAAAAATCAGTTAATTCTAAGAAAAACCGAAAAAAGCGTCTCGAATATGCAAAAAAGCATATTTTTATTTTACAAAATGTCTATTTTACACTCGTCACTGAATAAGCACTTATTCCAAATAGTAATGTCTTCAAATATATGCTTTTTTGCATATTCGAGACGCTTTTTTTGGTTTTTCTTAGCATTAACTGATTTTTTTCTCGGAGTTCTACCATGTAACCCATTTTCATGCAGAGCACGGCAAACGGTACTGGGTCTTATTCCTGCTCCTAATGTTTCGAAAGATAATTCGAAATAATTTTTTTTGCCAAAAATTTCGAAAGCCGTAGGCCGAGGGCTTTTATCAATACCACTTGCTTGAGGAATTTTTCAAAAAATTATGAGAATTTATCAACGAATGAGGGAATAGAGGAGAAAAGTTTAGAAAATTTTTTGCCATTTTTCATTTATTTATATATTTTTTATGAATTATACGTTGGCCTACTTGGATAACAGTGAATTATTTCAACATTAGGTTGATAATTTTTAATATCCCAGTAGGCCAGACGTATAAATATTTTCATTAGTATTGTTACGATTGCAGAAAAATCTAGACGATTACAGAAAGATCTAAACGATTACGGTCACTTCCAGGAAAATAAAATCAACAAAACACAACCGAAAGTGAATGAAATAGTGTTGTTGTTGTTGTACATGTTCTTAGAATTAAGGTCTATTTGTTTTATGATTTTATAAATCAAATCAACGTAACGTAAAATAATCGAATATTCTAATATTTTCTCAAGGTTTCTAAAAAGTTACCTAGAAATTTCTAGAGATTAAGCAGAAGGTATATAAGAAAATTAATTCTTGTAGTTTTTAATTAGTTTATTTTAAACCTGCGATTGTGAAGTTAAAATTATAAAAGTGATCTTTAAATTAGTTTTCGTGTAAAGTTATTTTGTAAATAAAGTTTAAAGTGTTATTAAGTAGAAATAATTTGTGTATTATTTTGAACGTTGAATTACTGGAAATTTCTACAATAAACCGTTGGAGTTTCTGAAGCTGTTAAAAGAATATTCTAGTTAAGAATATTGTTTGCTGCCTTGTTTTCCTGTTGTTGTAGAACAGTTAAGGTGTTGAATACTTAATAAAACCTGGTGTGTTTGCTTACTAATCAGTGATCGAACTCAGGAAGAGATTGGGAATTACGTTTATCGAATTGAGAGTAAGGCCAATTCGAAGGAAGTTTAGAAAAACATAACATTGGTGACATCGGCGGATTAGTTAGCTGTTAATAATGGTTTTATTAAGTGATTTGAAGGTTCTTGAGTTAAAGAAAGAACTAGAACAACGTGGATTGGCAACAACCGGCAACAAAACTGAATTGACTATACGGCTTCGAGAAGCTATGGAAGCTAGTGGAGTAGTTGTGGAAAGTTACCAGTTTGGAGTGATTAGTACAAATGCTGATTCAGTAGCAGTTGATGAAGAGAAAAGTTTTGTTGCAGAAACAACATCTTCATTGCCACCTGCAAATTGTGATTTTACGCAGTTAATGGCTATGATGCAACAAATGAATTTAAACATGAATCAGATGAATGCTAATATGGTTGCCAATAAAGACGAACTCAATCAAAAATTTGATCAACAAAGCAGCAACATCAATCAACAAATGGCTGCTACTAAGGAAGAAATTAGTTGGAACATCAATCAACAGCTGGAAACAGTCAACAATAACATGGCTGTTAATAAGGAAGAGATTACTGCAACACTTGCTGCAAATAAAGAGGAGATGAACCAGCAAATAAATGAGTTGAAAACTGGAATACATCAACATTTGGATGAGAAACTATTACAAATGTCAACTGCATTCGATGTAAAAGTCGAGAAAATTGAAACAGAAATTCAGGAATTTGAACATAAAA
Organism: Diogma glabrata; assembly: GCA_963693315.1. NCBI lineage: Eukaryota > Metazoa > Arthropoda > Insecta > Diptera > Cylindrotomidae > Diogma > Diogma glabrata. The sequence goes on along the minus strand of OY856188.1, from coordinate 276,970,975 downwards.
TGTTGACGAAAGTTGATGATTTTGAAAAGAGGTTGCAGGACGTTGAAACGACTAAAGTTATTTCCCAGGTGGTACATCAAGTAGCAAATATCAAACTAAAACCACCATCATACGATGGAACAACATCGTTCGGCATCTTCAAGTTCCAGTTTGAGACAGCAGCAGACCAAAATGTTTGGAACGCCGAAAATCGTCTTGCTGCATTGATAGTTACGCTTAAAGGTGAAGCAGCTGAAGCATTACAGGCAGTACCAGAAAACGATCGCAAAAGTTATGCTGAAGTGATGAATGCGTTGGAACGAAAATATGGCAGCGACCACAAAAAGGAGCTATACCGGATCGAGTTAAAGGGTCGCTTGCAACGGAATGGAGAAAGCATTCAGGACTATTCTTCGGCAGTAGAACGCCTTGTACATTTAGCACACTCGAATACTCCACCGAATTTTATGGAGAAAATGAAGATCGAGGCGTTTACTGATGGTATTCGTGATCCAGAAACACGAAAAGCAGTAATGTTGTCGCCAAAAGCAACATTCGCAGAAACTATTGCTTATGCCTTAACAAATGAAACTGCACAAGCAATTATAAAACCATCAATCAAAATACGTCGGGTGGAGTTGGCTGACGACAACGGTTATAAACCAAGACTACGAGAGAGTGTCAGAAGTGATAGAATCCGATGCTGGTTATGTGGCAAGTTGGGTCATATTTCGAGGGAATGCAGAGATGTGAGAAGGAAACGAGCAAGATCAGCATCGCCTATGCAGCGACGTCAAGCAGAAGAACGGGTGCAGCAAGCTAGGGAAGACGATAGAGCAGCACCGCATCAGTTAAACTACAACGAGTCAGCCTAAAGGGGCGTAAGCTGGCTCCCACAACCGATTGCCCCATAACCTTCATCCATGTTTCGAGATTGACAAGGGGAGGTGACAGCCTGACTGTTAGGGCTAATATTGATGGAAAAAGTTGTGTCATCACGTTAGATACGGGAGCAACAAATACAATTGTCCGCACTGATATTGTGAAAGGGAAACTAAAACCAGCAGGGAGATACCGGATGCAGACAGCTACTGGCGAAAGTGCAAGTATTAAAGGAAAGAAAGTGGTCAACTTTGAAATAGGGAATACTCACTTTCAACATGAAGTGGTGGTAGCTGACATTGTGGATGAAGTCATCCTGGGCATGGACTTCATGAGGCCAAATGGATTCGTTATTGATGCTGGCAAAGGAGTACTCACTTACGGAAATGTTGAGTTGCCACTCCAATTTAATGGTGAAGATTCAAATTGTGTTCGTCGAATAATATTAGATCACAGGGAAAAGCTGCCACCCCAATCAGAAACAATCATTTGGGGAAAATTGGAAGGAGGTTCTGGGTCACCCAGGTTGTGGGTTGTAGAAGCCAACAAAGAACATGAAAATTTTAAAGAAGTCGTTATAGGGAAAACTTTAGTTAGATCAGATGCTGATTACAAAATACCAGTAAGAGTTTTAAATCTGTCAGATACGCAGAAAACAATGAAAAAAGGATCAATCATAGGACAATGTGAAGAGGTAGCTAAAATAATAAAGTGCGAGCAGAAAAACATCAATTGCTCGGTCAACACAAAACAACAAAAGGCAGAAATGGAGCAACTTGTGCAGAAATGGACAGAAGGGCTTTCAGAAGAACAGAAGAAAGCAGCACGTCAATTGTTGGAGCGGCACAAGTCTGTATTCTGTAGTACACCTGAAGGGAATGGCAGAACCAATATGGTAAAACATCGTATTGACACCGGAGCAGAAAAGCCGATACGCCAAGCACCAAGACGATTACCATTGGCTAAAAGAGAGGAAGCAGATAAAATGGTAAGAGACATGAAAGAAGCTGGTGTAATTGAGCCTTCAGACAGTCCCTGGAGCTCACCTGTGGTGTTAGTTGGCAAGAAAGATGGAAGCTTGAGATTTTGTGTTGACTACAGGAAACTAAACATAGTTACGAAGAAGGATAGCTACCCATTGCCTAGGATTGATGATACACTGGATACATTATCGGGTTCAAGATTGTTTTCAACACTGGATCTGCAGAGTGGTTACTGGCAGGTGGAAGTTGCGGAGGAAGATCGGGAGAAAACGGCGTTCAGTGTAGGTAATGGACTATGGCAATTTAATGTCATGCCATTTGGGTTATGCAACGCGCCCGCAACTTTCGAGAGATTAATGGAACGGGTACTAAAAGGCTTGCATTGGAAAACATGCCTTGTATATTTGGATGACATCATCGTCATGGGAAAAGACTTTGATGACCACTTGAGGAACTTGGCGGAGGTACTGGAAAGGTTGCAAGCAGCCGGTTTAAAGTTAAGTCCCAAAAAGTGTTCACTTTTCAAGGAAGAAGTAAAATATTTGGGACACAAGGTTACGGCAATGGGAATTCATACAGATTCTGACAAGATTGCAGCAGTTATGAACTGGCCAAGACCAAAGAACCTACATGAACTACGAAGCTTCCTTGGATTGTGCACATACTACAGACGGTTTGTGCCAGGATTCGCCAACGTTGCCAAAAGTCTGCATGAGTTAACCAGAAAAGATAAGGCATTTGAATGGAATGAACCTCAAGAACAAGCATTTGTGGAGCTCCGAAAGAGATTATGTACGGCTCCAATTCTGTCCTATCCTATACCAAATGTTCAGTTTATTTTGGATACTGATGCCAGTAATGAAGGTATAGGAGGAGTCTTGTCGCAGAATATAGATGGTCAGGAAAAGGTGATAGCTTATTTCTCGAAAATGTTATCAAAGCCGGAGCGAAATTATTGTGTTACCCGGAAGGAGTTATTGGCCATTATGGAATGCGTCAAACATTTTCATAAATACTTGTATGGTCAGAAATTTCATCTTAGAACTGACCATGGTGCGTTAAGATGGCTACTCCAGTTCAAAAATCCAGAGGGACAAGTAGCACGCTGGATCGAACGGTTGCAGGCGTACGATTTAGACATTGAACATCGAAAGGGTACTGCACATGGGAACGCTGATGCATTATCGAGACGACCCTGTCCAGTTGAATGCAAGCATTGCAGTCGTCAAGAAAATAAGGAGAACATCATCGATGTACGATTACTACAAGTGCTACCTGACGATGAATGGACTGCTGAAGCCATAAGAAAAGATCAATTAGAAGATCCGGATCTTGCACCCATCATCGAGTTCAAGGAAAAGGGCTGCAAACCAGTATGGGGAGAAATTTCTGATAAAACTCCAACTTTGAAGGCGTACTGGGCGCAATGGGACAGTCTCCAGTTAGAGGATGGATGTTTAAAGAGAGTATGGGAAAGCTCAGATGGCAAGATAAAGCAATCCCTTACAGTGGTACCAAAAGCGAAAATAGAAGCAGTACTTAAGGAGTATCACGAAGGAACGAGTGGAGGTCATCTTGGGATCAACAAAACTCTTGCAAAAATACGACAACGGTTTTACTGGTCGGGGACTCGGCAATCAATTGTGGAGTGGTGTCAAAAATGCGATAAATGTGCGGCAGTGAAAGGACCCGCACGAAGAAGTCATGGGAAAATGAAGCAATACAATGTAGGTGCTCCATTTGAAAGGATCGCAATGGATGTAGCGGGACCATTTCCAACAACGGATAGTCAGAATAAATATGTGCTTGTGATCATGGACTACTTCAGTAAGTGGCCGGAAGTGTGTGCGATTCCCAACCAGGAAGCAACCACCATCGCTGAAGCTGTGATAAATAATTGGATTAGCCGCTATGGAGTTCCTATGGAGATCCACACCGATCAGGGACGGAACTTCGAGTCAGCTGTATTCCAGGAAATTTGTCAGATGCTGGGGATTAACAAAACCAGGACGACAGCTTCACACCCACAGTCAGATGGGATGGTTGAGAGATTCAATGCTACTTTGGAGGAATTTCTAGCTAAAGTGGTCAGTAAGAATCAACGTAACTGGGATCAACACATTCCTTTATTTTTGATGGCATACAGATCAGCAGCTCATGACACCACGACCATGACACCAGCTCAAACTATTTTTGGAAGTGATTTAAGACTTCCTGGTGACCTCAAATTTGGAGCGGTACCATCAACATCATTGTCTGCGCAAGAATACGTCAACCGAATCAGGAAGAACCTTGAGGATATTCACAATCTTGTTCGGCAGAAGATACAACTGACCAGTGATAAAATGAAAGCCCGATATGATATACGATCTAATAATAAAGGTTTCGAAGAAGGACAATTAGTATGGCTACACAACCCACAACGAAAACGAGGGTTATCACCAAAACTGCAAGCTGCATGGGAAGGACCTTACAACATTATAACGAAGTTAAATGACGTAGTTTATAGAATTAAGAAAGGCCATCGAGGCAAAGCGAAAGTAGTACATTTGGAAAGATTGGCCTTATACAAAGGAGAGCTAGATCCTGTTCGGGACGAACAGGCTTAAGTGGAGGGTATTGTTACGATTGCAGAAAAATCTAGACGATTACAGAAAGATCTAAACGATTACGGTCACTTCCAGGAAAATAAAATCAACAAAACACAACCGAAAGTGAATGAAATAGTGTTGTTGTTGTTGTACATGTTCTTAGAATTAAGGTCTATTTGTTTTATGATTTTATAAATCAAATCAACGTAACGTAAAATAATCGAATATTCTAATATTTTCTCAAGGTTTCTAAAAAGTTACCTAGAAATTTCTAGAGATTAAGCAGAAGGTATATAAGAAAATTAATTCTTGTAGTTTTTAATTAGTTTATTTTAAACCTGCGATTGTGAAGTTAAAATTATAAAAGTGATCTTTAAATTAGTTTTCGTGTAAAGTTATTTTGTAAATAAAGTTTAAAGTGTTATTAAGTAGAAATAATTTGTGTATTATTTTGAACGTTGAATTACTGGAAATTTCTACAATAAACCGTTGGAGTTTCTGAAGCTGTTAAAAGAATATTCTAGTTAAGAATATTGTTTGCTGCCTTGTTTTCCTGTTGTTGTAGAACAGTTAAGGTGTTGAATACTTAATAAAACCTGGTGTGTTTGCTTACTAATCAGTGATCGAACTCAGGAAGAGATTGGGAATTACGTTTATCGAATTGAGAGTAAGGCCAATTCGAAGGAAGTTTAGAAAAACATAACAGTATAATTCAAATTTTATTGGTGAAATTGAATGATGTCATTACATTTTAGAGAATTTCATTGGCTTAAATTAAAATAAAACTAAGGCAAAAAATTTTCGTTGTAATTTTCGTTCTTCGTTATTTAGCGGGTGTAGAAAAAATAGGGTATGCCACTATCATGTAATGGTTATTAATACACTCGCATATACCACTCCCGTATCCCGGTTAATGCTCGTGTATTAATAACCGTCATTACATGATCGTAGCATAATATACTATTACAAAAATTTCTGGTTCTAAAATTTTAAATAGAATATTAATAATATTACGAATAAAAGCGTTTTCTAAAAAATAACTTTATTTTATAACTAGCATTAACTAACGTTTATTTTTGACAATAAAACATGTTTTGTGCAGTATTCTATTCAGTGGTGGTGAGATCGATAACGGTAGAAGTTAATCCCTCCTTTACTCCGTTCTTTCAAAAACAATAACTTTTTTAAGTTAACATTCCCAAATGCAGGACGAAAAATGCATATAACATTCCCAAATGCAGGACTGAAAATAAAAAAAGTTCTCATTCCTAATATGAAATAAAGTATGCTTTCCAATCCAACGTAAAAAATATAGTAACTACAATTTGCAACGAGAGATAACACTGGTTTTTTCGTGAGTGACAACCATATGACACAAGAATATGACGGATTTGAAACGCTATTATTCAAATCAGCGCCGTAGTTTAACGTTTAGGGGCCCTGTGCACAGCGTCTTTAAGAGGCCCTATGCAGTCACAGACAATAAAACATTTTGTTTTTAAATGTTATTGAATTCATATCATATTTATTGGTTAAAAAAAATATGCAGAAATTATAAAGGAATTTTTCTAGCTTTTTTGCTGACAAATTCATAAATTATGTCATTATAATTAATTGTTCTGGCTGTTGCATTTTTAATTGACAGTATTGCTAATCCAGAAAGCCTTTCTTGTGACATTGTTGACCGTAAATAATTTTCAATTAATTTCAGTTTTGAAAACGACCGTTCACACAATGAGCAACGGTTATTGGTATTGTTAAACTTATTCTATAAACGATATATACATTTGGATATAATTCTTTCAAATTCCTTTCTGGAATGAATTCCAAATTTTCTATAATAGTATAATTATCTTCTAAAATATATCTTAAAATAGAAAGTTCCGTTTTGAACTCCACGTCTTCAATATCCCCTTCTTAGTGTTTGACTAGATATGTACAATTAGTATTGAATCGATTTGTATTTATAGTTTTTAGCTTCTTATTATCAAAAAAAAAACCAAAAATTTCATTTAAAGAACTATACGATTCAAATCGTTCTTGCAGTGAATTTATCACTGTATCGATTAAATTATTAAAATAAGATTGTTTGAATTTATTTTCAGCAGTAAGGTTTAGATGGCTACATTCATCGTCAATTTCAGGAATGAGCTCACCTATATCAATATCATCACAAAATTGAATTGGTTCAATTTCTTCTTCTGGGAGTTCAATTCCTTCATTTAGTTTATCATCTGTACTAATAGCATATATATCTTCATATTTATCATTTGCTTTATTTTTGGGTTTGTATAATAACAATAGTCAGCTAATTGAGAATACGTACTCGGCTAGGTTCTGGTGATTTATCCAAACATTCTCTGTTTCTACTTGTTAATATTTGGGTATCACGTGCAGGCCGTTTGGTGAACTAAGCTATTACATTTATTGCTAACGATATTTCTTGTGCTTCTTTTATAAGCTCTTGGAAATTGTTTTTTAAGTCAGCAAGCGATAATAACATGGCCCTTGTATGTTGTAATGCAATATTGATTGCCATATCTTCTCGTTGAAGCAATTGGCTGAAGATGTTGTTAGTATGGACCTTTCGTACAAAATAATATTAATAATATTGCTACGGGATAGCGTTTATCCCCACAGAATCCTAAATTTGGGAATCTCTTATTATCTGAAAAAAATCTAGCCTATCATTCCAAAGGGGAACGAGGAATAAATAAAAAAATTAATATATTTACTGTAAGTACCTTAACTTATAACTGTTGATTGAAGATTTGGTCTATGTGTTCCAATTCCCTTGACTAATCAACCAACTGTATTGGATGAACTAATTTGTGAACATCAGTTGCTGCTGCTGAATTACACCTTCGTTGTTCGAAATGCCCAATTGAACATTGCCTTTAATCCTTTAACTTTCCACTTCATATTTTGCTTTAAATCCATACGGTTTCTACAACCGGAAAATCCACCATACACTCGACTGTTTCTAACTGTGGTAATATGCTTCGATCACTGTTATCCTTACTACTCATACTTTCGATAACATCATTGGATACTTTATTTTTCATGTACTGCCACTTTTATAAAGCAATCTTTTTCCTTTATGATAAATTAAGTATAAACTTAATGATAACAGAATGAAACACTTTGTTAAAAAATATATATATATTTCATCCAAATCACACACTAATGAAAACAAAGTTAACCTTTTTTCTGTATAAATTAAAACAATTTCTTTTTAAACTCAAAATAAAATGGAATTAGTATTTTTTCTTTAATACGTTTTATTGAGTGTTTAATAACAATCTCAATTCAACATTTTGGTTGAAGACCCAAAAACAGAAAGACCATATTTTCAAACAAAAATGTGTTTTTGTTAATTCTTTTTGACATCTTATCATGTCAAAATAGCTCGGGTAATACTAAAAAGAAATTCAATAAAGATTAATAACGACATCTGTTTGTTAGAATTGGAAATAAAAATTTAGTACGTTCGTTTGCTTTTTATAGTACAATTGAAATTTAACTAGCAGTTAAGTATTAGAAAATTTTAAATTATTGTTAATGTGAAAATGAATGGAAACCAATGAAATACATTTTTATTGAATTGAAAACGAAGATGAATTTGGTTTTATTATTGTTTTGCGATTATTGCGATCGTTACACCATGAATTCAAGGTAGAAACCAAGATTTTTACTCTTGAAATCACAAAAACGTCGCCATCCCCTCCATGACAGAAAACCACCGAACTACTTCCACCTATTAAACTGTATCTGGGATCGAGATACCAATGGTAACCAGCGTCAGGGTCGATGATCAATTTCAATACTCATGAAGTTCCTAGGAACTATCAGTGAGTACCGAAATCGATCATCCATCCATCTAACGTCAGCACCATTGAAACCTCGATACAACCAGTAATATATGATGCTGAAGATGTGAACCCCAGAGACGACAACCAGCCAGAGGAACGACCCTACCTAACGAACAGACATCATTCTCTGATGTCTTTCGCGTGATGGACTCCAAGACTCTTACCGCTCATATCTATGCACTCATAGAGTACATTTCCAATCTTAGTCTTAATCATTGCAGGTAAGAACTTTGGAGCCAATTTTGCCGAGAACTTTTTGGTAGCGTCACTCAAATGATGTTGCCGTACAAACACACGTTGTTGTGGTTGAAAAGTCCGTAGTTTAGATCGCAGGTTGTACTGATGTTGCGATTTCTTGAAAGCTGCTTTCAAATTCTGTTGAACTCGATTCCTGAGCAGAGTCAAATGATCAGCACGTTCTATTTCCTCACCAGCATCTTCACCAAGCCTGTGTAGTGATCTCAACAATTGGTAAGTATTTCCATCCGATATTGGATGTTGACCAAATAATAGATAGTAAGGTGAGTACTTGGTAGCTGAATGTACTGCAGCCCGCAGTGCATAAGCGATTTCACCAATTAATGAATCCCACTTGGTATGTTGACCTTTTATGAACGCTCGAATTGCTGCTAGAACTGACCTATTGACCCGCTCTGACGCGTTGCTTTGAGGACTATAGACACCGGTCCTAATGTGTTTAATGCCGAAATCTGACAAAAGACTTTGAAAGTTCCTACTAGTGAACTGTTTGCCATTGTCACTGTGCAGAAACTCTGGTACCCCATATGTAAGAAACACTTCGTTCTTCAGAAAAGCATTCACCTTCGGTGAAGTTGCGTTCCTAAGTGGTTTCAGTAGTACAAACTTCGTAGCATGATCCAGAACTACCAATAACACCGTATTCCCAAGTGTTGAACGAGGGTACGGTCCCAAAAAATCTATATAGACTCTCTGCCATGGACGTGCTGTTTCGAATTGATATTGCATCGGAGGACGCAATATCTGATTCGTGGCTTTTGTTTGTTTACATGTGTCGCAGGACACAACATAGTTGTGTACCTGTGACGCCATGCCCGGCCAATAGTAAAGACGTCGAAGTAATTCTAAAGTCTTTTTAACACCCCCATGAGCAGCAGTACTATCATCATGATGTTTCTGAATCATGTTGGAAGTCATCGGTTTTGGTACCCAGAGTTTCCACACAGGAACATCGTTGGGTATTGCATCAGGTTTTGGCTCAATACGAATGTATAGCTTATCATCCACGACTTTAACTGAGGGAAAGTCCTTTGGTGATGATTGAACTTTAGCTATCATATCCGTATATTCCTTGTGCCGATAACCCTCATTGTCGATTTTAATCTCATTAATGTGATGTACTAATGCTTCCGTCAATTCTTCGTGTGTATCGTCATAAAGACGAGATAGAGCATCAGGGACTATATTTTGGGTACCTTTTTGGTGGACAATGGTAAAATCCATATGTTGGAGTTTTAGGCTCCACCTAGCCAGACGACCACTCAAGTCTTTCTGTGACATAAGCCACTTCAGACTTGAGTGATCAGTCACAATTGTAAATCGGTGACCTTCAACATAGCCCCTGAATTTCTTCACACTCAGAATTGCCGCAAGACATTCAAGCTCAGAAACAGAATAGTTTCGTTGAGCTTTATTAAGTTTTTTCGACATGAAGGCTATCGGACACTCTTGTCCGTCTTCGTCGATCTGATACAGTACACTACCTATCCCTGTCAGACTCGCATCGCATCTAATAAAGAACTCTTTATTATAATCAGGGTTTACTAATACCGGTGCTGTAGTCAGCAATCGTTTTAAATTTTCGAAAGCAGCTTGCGCTTCCAATGTCCATTTCAATTTCCCAGAACTTTTCTTTAATAAATCTGTAATCGGTGATACCACGCTTGCATAATTTGGTATGAAACGTTGGTACCAACCAGCCATTCCCAATAGTCTACGTATTTGTTTCACTGTTGACGGAGCTGGATACTCAGCAACAGCTCTTACCTTGTCAGGGTCTGTTCGAAGACCATCTTCACCAACCAAAAATCCTAAGTATTTCACCTCTCTCAGAACAAATTTGCTTTTCTTGAGGTTTATGGTTAACCCAGCCGCTCTTAACAATGAAGAGACTTTGGACAGCAACTCCATATGTTCCTGGAACGTGGAAGAGACTACCAATAGATCATCTAAATAAACAAAGACATTTTCGTGATATTGATGTGGTATCACTTTGTGCATTAGCCGACACATTGTCTGGGGAGCATTGCACAATCCAAAGGGCATAACCCGGAATTGATACAATGGACGACCAGGCACTGTGAAGGCTGTCTTGTCTCTAGATGCTTCTGCCAGAGGAATCTGCCAGAAAGCATCTTTGAGATCAATACTTGAAATGTACTTTGTGCTATTTAGACGACCTAGTAAGCCATCAATCAAGGGAAGTGGGTAAGCGTCCTTTTTCGTTAGTGAATTGACACGACGGCTATCAATACATAATCTGTTTTTACCAGATTCTTTTTGTACCAACACCACTGGCGAGCACCAAGAACTGTTACTCTCTTCGATCACGCCCATTTGAAGCATTCGGTCAAGTTCAGCATAGACCTTTAGTTGAACAGCCGGCGATGTGGGATAATGCCTCTGTTTAACAGGTGCATTATCACCAACATCGATGACATGTTCAACCAAAGAAGTCTTTCCGAGTCCAGACACTTCAAATGACGGGAAAGAATCCTTGATCATATCCAGTTCTCGTTGCTGGTCAGTGGTGAGGTTATGTATATTTAAATTTTGTGGCTCTGTACGAGTCAGTTCACTAACAAATGAAGGAACAATACCAAATTTCTCCCAGAAATCTATGCCCAGGTAGAGCTCTTCTCGTAGTCCAGGGACAATATGAAACCGCATTGGTTTAGTGGAGCCATTCACAGTTATTGGAACTTCTATGTAACCCAAAATTTTATTTGCAGTACCATCTGCCGTACGAATACACGAAGTGTACTTACGGTAAGTTGTACCTGCTGACTCCAATAATTCCAAGGAACTTCTTCCAAGTATTGTGATTGACGCTCCACTGTCCAATAGTCCTGAAATGTGTTTGTCCAAAATCCTTATTGTTAATCGCGGCCGAGGATCCTTTGTTTCTGAAAGGATAGATGAAATACAAACTTTACGAAATAATTTCCTCATCCTCCAATATCTAATATTACGTTCTAGACGTCTAAAATACGTTCGATGTAATGATGGGAAATTAAATGTACTAGGTGATTTTATTCTGGTTTCCTGAGTGGTGATCGATCGTCCTGCGTTGCTACATCTCTCGTCGTTTTCTTCGGGCTCATTGGATGTTGAACCGAGGGTACCATCCCCGAAGCATGTACTCTCGGACGGTAGTTTAACGACGGGTGACAATATGAACAATTTGCATATATAACATCCGGCTTGTTACATTTCCAACAATATAGTTTAATTCTATTCTTAGAGCACTCAGGAGCTCGATGACCGTTTACTCCACATCTGAAACACACTATTGGTTGTCTGGATATTGATGGACCAGGTTGACTGTTGTCAGAGGTTATGCTAGGTCGCTGCAATATCCGTCTCTGTGTTGAATCCACCGCATCAATATATCCATGTTGTTCTGGTTCAGCATCCACCTCATAATCATCCATTTGCTGTACCTCGCTAATTCTTAAATTTGATGTTCTGGTTGGAACTGGTGTGGACCACAAACGTTCAAACTTCTGACATAAAGTCCGAAGTTCATCCATTGAGTGTATTGTTGCTGCTAATGTAGCATTTTTGAGATCCACACTCAGTCCCTCCCGAGCAATCTCTAGCATTTCACGATCAGCAAATGGACGTGCTAAGCGACGGTTTAACGAACCAATCTCCACCAGATATTCGTATACGCTCTCCTTGGATTTTTGTTTACGGTTCAGAAGAACGCGCAAGATCGCCTTATCATCAGTTAGCGTACCGAAGGTCTGTAGGAGTCCCTCCCTTAGCACTGGGTAGGTCACCACCTCATATTCATGAGTTAAATTCAAATAGTATCTGTCGGCCGCTGCTTTCAGATACCGTGGTATGATAGACCTAAGGTCGTCCCATGACACACGGTCTCTTCTGGCAGCCGCCTCCACTCTATGAATGAACTCATGAATATCAGGAGAGTGACCATCCCCTGTGAAGGTTGGAACCCAATTTGAGTCATAACGACTCAAATTGTTCCCACGAACCCCTCGGTACTCCACTGGTGCTAACGCTGGAGCCGCGTCACGCCATACCTGAGGAGGTTGGTTGTATGGTGGTGGTGCTGTTAGTGGAGCTGGTGGATATATTGGTGGTAGTTGTACCTGTGGTACTGATGGATAATTTAATTGTGGTTGTGGTTGTACCAATGCTGGATTGTTATGTGTATGTTCAGACTGGAGTGATGGACCCAATTGTGGTATTGCAAAGTCCTCGGCTCTCAACCCAGATTGCTGGAAATAAGCCGGTGGTAATTGATCTGACCGTCTCTGATGTTGCTGGTTTGGACGATTCAGACTATTTATTGTTTCCGATATTGGCCGTACTGGGATCGGTGTGGATCTCTCATCTGGTTGAAAAGCAGGTGAAGCAGGTGGAGCAGATGATACTCCTGGTTTACTCTGCATAATTGGACGTGTTGATAATGATCCTATTATACTCCAAGCGCGTGACAATTGTGAGATAGCGTAGGTGCGGGCTTCTTGCAAGTCATTGCGAGGACCCAACCTATTCATCCTACCCGTATAATGTAACACTCGATTCGCCAAACCATCCAAGAGGGTCTGATCAATCGGTGACTGAAGTCGACGTACTTGATTTAAAATAAGTTGTGCTGCCTGCACCACCATTTGAGATTCCTCAATCAAATCTCTCGCATGAGACACTGTTATTGGAACTGACCCATGATCTGCATGGTTTCGCAGTTCCTCTGCCCAATCGGCCCCCCCGAAATTCACACCCCGAACCAAACATTCGACCAGCAGTTCGCTGGGTTCTAGACCATAGAACGGATGGTCAACGTCTATTTGGTTTGACATTTTGATGGTAAAATTTATCAAATCCAGAATTCACAAAATCAAACAACAATAATAAAACCAATTCTCAACAACCAAAAAAAAATGTAGAGTTAGTACGACGGAAATGTAAAAGTGAAAACAATAAAAACCGCAAAACGGAAAAAAACAACGAACGCCCCAAAAAAAAACAGAAAATTTTTGTAAAAACCAAACTTGTAAAGGAACAAAAAAACTGTCGTAGCTAATCTTTGCTGAATCTTTACAGAAATTCCTAAGATATTGTATATTAAAATATAATTTATTTATTTAATTTCAGATATACTGAAATATATATATATACCTAAAATTAGTTATTGACGATAGCACCCCTAAAATATATTTATTTATTTTAAAAAAAATTGAAAAATAAAAAATATTCAAAAAGGATGTTTATTTATTGGATGCAACGTCCTAGCTCAAAATATTGATTTATTTTTTTAAAAAAAATAAAAAATATTTATTTATTTCTTGACGTATTGCTTAATTAATAAAAAATTTATTTTATTTAATTACCTAAAATTATTTAAATTTAAAAAAAATTATTTAGTTACCCAAAATTTAATTTACGAAAATTTATTTTATTTAATAAAAATTATTTATTTAATTTTTTGAAAAATTTGTTTGATTTATTTTATTTTTATTTAATATAATAAGAGATTCCCAAAATCTAGATTCGTCTGGAGACACATAAAAGTAAGTATGGCTACAATATCCATTTCATTCAGTATTTGAATTATCGCGTTCGCGAGCCCACTCCAACAATGCATGTGAGAACCGACTAGAAAAGCCCCTAACGACCAGATTCTACAGAACAGTATCTCCCCAACCTAACAAAAACAATCGCAACTGTCACGATTAGACTCCAGGCCCATTTCTACTGACCCAGCTGCGGTTGTTCTACCTAAAAATAAATTACCATTAAACTAATGCCATAGTCGAAGAACGCTCCCGAACACCAGACTTCAAATCCTAAACTTAATGAAAACTGTCTATTGCAAGCTAAATGTAAGAGTGGAAAAATGTTGAAGTTGTGTGAGGTGAAGCCTCGATCCTGATAAAAAAAAATGATTGGTTCTCCTCTTCATTTCGTTAAAGAAGCTTCTGTGCAGGGAATGGTACTACTGGTTTGTACCTAAGTACAGACCAGCAGTAGTCACTCCCTTATCACCAGAAAACTCCTTCTGAAATGAAGAGAAGAAACCAATGAACTTCGATCGCATGTCCATAATGGACAGAGGCGATCTAAGAACATAATTATGTTAAGGAGATAAGCCCCATGGATCCTTTGTTAGAGGTACCGCTGAGAGAAATTATCAATTACACACTTGTAATCATTACACAACAATAAAAAAATTAACACCCAAAAAAAAATCAATTAATTCTAACAAACGCTCAACTGTAGTGGAATGTACAATATTTTCATCGCGAAATTAAAAATAGTTCGAATCTACCACAACCAAAACAGGATTTTCACCGATTATAACCATTAGTGGTAAAGAAATTAAAATCATGTATTTATTTCACGCAGGCCAAAATGCACCGTTAAAACGAGCATCAGATTCCAGATCTAATTTATTAATGTATAAATATTTAAATATGATCTACTATCCAATTCCTATCAATGTATAATATTTGCCAAAGCTACTCACAAAAAGTTCAAATGGCTAAATCGTTTCATCGGTTTGGTTTCTTAATTTCATCTCGTTGGTGCTATTGTAACATAACACTCCACACAAACCACTACATCCGCTTCCTATATACCAAAAATATGTACAAATATGTACAATTATACAACAATTAACCTACTATATACACTATGTACAATGACAGTATAAAAAACAGTCTCCGAAAAAAATTACTGCCCCAAAACGGTTTTTTTTCCAAATTCAGAACAAAATACATTTCAAAGATGCACACAATTTCCCGGGGCCACTTGCGGTCCCAACCACCGTCGAGGGTTCTCTCCCCTGTGATTGGACTCAGAGATAGCGTTCTCTTCAGCCAATATCTCCGCATAAGCGTGCATGACTGACGAGAACTCTACCTCCTCGGCCAACCACGCTGCCTTCTGCTTCTTCCTCCTACTCTTTTTCTCCCTCCACCTTTTCCTATCCCTTTCTAGCCTCCTCAATCGATATCTCTCTCGCGCATCCATCACTTCATCCACACACTCATTCACTTCATCAACTACCACTTCTCCTACCAACTCCTCATTCATCTCATCCACTTCCTCCACTCCATGCACTACCTCATCTGCCCACTCATTTATCTCCTTATTCATCACTCCATCCGCCAACTCATTCACTTCCTCATTTACAATCTCACTTATCACTACATCCAACCATTCATCATACTGCTCATTCGCTATGTCATCCATCAATTCTAAATATAGTTGATTCCTTTTCTCATTCAGTTCTGCATTCATTTTTTCCTGTTCCCTCTCATTCACCACATTCATCACTTCACTCACAATCTCATGCATTACTTCATCTACCTCATTCACACCCGGCTTAACCGCTGCCTGACCCAACTCTCCTGGCCCCGGCCGACGCTTGCTCCTAAACGAGCCAAAATTTCTGACTGTGTGCATTTTTGAGTGTAAGAAATATAGTGTTAATCCAAATACAATTCTACACTATTGTAAAAACCAAATTAAATGTTAGAATTAGAATTTAATCTTTTAGAATATTATATTTAATTAGAGAAAAACAAATAATGGTATTTTTAACACTGGCTCTACCAAGAACTCAAAGACCAAAAGGTTAATGCGAAAGCAGAATACAATTTCCTTTCAAATTCTAATAAGTCTTAGAATTGCTTATTATTTGTCTTCTTCAAGTAAATATTTATATATCCCAAAATTAAATGTACCTGTGCAGCATTTAATGGTCATTTGAATTCGTTATTGCAACTACCGCTGAATTCAATTCTCAAAAATTCCTTTTAAATTTATCAAATTGTGAAATTCTTAAAAATTATTAAAAAAATGAAAAAATTCTATATATATTTGATATATATGTAAAAGAAAAATATACATATAAAAAAAACCCAACTGGTTCTTATCCAAACAAGTTCGAAGTCAACCAAACCGGTTGACACCGCCCAAATACATGAAAAAAAATGAAAAAAATATTTTTCGCGCCGAAAATAGCTCTAAATAACACAACAAATTCGTACCTAACGGTAACAAAACTCCACCGTAATCACGGTATTATATTACCAAAATATTCCCCCGGTCCGTTTTTGGTTCGGCGACAGATCGTTAGTATGGACCTTTCGTACAAAATAATATTAATAATATTGCTACGGGATAGCGTTTATCCCCACAGAATCCTAAATTTGGGAATCTCTTATTATCTGAAAAAAATCTAGCCTATCATTCCAAAGGGGAACGAGGAATAAATAAAAAAATTAATATATTTACTGTAAGTACCTTAACTTATAACTGTTGATTGAAGATTTGGTCTATGTGTTCCAATTCCCTTGACTAATCAACCAACTGTATTGGATGAACTAATTTGTGAACATCAGTTGCTGCTGCTGAATTACACCTTCGTTGTTCGAAATGCCCAATTGAACATTGCCTTTAATCCTTTAACTTTCCACTTCATATTTTGCTTTAAATCCATACGGTTTCTACAACCGGAAAATCCACCATACACTCGACTGTTTCTAACTGTGGTAATATGCTTCGATCACTGTTATCCTTACTACTCATACTTTCGATAACATCATTGGATACTTTATTTTTCATGTACTGCCACTTTTATAAAGCAATCTTTTTCCTTTATGATAAATTAAGTATAAACTTAATGATAACAGAATGAAACACTTTGTTAAAAAATATATATATATTTCATCCAAATCACACACTAATGAAAACAAAGTTAACCTTTTTTCTGTATAAATTAAAACAATTTCTTTTTAAACTCAAAATAAAATGGAATTAGTATTTTTTCTTTAATACGTTTTATTGAGTGTTTAATAACAATCTCAATTCAACATTTTGGTTGAAGACCCAAAAACAGAAAGACCATATTTTCAAACAAAAATGTGTTTTTGTTAATTCTTTTTGACATCTTATCATGTCAAAATAGCTCGGGTAATACTAAAAAGAAATTCAATAAAGATTAATAACGACATCTGTTTGTTAGAATTGGAAATAAAAATTTAGTACGTTCGTTTGCTTTTTATAGTACAATTGAAATTTAACTAGCAGTTAAGTATTAGAAAATTTTAAATTATTGTTAATGTGAAAATGAATGGAAACCAATGAAATACATTTTTATTGAATTGAAAACGAAGATGAATTTGGTTTTATTATTGTTTTGCGATTATTGCGATCGTTACAATGTGAAGCTTTGATAACAATTGATACCAAATTGTTGTCAATACAATAAATTCATAAGAATTTATTTGTTTTTTTAGAGATACAGCAACAGTTTTGCAATCTGGATAACTATTCTTAAGTTCATCTAACGCAAGACTAATTTCGTTTATCTGATATTTCACGGCTTTTATACTGTTAAAGCGATATTCCTATCGAGTATGGCTAGGGGTATTCAAATTAATTTTTAAATATTTTGCTTGAATGACCCATCGCGTTGTCGATGCAGCAAAAATCTTGTATAAATTATTTAATGTAGTGAAATAATTATGACTTTTAATAGTGTGTTTAACACTATCTCCTATCACTAGATTGATGGTGTGTCCACCACATGGCGTATACCATTCTTTGTTGTTAATTTATAAAATTCGACTTTTCACTCCCTTATATTCTCCTTTCATATTGCTTGCGTTGTCGTATGACTGACCACGACAATTAGCAATTTCGATTCATAATATTTTTAATTCCTCAATAAGGACGTGTGCTAAATTTTCGCCGGTTGAGGACAATATATTTACAAAGCTTAAAAAACTTTCTTGTACACTAGGCTTTTGGTCCGCTATTTTGATCTACCGAATAATAATGGACAACTGGTTTTTTTGCAAACATCCGGTGTAGAATCTATCATTACGGAAAAGTGCTTCGATGATTTAATATTACTGACTAATATATGTAAAACTCTATAGAAGCTTGTGGCAAGATAATTTCGTTTTAAACCATCGGTGAAAAATGGTACTTTTTTTCCGTTTCAGTTATTGACTGTAAATGCATTTTTAGTTCTAGAACAAAATCAGCAATCAATTCAATTACTCCCAAAAAATTACCATTATTCGGTTCAAACAGTTTTACGTTGCTTCCTCTAAATGCTTCCTCGAAAAAGTTCCTCTAAAACAAACAGCAAAAAAAGCAACTGAATTTTATGTATATTTGTTTTAAATGAAATCATAGATTTAACTAGATTTGTTTGAAAGTTAAACATTTTGAATTTTCATCTTTGTTTTTCTTTCAATTCTTGGTATTTTTTTGACTATTGGAGAAGTGTTTCTAATGTATTTACTATTTGGGGCCCCAAAAAATAAGAGGCCCAGTGCGATTGCACCTATTGCACTTGCGTAACTACAGCGCTGATTCAAATCAATTCTTATTTGTGAATCGGGTTCCTTATGTGCATTATCTTCGATACATATGTCTTTTACATTTGAGAACACGAACTTTACGTCTCTACTTATAACAATTTTCTTTGCATCTTTATTTAACATACGATATGCCTTTGAGTTCTCATTTGCCTTTGTTATCTAATTTTGATGGTATATACACATAACCCTTTTCACCAAAAATATGAAGATGTTTAGAACATGGGCTTTGGTTTTCTCATTGTTCGTACGGTGTGCCTTTTATTGGCAATCTATTTTGGAGATAATTTGCCGTCATTATCGCTTCACCCCAAAACAAATTTTCCATACCCAGCATCCAATAATAAACATCTTGCCATTTCAATCAGAGATCAATTCTTGCGCTCTGCAACACCATTCTGCTGTGGTGCAGTATACTGATACTCGATTCCTTGACTTTGAAGATAATAACAGTCAACAATATTAATACTATTAGCACTTTCTTTTGCAAGACTTTTAACAATTTCAACATCTCGGTGTCCAAACACTCTGTGCCAGTAGTGATGACAATTTTCCCTATTATGACTAGTTGCCAATGCACAATATTGCATTTTCTTCCGTCATCTGTATAGTCCACCTGATTCATTGGCTTCTGCAATTATCACACTGTTCTGCTTTATTCGACACGTTGACTTTTAAACTGTATTGGAAAACCTTTGTCAATAATTCGTTTAACTGACAACAGATTGACAATTATCGATGGAACATATAAAACATTTTCCTATCGAACTTTTGTTTCTTGATTACGTTCATTTAAACATTTTATCACACAAGTACCCATACTCTGCGACATTTCTTCTTGGCCATTTGCTGTTGTAATCCTTTGTCTAAAGGTATTATCCATTTCAATGAAAGTATTTATGTCATTTGACATATGTCTTGTAGCACCAGAGTCTACTATCCATCCACTGCAATCATAAGAAGTTACAAAACAATAATCAGAATCAGTAACCTTATTTGAGTGTTTTGAGTTGAGTGTTTTCTTGTTTCGCTTTCCAAATTGTATATTTAGAACAATTCTTCTTCATATGTCCCGGCTTATGGCAGACAAATCACTTTAATTTCCCTCCATGAAATTTGTTGACACTATGTGACGTCTTAAGTGCTGTATCGTTACTTGTTGTAGTAAGTGACTCTCCTTAATTTGTCGTTTACATTTTTCAATGAGTTTTAACTGAACAAGATTTACAGTCAAATCTTTTTCCGTGCGAGTTTCTAATGCTGTAACCATTATATCATAACTTGAAGGAAGACTGCTTAGTAACATTGCAACTACCCAGCTGTCAGTTAATTTATCCTTATCACTTATAGCATCAAGTTGTTCAAACAACGTAGTAATATCATTTATATGCTCTTCCATATTACCACCTTCCCTTAATCTAAGACTGTATATTCGTCGCAGAGTTTGAACTTTATTGCTTACTGTCGACTTTTCATGATAACCTTGTACACTTAACCACGCATCTTTTGCCGTATTAACCTTCCGGATATGTCGTAGCTGGTTATCTTCAACTGCAAGACCAATTAAAGACGTGCTTTATCATCTCTCTTTTTCCAATCATCATTTACAGGATCAGGAATATCTTTAGTGATAACATCCCACAAATTTTCTCGAAGAAATAACATTTCCATGAGGTACTTCCACACAAAATAATTTGCGTTGCCAAGTTTTGAAACTGAATACTTTAATAATTCGGTCATAACCTCAAAATTTATTCAATAGAAATTAAAATTACTTTATTATATGGCAAAACTTTATTATATGGCAAAATTTTACACTTTAATTAATGTGACTGGGCCAATAACCTGGTAGAGATTAAGATAAGCAGTGAAACAACTTTTATGAGAGATATTTTATTAGTACAATAAAAATGTGTTTTATTTATGTCAAAAACAAAACTACAGTATAGAGATATATATACCACGGTTCGCCTACAATGAAATATTTTTTCATAGCAGTCTTCTTTGAGTCGAATAGAACAAAACTCAACCGTTTTTGAAATCGGTTGCCGGGAGGGATTTCGAGATATCTCGCAAAAATGGATTTTTGACCGATTTTACCTCGATTTCGCAACTTAGGCTAAAATTTTTTTTGTGAAATTGCCCAAATTTCACTGGAAAACTTAAAACGAATTCAACTTCAAACGTTTCAAAATGCCCAAATGTCTCATTAAAAAATTTCAAAAATAATTGATATATCGTTTTTTTCCACTTTTTATACCAATTTTTTTCACTTTAATTTTTTTCAGTCCTAGTTCGTTTTAAGTTTTCCAGAGAAATTTGGGCAATTTCACAAAAAAAATTTTAGCCTAAGTTGAGAAATCGAGGTAAAATCGGTGAAAAATCCGTTTTTGCGAGATATCATCTCGAAATCCCTCCCGGCAACCGATTTCAAAAACGGTTGAGTTTTGTTCTATTCGACTCAAAGAAGACTGCTATGAAAAAATATTTTATGTTGGTTGACTTTTTATTTAAACTCATGGTAGGCGAACCGTGATATACGATAACAGTTGCGTGCATGTGTTTGGTTCCAACATAATCAACGTCTTATACTACGTTCATATTACGATGAAATCAAGCTCGAAATCACCCAAAATTAAAGATTTCAAAAAACTGTTCACATTATCATTAACATGATTAAGTTTGAAATCTATTTGCACACATTCCAAATCTGTGAAAAAAATTTTAATTTCAGCTATGTTAAAGATATCCAAATAGATTTGTCTGTTTTTTTTTTTACTTTTTTTTGAGTCCAAACCTCCATCTAAAGAAAAATTTTTTTGTATGATTCAAAATTTTATTGAAAGCCATCTTTTTATTTGAATTCAAAACAAAATATTTGATTTATTAAATGTCACTTTTGAAGTAGGGCTGTATTTTTTTTTCGAAAATCAAATATTCAGGGGTGCTTAGCGTGATTTAGAATGGATTTGATTTAAATCAACTTTCGACATGATTTTAGTTTTGTATGAAAAAATTAAACAAAACAAGCTGATAATCGAGCTGAAATCAAAAATTGTTTCAAATCATGGCAATGTGAACGTAGTATTATATAACTTAAGTTTGATGTTACTTGATACATACGGTAATCCAAGGAGAGGATTAAAAACATACTACCTGAAAAAATAAACGCTATCCTCGGGATTATGAACGTAACTAAGATTGTCTCATGTCTGACAGAAAGCTGCGAATGTCTCCATATTATTGTACCAATTCTCAAAATTGTTGCGAGAAATTAAACTGCAAGCAATTGTGGTCGAAAATAGAGAACAAGAAACACAAACGCAGTCAGAAACAATAGATTCAGGTATAGAAATGTATAGAGAGTCTCAAAACCCTCTATCATTCAATAGAGAAATCATTAATGATCCCGTGTATGGTTCAATCAGCTCAGATGAGGAGAATCTCCAAACGATTTCAGATTGACTTCAAGAAGAGAATGACGATATAGCTGCTGGTAGATCTTACGAGTAAGATAAAGAGAATTTGCACCCAAATTTAATTCAGTCAAAGACATTTTTGGTTATTAATGTACCAACTGAAAACAAAGATTTCAAATACAAATATGTTGCAGTTGCTGATACCTCAGTTGATGAAGATGATGATACAAAAGTTTTCTGCGTTGTTAGCGGGAGTCAACAAAATTGTTCAAAATTGAACATAATGATGTTTCATATGTCGCCCACGAAGTTGTTATAATTTTACCCACACTGAAATAGCAGAAAAAGTTGTCTTTTATTAAATGCCATTCTTCTAACTTTCATTTCGTTTGGTTAAAACGTGTATCAAGCATTAGAGGTCTTTAACCTAAGCGATAATTCCTAACTATAAAAAAAATATAAATTTGATTTGACCGTTTTCAAGAAATCGGGGTACATACATAAAAAACAAACAAGCAAACATAGAGCCTCCTTCTTTTTTGAAGTCCATTAATTAATTTCAAATGATAACTAGCTGTTAAAAAAACCTATATATCTGAACAGGTTTTTCGGTTAAATTTACTTAAAAAACGTAATTTTAGTAAAAATTATTATGTACAAACGATGACTGTACCTAATACTTAGTTGCAAAAAAATGTAAAATTTATTTAATTATTTGATTTGACTAGTCAGTTCAGGTCATACTTTTGGTTACTATTATTTTTTTTAATAAAATGTTTGTTAATTTTGGTTTTGTTAAGTACATATCCCTACGTGGAATTAGTTTAATTATAGTTATATGTTTTGTTAGTGTATTTTTAACGAATCTAGGTATTCAAAATATCTATATACTTAACTCTTTGAAATTTATTATATTTGTTTTATTTTTAGATTCATGTCACAGTGAAAAGCCCAATTTATTAAATCTCGTTAAATTTTTTGATTTGTTTGATAATCTTAAAAATATAAATCATATAAGTAAGAAGCCAAAATTAGCGTTATTAGTGCCGTTTCGTGAACGATTTAGTGAATTAGTAGAATTTGCTCCATATATGACAAAATTTTTAAATAAACAAAATATACCACATCATATATTTTTATTAAATCAAGTTGATTCATATAGATTTAATCGAGCCTCACTTATAAATATCGGTTTTTTATATTTCAAATCGGATTTCGATTATATAGCAATCCATGATGTCGATTTACTTCCGCTTAACGATAACTTAAAATATGAATATCCAGCTGCAGGTCCGTTGCATCTAGCTGCACCACAATATCATCCAAAATATCATTATATAAGTTTTATTGGAGGTATTTTATTATTAACATGTGAGCATTATGAAATGCTTAATGGAATGTCTAATAGATATTGGGGTTGGGGTATGGAAGATGATGAGTTATATTCGAGGATTAAGGACAAAGGTTTGCCGATTTTAAATCCAATAAATATAACAACGGGAACAACGGATTCTTTTTTGTAAGTTGTTTTATTATTTTTTAAACAATAATAAATGAGTGTGATTTGTTTTTATCTGACGGTTAAACCAGACGAAAAAGAAAAAGTTCATACTTGGTTCAAAGATCTTTTTTCAAATCGAAACCTGTGCTTTCGGAAATTACAAAACAAAATTGTTTTGGATCAAGGTTTGGTTAGAAATAAAATTAACTGGATTTTAATTGGATTTGGTTAGAAATAAAATTAACAGTTAGTGTATAATGGATATTGTGATAAAAGTAATTTATTGTATGTACAAGTGTTAATATGCAATATTTTATTTTTCAAGCAAAAGTTTACAATGTGAGCGGGACATCATCACGACCATGTCGGACGTAATTCGAAACCCGCCTGAATATGAAAAGTTTATTGCGTTGAAATCAGAGATCATCGGCCAACATCAACATTTTATAGGCGCCAATTTTTTGTTTAGTTAAGTGTTGTGTTATAGGAATTACAAGATGAGTCACAACAACACATATATTGTCCCTTCTGAAGCCGTGAATGATGATGATCTACTAAAAAGTCTTTGGCTCCAACGACTACCGGAATCTGTTCGATCCATCGTAGTGGTTCAAGAGTCTGACCCAATTGTTAAACTTCTGAAACCAGCCGATAAGATTTGGGAATAAAACCGTCCATCTACATCATCGATTTGTAGTCCCAGCATGCGAAAGATAATTTGAAAAGTCACGTGACCCTTGACGAACAGCAGCGACAATTTCTTTCTCGTTAAAGATTTGGGCGTTCTTCGCTAAACCGTTTTAGAAGTTGATCACATTCGAAGTCGTTCTCATGCAATGCACCTAAAAAGTCGGGTTTATATTACTATCATTTTCGTTTCGGTGTTGATGACAGGCATCGCCGTGGTAAATGTTCTTCCACCAAGTCCTATATCAAACACTATCATAGGTCGGGAAACTAGTAAGTCGTCCCTGCGTTATTGCGACGGATAATAAGACGTCACAAAATCGTCGTTTATTTGTTAAATGCCCCAAAACAAAAGTTACGTTCCACATAGATACTGTAGCTGATGTCTCAGTTGTTCCTTCTGCTCTTTAAAGACAAATCTGGCGATTCATGCAATATGATCTACGCTGCAAATGTTTCAGAAATTATTAGTTGTTATATTACTCTCATCAATCTAGATTTTCGCCGTGACTTCCACCACGCATTCAATGTCGCTTCAGTAACCAGGCCTATTAAAGGTGCTGATTTTTTGACAATGTTTAGAATCATAATGGACTGCCGTCATCTTTATTCCGGCCGCATGGAGCACTTTTCTCTACATATCCAAGCCTTACTCAGGAAACTAGGTACGATTCACATATTAACACAACATAGTGTATCGAATTATGATAGAACTCTCATACGCACGTTATCACCGTTTGAACCCGGAAAAGCAGAATAGCTAAGAGTTAATTTGAGTATATGGCATAATTGGGGTTGTGCAAACAATCGGTATCAACCGTTTCTTCTATTTAATACTGAAACGCGCCAGCAACGACTTTCGTCATTGCGGGGATTACAGGAGATTAAACGGTGACAATACTAGATTGGCATCCGCTCCCACATATTCACAATTTTTCCTTGCATTTACAAGGTTGTACTATATTTTCAAAGGCAGACCCGATTCGAGCCTACCACCATATACCCTTTGTTGCAGAAGATGTATTTAAAACTGATCACAACTCCTTTCTGAACTTTTTGAGTTCATGTGAATGCTTTATGGTCTGCAAAATGCAGCACCGACCTTTCAGCGTTCTGGGATGGAGACACAAAGGGGTTGGATTTTACTTTCGAATACACCGACAGTATATTTATGGCAAGTCGATCAGATTCCGAACATATCGAACACCTTCGTATTCTCTTCCAACGTTTCACGGATTCCGGAATCGTTTTAAAAAAGTGTGTGTTTTCGGTGCAATTCTGCTCAACTTTCTACGTCATAAAATTTCTAAAGATGGGAACTAACCATCTAAAGAAAGAACGATGGCTATAGACTTCCCTTTCCCCAACAAAAATCCGTTAGAAAAGTGCATCGTCTTATCAGTATGGTCATTTAATATCACCTATTTATCACTCACTTGGCTGATTATCTCGCCACTATATTCCCAAATTTCGTTGTTACAAAATAAAAAAGACATAATTTTCGTGGTCATTTTGGTGACCAGGCAGCTGTGGATAAAACCACAGCGGCTCTGACTTCGATTAAACTTCTTGCACACCAAATGGAGAATGGTGAACTTCGCATTACAACTGATGGATCCAACATCGCAATGGTGCCGTTTTGGAGCAATATAACAACATATGTTGCGAACCATTGGATATCTATTCCAAAAAACTTACCCCTACTGAAGTCAAGTATTCTGCTTTTGATCGCGAATCACTCGCAATCTATTATACTATCAAACATTTTCGGTATTTTATTGAAGGCAGAGAATTCGTTCGCAATCCTTACTGATCACAAACTACCGACTACTGCCATTTCGTTTAAATCAGAACGTAATCCCTGGTAATCTCGTCAATTAGACTAGCTTGCATTTCACATCAGACATTTGCTGCAAAAAAGGTGTAAGTAACGTGGTGGCAGATGCTTTATCTAAGAAAGTGATGATGAATTGAAATCTCTCGATTCTGCCTCCGATTTTAAAATATGGTGTGAGACTTGTACTTGTACATTCCTCTAGAATTGCGTTTCCAAGTATAAGCATCTTGTAATCTATGAATCTGGACACGAGGTATTGGTCTAAATCAAATTTTGCAGGTTAGAAAGCAAAATCACGCCACACGCGTTCCGAAGTGGCTCGTTTCGACATGGCAGCTGAAAGATTTGAGCATATCCATATGGATCTCGTCGGACCATTATTACCTTCCAACAACTACACATGCCTATTGATCATAATTGATAGGTTTATGAGATGGCCCAAGGCTATTCCGCTAGGGGATATGCGTACATCCACGATAGTGCATCCGTTTGTTGATCAATATGTCGCTAGGTTTGGTGTTCCACTGGAGAGTACAACTGATCAAGGAACACAGTTTGGTGGTAATCTATTTTAAGAACTAAACATGCTGTTGGGTTCACACAGGTAACGAATCACAACCTATCGTCCACAGGCCAATGGTATGATGGAACGTTCCCCTCATCACAAGAAAGTCTCTCTTTACGGCAGAGAACAGACTCTGAATTGGAACACTGAGCTTTCATTAAAACTTCTCGGTATACATTCTTTGGTTAAACCTAACCTCAGATATACTCCAACCGATCTCGTATACGAGCAGGCACTCAAAGTTCCTGGTGAACTTTTGCTGCATTCTTTTGAGACATCGACGGGTGGATCAATAAAGACGCTCGCTGCGCAACATCGTACCGCAGAATGCCCGGTGTCAACCTCAAAACAATATATACATTCCAAAGGACTTAACGGACTGATGCCATGTTTTCGTCAGAGGAGACCGAGTTAAGATGGGCCTAACCCCACCACATGAGGGATCCTTTAAAGTTTTAAAAAGACTATATACTTGACAAACTATAATGATTCTGTTTTGTAACCCTAAATATTATCTTAATAAGGGATGATCGATGACTAATCTATGTAGTTTTATGTTCAATGTGCCTATTTTAAAAACCCATTTACTTTACTTACTTTTTCTTTCACCGGCAGTAACAGGTAGAGGTTGAAATCAATTTTTGCTTTCACATAAGCGAAAATACAATCCGAATGATGATGTTAATTTATTTTACGTTCGTTAAATTTTTTCAGAGATCTACAGCAACAGACAAAACGACCACGAGATAGTGTACGATGTTTTGGTCAATTCGATGCAACAAATGTACGTGATCGTGAAACTGGTTTAAATAATGTTCAATATAAATTAATAGGTAAAAATGAAATAATCATTGAGAAAACTCGAATAACTATGCTAAATATCGAATTAATATGCGATAAAAAATTAACGCCGTGGTGTAATTGGTGTGATACAGAAACGACTTAAAACAGTTTAAATACAATTTTATAATTTATATTTTTATATTTATATGTTAATCATATATAATTAAAATAAAGATAATAGCTTAAGAAATAATTTAATACATATATGTCTTTGTTTTATTCAAATTGCTTTGAGCACGATAACTAATTTACAAAAAATTAAAATTAATATCACTGTTTTTTACAAATAATTTCTCAGACCCTAGCCATAGAATACATATGAAATTTAAAAAAAAAAATGATTTCAATACAAAATAACTTAGCTTACGTTTATTTTTGATAGTGAAACGTGTTTTGTGCACTATACTATCGGCTGTAGTGTTGATATCGATAACGGTAACATAAATTTCACGTTAAACGAGTTTTAAGTAATAAATAAACCAAACATTAATTCAAAACAAGTTAAACTGATTGTCGGACTTGAGGTATTGTATGGTTTAATGCAATTGAGTTCTGGTTTAAAGGTATAGATAGCATTTCAAACATGACAAATGATTTTTTGATTAAGGAAGTAAGCGACTAAAATTTAATTTCGAATGCAATTCAACTATTGTTTTAAAATTTAAAAAAAATTCAAATGAAACACTTGTCTTTTTCGCAGAATTTGAATTGGATTTATTTAGATTAAATAACTATCTTCAAGAGCTTATATAAAACTGTTTCATAAAAGCTTCAGAAGATAGCATAAAGCCTGAAATGTAAGTACCAACGATTTCAACCATAAACTTTATTGTTTTAAAGTTTCATAATTTTAATTTCTTTGGATCGGTATCGTTAGATAAATTTATGATTATCATATTCCTTTACCTCAAAAACATTTTTGTTTTAAAACATTCAACAAAAATATAATTAACATTAACGATTTAAATCATTTCGTTTAAATTTTTTTTTTTATTCGGCGGTTTTACTTTAAGAACTTGTTTAATTAAAATAAATCATATAACATAACATGCAAAAGATTCCATATTGAGGAGGATTTTGGTAAGTTTCCACCTTAACCTTATTCGTCTATACTCTATCTAGTATTGAGTTTTATCTGCAGACAATATAGGAAAGCCATTTGTAAGTATTAAAAGTACCGATTAAAATTATTTGCAACAACCTCCTTCCTTTACCTTAACATAATAAAAAAAAATTACTTATAAATTATTATTTGTTAAGCTTTGAATAAATTTTTAACTTAAATCAAGAAACAAAAAAAAAGAGTTATATAGATAACAATATTTAGAATTTATGTAAGTTTTGAAGCTTATATTTTAACAACTGCATTCACAAATTTAATTAATAGTTCAAAACTGTATAAATTAAATACATTAATGTTTTTGCTATATTTAAATATTATTTAATTTAAGAAATAAATCAACAACTTGACTTCTTATTTTATTTAAATTAAATATCTATAATCTATACAGGGCATGCAGTATTCAATTTCTTTCTTTTAACCTGAAAGTAAAAAAAAAGAAACAAACAAACTATAGATTTGAAAAGGATAAACTAATATTTAACATGCAGTAAAGTAAATTTTAATCATATAACTAAATTTTAGGAATTTGTATGGAAAGTAATAAAAGCTATAGTGCAAAATGTCTCACATAAATTTGATAAAACTGGACTAAAAATACATTTTATTCCTAGCCTCTCAAGCCCTAGAATTATATTTATTGTTTAACGAGACATAAAAAATAACAAATATTTGGCGGCTAGAGTTCGCAAATTTCGTACAAGAAATGGTTAATTTCGCCAGAGAGTATTTAAAAATTTAGAAAGATTGGGTCAGTTGGTGAAACTAAACACACAGGTCGTCCTATAACAAGTTAAATATGATTCGGAGTCATGGACAATAATTGCAAATTTCAAGAACCCATCGACAGCGTATACTCACTAAAGTTCTGCTTCTCCAAAATTCAATTGATACAAGAACTGAAGCCTAATAACCCTAGAGGAAAAAAAATTCGTTAAATTGATTATAAAACATTAACAAGTTAACACACTGGGATATTGATTCTTTGAGCAAAATCACCCTACGCTCATTTTTATCGTTGGTTTCGTTAATCGTCAAATTTGCCCATCTTCGTAGAACCTACATATGATTATAGAAAAACAAATTCATCAAGAACGTGTCACTGTTTGGGGAGGATAGTGGGCTAGAGAAATTATTGGACTATACTCCTTCGAAAATGAGACTTTTCAAGCAGTGACTGTTGCTGGTGCTCGATACGGCGACATGATAATCGAATTCTTTTTGGCTATATTTAATGATATTGATGGTTTCAATAAGACTATGTCACATGCAATACCACTGAATTTTTTGGGGGGTTATTTGAGATTCATTCACATTTATGCAAATCTTGGCAAAAAGTTCGTAAGTATCAGAAATGCCATAAGGGACATTTGCCCGATGGAGTAAGCCCGATGGAGTACTAAGCCCTTAGACCGAGCCAAAATCTACATGGTATTTTTTCTTGTGTGCTCAGGACTTAATTCTTGCATTAGTCTATGCTATATATCCACACAAAAAAAAATTGAACCAATCTGTGCATTACAGAGCTAGTGTTTTCACAACTAGTAAAACAAGAAGCGAGGTTTGTTAGCTATAAATATTTATATCTCAAAAACGCTTAAAAATCTAAAAAAAAGTTAGATCAAACTCACGTTATTTAACGATTTCTAATTTTTTTAGTACAAACTTTTTTTCTCAGAATTACAACAACAAAGTTTCAATAGAACTTTATGAGTTTGGGCTCAATTTGTTTGGAAACATTTTTTTTTAATGTCACTAAAAGCAAAGAGACCATTGTAAAAAACTTCTACTATACTAAACTTCCTACTATTTTAGCACACACTTATTCAGATAATTATAACACAAAAGTTTTAGTGAAACTTTCTGAGTTTCGACTCAATTTATTTGGCAACTTTTGTTTTTTATTGTCACTGAAAGCCAAGAGACCATTTTAAAAAATTGAGCCGAAACTGGCCGATTTCCTAAATTTTTTTAGTACAAACTTTTTCCTCAAAATTACAACAAAAAAGTTTTAGTGAAACTTTCTGAGTTTCGACTCAATTTGTTTGGCAACTTTTGTTTTTTATTGTCACTGAAAGCCAAGAGACCATTTTAAAAAATTGAGCCGAAACTTTCCGTTTTCCTATTTTTTTAGAACAAACTTTTTTCTCAGAATTACAACAAAAACGATTTATTGAAATTTTATGAGCTCAATTTGTTGGGTCACTTTTTTTAAATGTCACTGAAAGCAAAGAGCTCATTTTAAAAAGTTGAGCAGAAACTTGCCGATTTCCTAAATTTTTTTAGTACAAACTTTTTCCTCAAAATTAAAACAAAAAAGTTTTAGTGAAACTTTCTGCGTTTAGGCTCAATTTGATTGGCAACTTTTGTTATTTATTGTCACTGAAAGCCAAAAGACCATTTTAAAAAATTGAACCGAAACTTTCCGTTTTCCTATTTTTTTAGTATAAACTTTTTTCTAAGAATTACAACAAAAACGATTTATTGAAATTTTATGAGTTTGAGCTCAATTCGTTCGGCCACTTTTGTTTTAAATGTCACTGAAGCAAAGAACCCATTTTAAAAAGTTGAGCAGAAACTTGCCGATTTCCTAAATTTTTTTAGTACAAACTTTTTTCTCAGAATTACAACAAAAAGGATTTAGTGGATCTTTCTGCGTTTAGGCTCAATTTGTTTGGCAACTTTTTGTTTTTTATTGTCACTGAAAGCAAAGAGACCATTTTAAAAAATTGAGCCGAAACTTACCGATTTCCTTTGTTTAGTACAATCGTTTTTCTCGGAATTACAACAAAAAAGATTTAGTGGAACTTTATGAGTTTGGGCTCAATTTGTTTTGCATCTTTTGTTTTTTAATATCACCGAAAGCAAAGAGACCATTTCATAAAATTAAGCCGAAATTTTCCGATTTCCTAATGTTTTAGTACAAACTTTTTTCTCAGAATTACAATAAAAAAGTTTTAGTGGAACTTTCTGAATTTCGGCTCAATTTTTTGTAATGGTCTCTTTGCTTTCAGTGACATTAAAAACAAAAGTTGCCAAGCAAATTGGGTCGAAAAAGATCAGAAAGATCCACTAAATCTTTTTTGTTGTAATTCTGAGAAAAAAGTTTGTACTAAAAAAGTAGGAAAACGAAAAGTTTCGGCTCAATTTTTTAAAATGTTCTCTTGGCTTTCAGTGACAATAAAAAACAAAAGTTACCAAGCTAATTGAGCCTAAACGCAGAAAGTTTCACTAAAACTTTTTTGTTTTAATTCTGAGAAAAAGTTTGTGCTAAAAAATTAGGAAATCGGAAGTTTCAGCTCAACTTTTTAAAATTGTCTTTTTGCTTTCAGTGACATTAAAAACAAAAGTTTCAAAACAAATTGAGCCCAAACTCAGAAAGTTCCACTAAAACTTTTTTGTCGAAATTCTGAGAAAAAAAAATTTGTACTAAAAAATTTAGGAAATCCCAAAATAACTTGGATTTTATCAAACTTTATTTGTGTGATGTGTGATATTTGTGTGATATTTTTAAGCGTTTTTTAGATACAAGTATTCATAGCTAATAAATTGCCGCTGTTGTTTGACTATTTGAAAAAACGCTAACTCTGGGATGCACCAATTGGCCCAATTTTTTAGTGGGTAATTAGCATAGACCAATCCAAGACCTAAGCCATGAACACAAAAGAAAACAAAACAATGTACTTTTTCATACAAAAATGGGTCGGTTTAATAACCCTATTATATGTACTTTGATTGAATAAAAATATTACAATTTCAAAAACTCCGTTTTATGTTTAATTCAAAATTTGCGTAAATTTTGGGACACTTTTTATAACTGATGCAAGATCTTATAAACAAATATTAAAACACTGACCTTAAATATGTCGATTAATCAAATGATCGTGTAGGAATCGTAGCACTACCATCCACCTAACCCTGTTCGTCCCAAGTAGAAACTAACTTAGTCTTTACAAATGACCAATGATGGTTTTATCTCGTTGACTTTTCTTATCCTATAAAGTATGCTAACGACAATGTAGGTCATAGTTTTGGTGATACCCTTTCTGATAGAGGAAGCTTTCTGATTTGCTAACTTTCAGCAATAATGGTCATTTACTGAAAGATTCTGTTATCAGTAGTACATATTTGTTATGATTATAAGCTAATAATTAGTTAGAACTAGTGCCACTACACCACACCCATTGCGATTTTCTCAAATGATGTACCAACATAGCACTACGGCATTTCTGAAAAATGGTTTCAAGTAGTGTGAAAATGGTTTCAATTAGTGTGAGAAGATAATGATAAACTTTTGGGACACATTGATCAAAATGGTGAAGCTTCCACCATACAACTGCTGACTTTTCACACTTTGTTGTTAAAGTTTGTGGGAAACATAATGAACTTCGTTCATTAATCATTTTTGATGACACTTTGACAAAATATGAAGATTTAAATGACAAAGAACTGATTAGTTTTTGGACGATATTGGGATAATTGGTGGGGCCTCCCGAGCACCAGTTTATTTGAAACTACAATAACATCAGTTCCTGATTATTTATTTTGATTAAACTTGGTGTATATACTTAGAGTATGATTTGTAACAGTTCTGGTTTCCAACGTTCCGGTTTATCACTTCCGGTAAAATTTTATTTTACTTTTTCTATTCGTACAACAGAATTTACGACTGTTGGGATACTTAAGCTTTCTTTAATACGTGAAATCTATATCTTTTAACAACATAGTACCTTCGAATAAATCAGGACTGCAACATCCCTACATGGAATTATTAGTGATTTCAAATTGGATTTAGTCCACGTTGAGCTGCCCCACTGTTTTTGTTTGAAATGGGCTGTTTATGTCGCGGTCAAACGAGCTTGTCCACAGTGAGGTGTTCTTTTACCTCTCAAGTGGACCATGGTAGTTAACAGTTTTCCTAAAAGACTGAATGAATCGGGACTCTATTCTTAGAGTAACGCTGACATACTGGCAATTGGGTAAGACCTTCGCATTGTGGTGGATTAGACGCAAAACTTAGTGAAGTTGTTTGAAGAGTGGTGTGGAGAAAAAGAAATGACAAGGCTGTCATTTTTTTTGTCAATGGCGTCGGGCCTTTCCAAAAGGTTCCAACATGACCTATGCGGATCTGCAGAGCAATAATCAGATCAACACTTGTTTTTGCATATGTTGTCTGGTGGCCAAAACCGGAGAAACAATACATCCGTGTTAGATTAAATAAAAAACAGAGAATGGCATGTGTGGGTGCCACTTGTTTAATGCGTACTACACCAACACTTTCGTTGGAAGTCATGTTGGGTTTGGCTCCTTTACATGTACATGTGGCGTGCATGGCTAAAAAGGCTGACTGTCTACTAAAAATATGTGGCAGGAAAGTGGGTAAACAAAGGGCAAGCTTGCGGTCAAGGTCACATGCTTGAAAGATCACGGACAGATTGTCCGGAAAAAGAAATGCATTGTGACGTTATGACCAAAGCATATAACTTTGAGAAAACCAGCTGAACTGATTTTCTTTTGCGACTGACCCTCCAGCGAGATCTATGTTTTCTTTACGGATGGTTTACTATTGAATGAAAATGCGAGGGCTGGTATGTACTTGGAATAAAATAATGTCATAAGTAGCAAGAAATTTCCTCATGGACGGTTCTGTACACTTCTTCAATCGGTAGTGTATGCTATCAATAAATGCACGCATGTAATAATTATTTTGCGTCTGCTGTGAAAACAAATTTGAATCAGTTCGGATATTAACAGCTATTAAAACACTGGTAAATTCAGAGACTACTTCCAAACTACTTCTTCAATTAGTGCAGGAAACATTTTTGTAGGATAGCGCAACTCAACAACATCACACTGCGGTGAGTTCCAGGTCATAGTGGCATTTCGGGCAAAGTAAAAGCAGATATTTTTTTAAATCCTGAAGAGGTAAACTCTGAGCACTATGGTCGTTGTCCTAACAGAACATGGAAATCTAAATGGGCACCTTTTAATACCATGGGACTTAGAGAACCCACTCTGTGGGTGTTGTTTTGAAGAGAAGGAGGATTCTGAAAACTATTTGTGTGTATGCCCGACCTTTTCTAGTATCAGAGCTAGGATTTTTTACTCTAACACTGTAGAGGTCAGTACTATCAAACTGTTGCCAATATAGTCGGTTTTAAATTTCATTAATCAGACAGAAAAGTGTGTGGAATAGGTTTTATTGATAACTTTAATAATATTAAACAAAAAGTTGGAAGTGACTTGAAATGTTTATCCTAGCTCTCCCCTTCGTAACTAAGTGTCACAAAATTAAAGAGTCGTTCTTCCCCATAATGCGTTACGTAATTTAGGTACAACCCCTTCGATAACCAGCACCGATTCAGGTTTGACCTGGCGTCATCGAGACGTGCACGGTAGGGATTGCAATCCCGGGATTTTTTGCATGACAAATCCCGGGATCCCGGGATTCGTCATGCAAAAAATCCCGGGATTGCATTCCCTAGTACAAGGTCATTTTCGAATTCCGAATTTGAATACAAAATCGCCCAGGAAGGCCAAATTTTACTTATTTCTGAATAATTCACTTACGCTCTCCACCAACAGCCTACAAATACCAAGCATACGGTAATTGTTTGTCGAGTCATACCAACATTAATACCTGAGAATGTGGCTCACCAATCTAAATAATACAGACCAATCTCGCTACTATCACCGATTGCTAAACTAATAGAGTCTATCTTCTTTCCAACTCTAAAAGGACACGGCTCGGCTCTCTCAAACACTTCTACGTTCAACCTTAGTAAACTCTTATTAGGTTTACTCAACTCAGCTTTTCCATTGACAGTTAAAAGATGCCTCTCGAGCTATATTCGAGGTCACAAAACATTTGTCGAATTTCAGAACAAAAAGTCTTAATACCAGTCACCAACCATTTTTAATTTTTATGTATCAAGCCTGTCTCAACTATCAACTGAGCGATCACATAGATAAAGTATAGTCACCCTGTTCACGATTTGGAAAAGAGAAATATATGAAAAACTTGACCTCGTAGTCGTAGTAAGCTTCAAATGAGTAACAATGTGCTGGAATTTTTTTGCTAGTTTGGACAAAGACAAGGAAACCATTACACCACGTACAAAGCCATTGTTCGGCATCAGTATAGTCCTCACAGCTGTGTCAAACATCGTAGAGGAAATTACAAACACAAAATGATGCACGAAGACTAATTTTTTGGACAAAGACTAAAACTACCAGTTACACTATACAATGATCTATTGGCGCCCCTTCTCAACTGCCACTAGACTAGTCGTTAAAAATTAAATTTTTCCAGATACACCGTAAACAAATTCTTTTTGGTGAAAAAACACGAGGACAATTTTTTTTTGAATAAAAATCAAAGATAACTTTTTGTCAAAATCTTAAATATCTCATGAAATATGCAGATTTAAAAAAAAAATCATGTTTTTGAAGGAAATTTAACTCTCTACAAAACAGATTTTAGTCATTTTTTTCCTGATGAAAATTTTGACGTAAAAGTACTAATTTTGTTTTTTCTTTTCACGAATCACGATTATATTTTTATTTTTTTGATTACATAGCGGAAGAAAAAAATTAGTACTTTTTCGTCATCCTTATTATTTGTTTTTAATGAGTTATCAAGATTTTCAAATTTTTTTTCAAAATATCATCAGAAATATATGTTTTAGGCAAAACAGACTAGGACCTTTTTTTATAGAGAATTGTCTTTCCTACAGAAATAATTATATGATTTTTTCTTAAATTGCATATTTCATGAGAAATTTAAAAGATATTTAAGAGATATCTAGGATTTTATCTAAAAAAAAATGTCCTCGTGTTTTTTTCACCAAAAATAATTTTGTTAGTGGTCGTCTGCGAAATTTTTATTTTTAACGACCGGTCTAATGATCACCCATGTAAGAGTTGGAAAAACAATTTGATACCATAGGTCTAGGTTTTAGGAATAGAGTTATAAAACATGTTTACAAGCATTTAGAACATATTTTATTGAGAATTTGATCGAAAATACATTCTGCATTGAAATCAACGTTAAAATAGTCATTTACATACTTTTGGTTACACCAATACTAATCTAAAACATTAAATAATTTACTGTAATACAGTCCCTATAATTAGGATTTAAACGTAACATTTATATTAAACTTGAGCAATTATTATCATAGAACGTATACTATTTGTATGAGGTTTTCACTTTCCTAATTTAAAATTTTAGATTTATCTATGTTGAGTGTATAAATCTAATTAATAAATAAACTAACAAATATTGGCACTCGGTACATTAAATTCATAATGGATGTCTTATAACTAATATAAAATAATACAACGAAGACGATTTAAAGGACTCAACATGGCATGCAAAAGTCAACATAATATACTGACATATGTTTTCAATA
The DNA here is from genome assembly GCA_963693315.1 of Diogma glabrata. Classification (NCBI taxonomy): domain Eukaryota; kingdom Metazoa; phylum Arthropoda; class Insecta; order Diptera; family Cylindrotomidae; genus Diogma; species Diogma glabrata. The sequence goes on along the minus strand of OY856188.1, from coordinate 276,933,654 downwards.
GGAGGGTTTTTTTGTACAAACTACACTAGTATACCTAATTTTGTTATTGTACGCATGTTCCGAATTAAAATTCTAAAAAAAAACTTCGAATAAAAATTTGTTAGCAGCTATCGAAAAAATTATACGACATATTCTTTGTCACTTATAACTCTTATTCCATGATCAGTGAACACGAATTTGATAATATCGTTGTGTCGTGAGGATGTGGACGGAAGTGATAGTCTTCCACCACTACTTTTCCGATTTTCTAAACTATATCTACCTCCCCCATCATCATCACTAATTATACCATTTTCATCATTGTACAATTCAGTAAAACTGGTTTTATATACAGGTTCAGTTTCATCCACACCAACCGATGGTTTTGTGTCGTCGGCTTCCGAAATAATATAGCTACCCACCTTTAGTTCATGATCAATTGGTGCTGTTGTATGTTCTCCATTAACATCCGTTATAATTTGAACTGCTTGTCCCGGTTTACTACGATTTTCATTATTATTAAGATTTAATAAACCTTTTACACTGATACCATCGGCACAACAAAATACTTTTGGACGAATTAACTTTTCGGTTTGTGGAAAAAAATTACTTGTCGAAGAGTAATCTGTTTCGTCCATAGTTTCTTCGTTTTCATTATGCAAATTTTCATTATTCCTGTATTTTTCTATAAACGTGTTATTAAATTGTTTCGATGACGGTGGTGCTACAAAAAGAACCTCATTTTGATTTGGAGTTAAAATAAACTTACTGCGATTCCATTTATTTGAAATAACAATAAAATTTCAAAGCAGCACAAAAATAAATATAAATAAATAAATGTTTCAAAATGTTTTTTTTTAAATCACTTAAGAGTAAAAATATTAATTAAATTAAATAAACTTACGAATCTTTTGCTCCAAATAGCCCATTCTTTTTTATATATTCAATTACGTAATCGTCGATTAAATATTTTACTGACTGTCCTCGTCCTATTAATTTTCTAACAACTGTTGAACTTATTTCATTTGATACCCAATTCGTTACTATGTGAATGTTTCTCTGTAACGAAAAAAAAATATTACTGTTGCGATATGTATTTCATAGGTAATAGTGATTTCCTTCCAAGCCGAGGAGTTCCTAATAAAGCAAATCACATATTCAATTGTCCAGAAACCTCAACCGACCTGACGAAGGAAAATTTGTGGTAACGTATGATTCCGTTTTTTTTAAACTAATCAAACACAAATTTAATTCAGGGACATCTGTTCGTAAGAAATCGTTGAACTAATTTTAGTCCTCACACAACGGTTAAAGGTACCAGAGAGGCAGTCAAAACCCAAAAACCAGCAACAGTCAGTATGAGGTTATCGGCGTATCAAGTAATGTCTTATTATTGTGAATTTGAAAAATCGAAGAGCTCCAGATAATGGTGCCGCCAAAATGCTCTTTAAAAAACTATTCCGGCATTGAAAGAGCTCGGGCATTCGGTTACTAACATTAGAAAAATAGCTAAAGAAGGGATGTTACTTGAACAGAAAAAATATGAAAACAATCAAAAGATCGAATGTTAAAAACATTGCAAGTGTCAGGTTGATATAGCAAGGAACTCTTCTAGTGTCGCGATATACACGAGCTGACAACGCATGAAGATATTACATTGCAGCCAGACCCAATATCCTATAGTTAGGAAACCACTGCAATTAAATCGTTGAGAGAAATGTGAACGATCAGTCAATATGCTTGTAGCGTATGGGCACATTCGAATTCGATGGATACGGCCCTTAACTACTGTCATGTAAGAGTAAAGCTCTGTAAAAGTGAAGTTAATAGAAAGGGGATATGTTTCATATGTGGCGGAACAGCACATAAACCGAGAGACTGCAAAGAGTTCCAAAAATGTGATATTTGTCATCCGGGAACTGCGGTAAGTCATCCACTATAATTGCGGGTGATTTTAAAATTTTGGGCTGTTGAATGAGTAAAGTAAACGTACCACTAGAGGTATCATTACTTGAAGCATACCGATCAAACTTGAATTGGTAAAACCTATCGCGTGAAAGCAGCAGTAATGGCCGGTACTCAGTATTCTGGTGAACAGAAAAGATTGCTTGTATGAGAAAAGAATCTCATTCGTCGTTTGAATTGTACGCGGATAAAAAATCGTGAGTTCCACAATAATATCCGATTAAAATGGAAAGCAATTGTTGCTAGTAAGAGCAGATAATTCCAGTGTCTCAGAGATGAAGTTCAGAATAACTCAATGGGAAGTGCATCCAATGGGTTGCAAGTCCATCACTATCTTCGTACCATTATCGTATCTTAAAAAATTTTTTTTTTTGTTTCTAGTTATCTTCAACGACCGAATTGCCAAAGGACCACTTCCTGTGGTGAGTCGTTAAAACTATTGCTAGAAACGCATTTTCCCGTCTGCTCTGAAATAGCTGCGTTTATGACGCATCGTGACAGGACTAGCCCGGACTTTGCCGACCAAACACCATTACCACGGGCAAAATCTTGCGCGCTGTTAAAAATTTTAAGCCCTTTAAGTCTGCAGGACCGGATTGAATCATCTCTGCGAAATTAAAAAACATTGACCTAACCATGCCCTAATTGTGGCGATCACCCACACGCTTAGGGATTTGGAAGTGAAGCAATTACTGGACTGCTGGATTGATCCTCTTCTTAGAGGCAGGGTTGTGAGATCCTATCTGGGTGAGGATTCTACTTGCAGGTTGGGAAGAAGAAGCAAACTGCAAGGTAGAGTATTGTCATCCTTTCTTTGGAACTTGCTTATTAATGATATGTTGCTACACCTGGAAGAACGTGGCTTTAGAGTGACCGTTTATGCGGATAGTGTTACAAATGGCGTCTTCGCTAAATATTCTGGTACTCTTAGGGATCTAATGCAAAATGCTCTTCGCATCCTCTTCAAATGGACTATAGCTGTGGACTGGGATAAAATCCACAGAAATGGGAATTGGTTCACTTCTCTATGAAGCGTAAACACCTGAATTTGACACTACATCTCTCAACGAAGTCTGCCTGAGTGGCACTGATAGAGCTAATTACTTGGAGCTCATTTTGGATAGTAAACTAAGCTGAAAACCAATGTTCTTGAAATAGTAAGGACACTACTATACCAAAAGTGGCTATCGAACGAAGATGGGGCCCACGTTGTCCACTGGATATAACAGTTCGATAGTTCGACCAATCCTGCTGTATTGGGTCGCGGTTTGGTGAGCGGCCCTAAATAAATTGGTCAATCAGAAGCTCTTGATGGAAGTTTTGAGATGTCTTCTTAACTGCTATTCCTTTCAGAGAGGACTAGTGAATTAGATAAACATACAGCTGTTGTAAACTTCTACACGGATGGGTCGAAAATGAATGACTGCTTAAAGTATAGTATAATGTAATATCTGCAAGGGATATCGGCATTTTTATCGTAACTCAGGCTGCAATAAAGGTTTTAGATTTAGAGTCTAGCTTCATCACGTCGAAAGTAGCTCGGAGCTGTTTGACTCAGACTCTCTTAACGAGATGACTGACCACATCAATATCCAAATCGTCTGGGTACCAAGGCCTTTCTATATAACGGGGCATTTTAAGGTTGACAAACTCGCTCGGCATGACATTTCCTCATTGTCTCACCAAGCATGGCTAGGGTGGGAATACCGTTTACCGTTTGTTTTGTGCAAACTGCTACTCTAAAAGGAAAAGTATACGCGCACAAATACAAGATGGTGAGAAGTTATCACTTGTGTGAATGTCGGACATATCTGGTCTGATCAACGGACACTGTCTTATTGGTTAACAAGCGAGCAGACTGGATGTCTTCACCCATGACACTACTGTCGCAGCTGCAATGACGAGAAGGAGGAAGAAACGGTATTCCATCATCTCTGCTCGTGTCTTTGTCTGGGTCAAACCAGACTCAATTTTCTGAGTGCACGCACATTACAGGATCTCACTGACGTCTGCGAGATGAACGTTAGGGAAATTTGTCACGTCTTGAAAAGTTCTGGCTGGTTTCCAAAAAGGTTTTGTTTTGTGAACAGCAAAAGATTTTTGATGGTATGGTTAGGGACTTCACCTCAACTCTCAGGTTATTGTAGTCGTTTCGTAAGTGCTTGTACCAGTCCGTTGTATATAGTGAAGTAAAAAATGACGTGTCAAGACAATCGTAGTCTAATCACAGCCATGATACCCAATCAATAGTCACTTTTACATGATAAATCGTACATACAGTATTCATCCGACCCTTGATTTGGTCAGAGCGTACCATCAAATTCCTATTGAGCCAACTGATATCCCGAAAACAGAGATTCGAACTCTATTTGGTTTACTTGAATTAAGCCATATGGCATTCAAACTTCGTAATGCAGCCCAAACATTTTAAATATTTTTTCATGATGTTGTGACGTACCAAATTAATAATTTATATTCGAATAGTATTGTCAAATAGCATTTTTATGTAAAGTAATTTTTATTTCCGTTTGTTATAGTAGGTAAATTCAATTCACAAGCTTACACATCACATTCAAAGCAATTTCTGCCCCAAAGAAAATTAATTCAATCCGGCTTTGACAAAATACGCTATTGCGATTTTTTTGCCATATATCTTTGATCATTCATTCCAGAAAAATTTAGGAAAACATTTTTGATTGTTTTCATAGTTTTTAACATCCTGACGTACTAGCGATATAATTAAACAACGCTAAATTAAACTTTGTTCCATCATTCATCAACATAAAGGGAAAAACTTGGATTCGATGTAGTTGAACGCCATCAGAAGTATTTCACACTCAAAATTAAGAAAAGGCAGACCAATATTTCCAGAGATAGATTGAAACCGATGTTTCAGGAAATGCTGATATGGTTGTTACTTCTCGGGATTAGTCTAGAAGAGTTTCATGTAATCTTGTTTTAGATGTCGAATTTATTCTGAAAATCACACAAATGGGTAGACATAATAATATACCCTCAAGTTGACATTAATCGTTCACTCATTCACTGGAAGGGGAGAGTTGTGGCGATATCACAACCACTGGCCACAATAACCACTGTTTATAGGTCTGACAAACAAATTTGTTTTCTGGGAATACTTTTGAACGCATCATTTGTTTTGTGAACTATAAATTTTATTTTACCAATTTCAGTTTCGTTTAAGAATTTTTTAATAAAGTAAAATTTAAAAAAACTTAATGTTTTAAAAATGTAGCAAATAATCCCAACTATAACACTGGCAATTAAGTGATCGAGCTTGATATGCTTTCAAATTTCCACGTTAGGCAAACTTGTATTTAGAAACAAAAAAACTTCAAATTGGTCCAGTAGTTTTCTAGCCTTTGTGGACCATGGCTGGCATGACAGATGTTGGACAGATGTTTTATATACTTGAATTTCACTGATGAAACCATTTGCAAGTCTGTCGAAAAAAACGGTCACCCATGTAAAAGGTTGAATCATGCAGTTTTTTTGTAGTTCAAGTAACAAAATTGACAACAGCAGTCTAGATGTCTGTCTTATTTCATATTTGTAACATTGGACCACATGGTGAGTGATGGTGTCTCCCATGATCTCCCTCAATCACTTTTCAACCTCTACCTAAGCAGTCTACCTACTCCACCAAAAGGTATAACCAGCATATCATCTGTAGACGAGTGCATGGCCCTTGTCACAGGAAGCAATCTAGAACAACTCACCAATAAGTTGCTCACCTGATACTATCGCCAGAAAACTCCACTACTACACTTTTCATCACTTGGACGAAGAAGGTTAATCAAAAACTAAACATCCGCATTGACAACGTGCTCATTCCTACAGTTAAAAAGCCGACATTCCTGTGGTAACATTCGACCCACTACTCAGGTTCAATGCCCACGCACAACAGGTAAACACGAGGTTGAAACGCAGAAACAATGCATTGAAAGCGCTAGCTGGAAGTTCATGGGGAAGGAAAAAAACACAATTATCACAACTTACAAAGCTGAAAAACCACCACAAGTCGCTGCAGAAGAAGATGCATTCTAGCGCAACTAATATCCGGTTGGTCACGAATTTTAAATCATTACATGAACCGACCATACATAAAATAAAACCGGTGTTTCAGGAAATGTTGATATGGTTTTACGACCTAAACTATATAACATAGTATGGTATTACCAACACATTTCATAGTCGACGGCAAGAATCAGGATTCTACAATTAAATTTAGAAGCGTTTCATTGAATTCTGCTATATATGTAGAATATGTTCTGAAAACCACACAATCAGGTAGCCATAATAATATGCCCTCACGCAACGATTAATTGTTCACTCATTCACTGGAAGGGGAGTGTTGTGGCTAAAGAAAGTCAGTTAATCATTTCACTGTTTATCGGTCTGATCAACCAATTTATTGTTTCACAATACTTTTCTCTGCATCATTTGTTTTATGAACTATGAATTTCATTTTATCAATTTTTTTCATTTATAAATTGTTTGATAAAGTATACAAAACTTAGTGTTTTGCAAATGTTGCAAATAACCCAAATTGTGAATAGAACAGAAGTAGTCGGTAATTGGACCGATATTTTATACCCATAAATTATGCTTGTGAAACTTCATTTCTAAATCTTTTAAAACAGCATCTTAGATGGCAGTTCTATTTGTTACCTTGGCCATCATGCATGGCACCAGTAATTTATTTAACTGGTTGAAGAACACTACACATTACGAGGAAAGGAAACTATAAACAAACCCTCAAACGGTTTTCGCCGGAAAACATCGGTAGACGGATGACCCATTAAAACAAAAATCGATAATGGAATGTTAAGTAATATCAGAGCTTTAAGTATTCCTAATTATTGCATGAAACTATCCAAAACTCACCCGATATTTAGTTAATATATCCGAATTAAAAATAAATTGTTCAGGATTAGCACCATTCCTAGTTACAACAACAATCCCATGTTGTCCAACAATTGCTTCGATCTGAAACAAACAAAAAATAATTGTAAAAAATTGATAAGCGTATTTTAAATATTAAACTCACATCATTCGGATCCCACAATCCCGGCGTAGCAAACGATTCTAATAAATCAGCACCACATAATAATTTAACTTGAATATTTCCTGAAGAATTTTTAATATTTTCCGGTAACCAACCAGGAATGATATCATTAACGCTTCCATTTATATCATTCAAATACGAGTTCATGTAATTCTATAGAACAAAGTTCAATGAAAAAATTAAAATTAGAAATAATTTTAGGTTCATACCTGATGATATTGTAGAGTTAATCTTGTTCTGGTCCATTGTTCCTGTTGTATTTCCCAATCTGATAATTTTATCCAGTCCGAAGTTTGTAATGCTAGTTTGACCATAGATGCCCGATGTTTTGATGGTAATAATGACGATTTACCGTATGAGTCATGCACCGGTGATACAATACCTCCCACTACCTGATGCGAACCCATTTGAAGGAAATAATCGCGAGCAATTTCTAGAAAAAAAAATTTAATTGAAAACGATAGCAAAACTATTGATTTTATTCTTTTTCTAGTTTTCGTTGCAATTTACCAAACATTCTTAAATGCATATTTGTTGGTGGACTATAACTTCCACAAGCAATTAGCGCAATTTTGGGTAATGACATTTTATTTTATTTATGAATAACTGAATTTAAACTAATTTATTTTAAACAATTTAAAAAAAATTTTATATTATTGCGAAACTGTTTTTTGTTGTTATTTTTGTATCGTGCAGTTTACAGTGAAAAAATTTTACGTTTGACATTGACGTTTTGATAATGAGTCTGTTTAAACAAAAATGAGGTCGACTATTAATATGGTTGATAAGGTGACATCTATTATTGAGATGTGGAACTAAGCGAAGGCAGTTTGACGTAGAAAGGTTAAGAAAAGTTGACGATATGAATATTAAATCTAGGTAGGCAGCTTGAATTTTAAAAAATGAAAGTCCGCCAATTTGATGTTGTAAGTCAAACAAGGTGGATGCATAGCATAATTTTTTGTTATAAATAATTGTGAAATAAATATTAATAAATAATATAAATAATAATCTTACATATTTTATTTCCTCTGGTTTGGATATTTATGGATAGAAATATTAGTTTATATAGTAAAATTGTATTACATTAATATTTGAGTATATTTTGTTTTTTCATGTCTGCTGAAAGTTTATTTTATATATTTTCAAAACCCCCGGTATAGAAGCCATTTACATTTTTTAGCACAATAAAAATCGTGAACTTGTAGCGCCATTTTGAAATTAAAACTCAATATAAAAAAAATTCAAAAAATCGCCATAACGCTCATAACGCCATCTGGAAAAATAAAACTCCATATAAAAAAAATTCAAAAATATTTAATCAAAAACACTAATCCAATTTTTTGCATATGGCAATGTTCATTGTTTATTGCAAATGGCGTGAAATGGTATGGCTATGATATATCGGGGGTTTTGATATTTTGGTTAATTTTGTTTTATTTTATGAAGCCTGACCTTTGTGGATGGTTTTTGTGACTTGATAAGATTGGGATTTGTGTAGTTTTTAACATTTCTGTACATATTTTTCTATATCTATGGATATATTTCTATCTATAGATATATATCCTATGTTTTTTTTATTGGTGAAATGTGATTAATTTTTTTTCTGCCAATTACAAACTCTTTGGGATGAGAAGAGAAATTTTGAAAAAAAACTATGACTGTGGGTTTTTGGTAACAACTGAGTTTTATTGCTGCTAATGGCGTTGTCAAGGCAATGGCGATGATGAGGAAGTTGATACTTGAGAATGTCAATGATGGAAAGTTGTGTTTGGTGCTATTATAATGCTATTACACACAAATTAAATTCAGTTGCTATCATCAACTTTTCAAATGATAGTATTTATTATTTTTGACTGTAGATGGCGAAAAGATCTAAAACTGCAAGAAAATACAAATAATTTTACGAACTAATAATAATTTTTAAACAACATTTTCAAACATTAGTTATTTAGCATTAATATTATATTATATAATCGATTATATCTAAATTAGTGGTATTATATAAATTGTAAATAAATAATATTACAGACTCATTCATGTTTTGAAAACTATCCACGACGATCCTCTGAGCACTAGCCGTTTCACTTGACCATCTTCAAAGCCTCTGAATGAGTAAAATTTTTGTAAACAACTACGATCAAAACGGTTTGCCTCTTTAATGACAAATACGATAGTTCCGTTACATTATCTACGAGTTTAACGGTAGTTGAACGAAACCCCCTTTATCTAGTGACATCTATAAATGATAACTTTAATCAAAATATATATTTGAATCTGATGTTATTCAATCCCGTGCACTCATACGGTTTCAGTTGTGTAACAAAATATTATTCTATAAAAACTTTCATTTATCAAATAGTTTTAAAAGTGTTAAGTAAAGTATTTATTAAATTTGTGATAAATAATATTAATAAAATGCAAAATTCAAGAGATGATGATGACATAAATAGTGAAAATATAGATTTTTACAAATTCGATCGTTTAACTAACCAACATAGTCAAAATTCGTCAACCGACTCAAATCATAGTGCAACTCCACTTTCAATTTTATTTGCATCTTTTTGTATTATTGATTTATTTGGTGTATTTCCGATAATAGCCTTACCAAGTGCAATTATATCTTGTGGTAAATTTATTTAATATTAATTTCTTTTAAGTTTTAGTTTTATTGATTTTGAATTACCTGTAATTATGTGGGCTATATTTTAAGGTATACATTTTTATATGCATAAAATTGGGAAAAAATTCATTGCATTATTATGATTAGAAAGGTAAATAAACTTTGAAACAAGAATTTGGTGTGGATTTCAGTTTTGAAGAAAACGTAGAAGTAGTCTGTGCATGTAGTGAACATTTTTTTATAATTGAGATTGTTTTATATTTGAGAGTAGAAGAGATGAGAATGAAGACAATCGTAGCCAGGAAATTGGAATAAGCATTAGAAATGTTCGGCATTATCCTAGTTTATCCCCCCAAATAGATTTGCGTTTTCTTTTCAGATAAATAGAAAGATTAGGTCCTCTGCATCGTAAATATGAAAAAAAAAATTTGCGAAAGTTATAAAGGATCAAACTTTCAATTTTACCTTGGTCCCCCCTTTGGTTTTTTAAACTTTGAATTCAATTTTTAGACTTTTTTTGACTAAATTCTGCAATCTTGCACAATTTCGATCAGAGATAGCACCGACCCCCCACCCCCCAACGCGACCCCCCTCCCCCCACGCCCCCCCTACTCCACGCGCCCCACCTCACGCGTCCGCGGCGCAGGGGACTCGGAAAAACGCGGGGGGGGAGGACGCAGGGGAGCGCGACGTGCGAGGGAGGGGGGGGGGGGTCGGTGCTATCTCTGATCGAAATTGTGCAAGATAGCAGAATTTAGTCGAAAAAAAATCTAAAAATTGAATTCAAAGTCTAAAAAACCAAAGGGGGGACCAAGGTAAAATTGAAAGTTTGATCCTTTATAACTTTTGACCCCCTCATTTCCGCAAATTTTTTTTTTCATATTAGGATGCAGAGGACCTAATCTTTCTATTTATCTAAAAAAAAAACGCAAATCTATTTAGGGGGATAAACTAGGATTGTACCAAATGTTCTGTTGATGGCACATTTTTCAAACAACAATTATGATATGTTTTTTCCAATTAACCGTTTTCATAAATTTTACATTCGTTTCTCATTCTTAGGACTCTATGGAATTCCGTTAATAGTATTTGTGATTAGTTTGCAAATGTATACAGCAGTCATCTTGGGAAGATGCTGGATTATTGCAGAAAAATTATATCCACAAATTCTACAAAAAACCAGGTTAGCATAACTATTAAGTTAAAAATTATTAGATTTTACAGCCCATCTATTATATTTACAGGTATCCGTATGCAGCTATAGCTGAAATTACGTATGGAAGACGGATGAGCTTATTTGTAACTATTCTTCTTAATCTTACTGTTTTCGGAGGGGGAATTCCAAATATATTAGTCGGTTTGTTAACAGAAAAAAAATTAAATTTCGGCGCTTAAATTTACACATTTTGTTCTGTTTCAGCGTCACAAAACTTAGAACTTCTTGGTTTAAGAATAACAAATGGAGATTTTCATTTTTCATTCTGCTATTGGTTAATAATTTTAGGTGTGGTGTTATGTCCAATATTATGGTTGGGAAGTCCGAAAAATATGAAGTGACCACAAAATAAAATTAACCAGCAAACAAAAAACTGATTTATTTTAAATTTTAGGCTACTAGCAACTACATCTGTAATTACTGTATCATCTGTAGCAATCTTAACTTGGTATTGTATTTCAACTGAAAATCCAATGAAGAATTCCTTGGGTGGTTTTCTAAATAATACGATATCGAAAAATGATACGTTTCGGAATGTCATGGATGTCATTAAAAACACTGAATACCCAAAACTTGAAGATTTATTAAAAGCTTATGGAATAATTGCATTTCAATTTGATATTCATCCAATGCTTTTAACAATTCAAGTTGATATGGAAAATAAAAAAGGAATTGGAAAAGCTGTTGGTATTGGAATTTTGTGTATGTAAATTTGAAATGTTGTTTTATTTGGAAAATTATTTATTTATATTTAATTTTGTAGTTACAATTTCTATGTCTGCCATCACAACTATTTTTGTTGTGTTTAATTATGGTGCAAATATAACACCGAATATTTTAGAAAGTTTACCAAGAAGTATATTCCTATATGTGACAATTTCGTTGGTAACTTTACAACTATGTTTGTCGAGCCCAGTTGGAAGTTCGGCATTGTTTCAATACATAGAAGAATTTTTTGAAACATCGAGAAGTAAGTAAAAGACGCACGACTAATTCTTTGTAAACTTTATTATTTATTTCATATGTGTTTTGTTTTTGACTTTGTAGATTATAAATTAGACTAAAATAGATGTGTACGAAACTCTTTCAATGCATCGAACAAGGTCCTAGTTTTTGTTCATTAACATCTTTTCATTACAACCCGTGTCTTCAAGGAAATCTTTTATCAGCTGGATTTGCAACAGTTTGACAGAGGTAGTTCTTAATGTCTATAAGCTAAATATTTTAGCACTACCGAAGACCGAACATACACACAAGAAAGGACTCCGAAGTCCTCTTCACTTATTTTAAGATTAACAAACAACTCCGTCTAACACTAGTGTTGGTCTGATACTTGTCCATTCGATAATCATTATACTTACCTGACTAAAAAATGATGATCCACGTATACCAAAATTATTTTAAGTTAAATTAAAAAAATGTGTATTGTATTTGGAGCATTCGATGTGAACGGGAACAAACAAAACAATTTTTTCTTAGATATTTTAGCTAACCCTTGCCGTCAGTAACAGTCACAAATTTGAAATTTTTTCTATAACGGTATCTTTATTTTGTTAGCAATTTAATGCGTTTGCGTATAAATAATTCTTAAAAAATATTAATTGGTTAGCGGGGGGAAAATCGTAGAATAAGATAAAAAATATGGAGGGGCTGAAATTTCAAGCTCTGAGATATCAAGACTTCGGTCTGGGTTGAGGATTTTGATATAGTTTTCGGCAAAAAAGGACATGGTTTTTAGTTTTGGGCAGCGATGTATATCAAGCTTAACTCTTTGTTAAAGTACAAGTATTTTTTATCTCTGTTTAGAAATTTATTACAAAACTAACACGAAACATCAATACGTTGTTGGAAATTTATAGAGCAATTCCTGGGAAAATTTACATCCATTTTTTTCGACTCTTTTAATTTTGATGAACACAAAATATGTTCAAAGTATGCGATCGAGAAAAACAAAAATGAAAAAAAAAAATATTTTGTCGCTCGCATAGTGAGCAAATTCACATGGGTATATTTAAAATGATGTAACTCGGTCAATTATTGTCGAATTTCAACAATTTTTTTAAATTTTATTCATAAAAGGTCAGATTTTGTACAAAAAATATTTAAAAAAATTAAATATTTAATTTTTTATTTTCTTTAATTAAATGTTTAATTAAATCTGTTATAATAAAAAAGCTCCGTAAATTTTAATTCCGAAAATTTATGAAAGGTAGCCCCAAGTATGCCCAATAACATATAAAAACTAGAGGAGACACTCTTTAATAGTTTCAAAGATATTGAATTTTGAGTAATCCAACATCCGATAAATTTGATCAATTTTTACAGTAAAAAAATTAGTGTACCATCAAATATCAAAAACACCTCGTTAAATTTCGATCCTAAAAATTTATGAAAGATATCTCAGAAAGATAGATAGTATGTAGCTTTCTAATCGAATTCAATTAATCATTTTATCAGCTTTACAGTTTGATATTTATTATCAGCTGAGCAATAGCGAACTTCCAAACAACTATTACTAGCAGACTTTGGCGGTTTGAAACTATGTAGCTTATGAGTACCTTTTATTGTCCGTGGTTTGTGAGTAAGGCATCTTTGTTCTAACAATACGTTGTGCCTGTCGTAATCACCAGCCATACAATACTCGAATGCGATACTTGTATTTGCCACTGAAAGGTACTCATAAAATGATTTTGGTGTCAAAATGGTATTTTCGTATTCCTTTCGAATTTCTTCCCGTGCCCTTCGCTTCACAGTACCCCCAACACCATCACATGGCCCCTTACCATGAGCAGTAGCAAAACAATGCCATTCAGCTAAATTAAACAGAATATTTTGTACATATTTATCATTCATAAATAACTTGTTACAATTAATTTACCTTTTCTTCCGTAGTCATTAAAATAAAATAGCAGATTTTGAAAGTTTTTGCAGTTTTTGTACTGTGAGCCAGCCCCGTCCGAAAAATATATTATTTTATTTATAACGCGATCCGAATTCTGAATATTTTCGGTAATGAAATTGTTTAAATGGTTTATGAATAAAGAAACAGCTGAAGCATTGTGTCGCAAATCATCCAAAATGATTACATAGCTTTTATGAGCTAACTCAGAAAATTCATTTTTATAGTACATCACAAAGGGATGTAGCGTTGCTTGAATATTACTCCAATGGAACGATTGAATCTGTTAATGTTATAATGAACAATAAAATAAAAGACAGTCATAAAGATGATATTATATATCATTAATACAGCTCTCTAAACAAATTTCTAGGATATTTCTATTCCTAGGAATTTATAAGTTTTGAATTCTGAATTGTATTTCATGTAATTGCAGACACATGTTTTGAGCAACTATAACAACTAAATTAAGTTAACATACCTCATTTGCATGGAGGAAGGAAAAGTTTTCAGAAAAATCTCCGATGACCAAAATTTCATCTTCTAACAAATTGTCTTTTCGCCATTTCAAATACTCACTCTGTTTCCGAGAAACATGATTATGGTAAGTAAATGTTTCCAAACTTTTTAAAAACATCTCCAGAAATTTAGCTGTAGTCATCACTGATTGTTGAAGGTAACAACGATCTGTATTTTTCCATTGTTTTACAATTATTTGTTCATTTGGGTTTGATCTCAAAGCTTCTGCGACCTCATTTTTAAAGCGCACTCTCTCAAAAAACATTTTAACTGCGCATCTGGACATACAATCTTCTGAACACACTCGTAGTCTTTTAGAAAAATTCCATTGTTCAGGTTTTTAACAACCTGCAACAGCAATTTGAAATTTTCGTGAATTGAGCACAAACAGACTTTGTGGACACCGTCTGAATTTGCCAAAACGCAATGTTTTGGTCGAAACGAATAAAACTTGGATCGATACTGGTGATTTAGGATGTTCTTTATTAAATAGGTGTTAGGCCTCATTTACAGTCCATACCATTAGCCTTTTTTGGATTTTTTTCTTCGTTTCATTTTCTTTTATTATAACAAAGTCACGAATTCCTGGCATTTGTCGTGAGATGTAATCTGAGATGAGATCTGAATTAAAAAATGAAATTACTTCGGCGTATTCAGCGGACTTTTTTGATTGTCGATTACTTTTTGGTTGCCTGATTTGTTTTTTTTTTTGCTCTACCAGCCTGGTACAAAGAAACACCATCAAAGTTGTCTACATTTGGGTAAAATGGAGAGGATTTGATGTTTTTCGGTTTTACTTGTTAGAGGACTATTATGTATTTCACGAAGCTGTGAGATAACTTCTTGAAAATGTTCTGCATCTTTCAAAATTGTAGTGTCGCATTTATATATTGTGTCGATGCCAAATACTTTAGCACAAATTTCGTGACAAACACGTTCTGCCTCTTTCTCCCAAACATGTTGCGTCATTTTAGATATTTTTTCACACGTATCGGTATCAATAAAATTAAAAACTTATTGAGTTGGATTTCAATATCTGTTCCATCAGGATGGAATATTTCCAATGGAGCATCGATCTCCATAATCTTAATTTCAGGTTCAATTGGAAAAAAATCAATATTTTTTATAGAACGCAACGAGAGTGTGCAATAATGTTTGAAAAAAAAATACTGTAACGGTTTTTTATATGTTTCAAATTTTTTTTGTTGAACATATATCTATATAAGAACTGAATCTAAAAAATTATGGTGCAAATTATGAAACTTTTTGCAATCCATACAATTTTAGAGCGATCTAGTTTCGAACCAATGAGAAAATTTTAAACTTTAAAAAAGTTTATCTTTCTCATCAGGGCTAGCCGACTAGATAAACTCTACCAAAAAAAAAAAAAAAAAAAAAAAAAAAAAAAAAAAAAAAAAAAAACAGTGATCACCAGAGAAATTAATTGACTAAACCTGAATTTATTAAATGTATGTTTATGTAAATTTTTTGTTTTTACACTTCGCTAGAGTTGTAACCTAATTTTGGTTTATAGTCATTAGTGTTGACATTTTTTGGTAGAGTTTATCTAGTCGGCTAGCCCTGATGAGAAAGATAAACTTTTTTAAAGTTTAAAATTTTCTCATTGGTTCGAAACTAGATCGCTCTAAAATTGTATGGATTGCAAAAAGTTTCATAATTTGCACCATAATTTTTTAGATTCAGTTCTTATATTATTCTTGATGGGAGATTTTCCATCGGGGTGATGTTATATCACAAATAATTTACTGAATTAATTGAACATATATCTATTTGCAAAATAAAAATTTATAATTTTGTTATATGATCTGATCACTTTAAATTGTGTATCTATAAAACTATTAGAACTAGAAGAAATCTCTCTTCCTCTAGTTTTGATATGTTACTGGGCATACTTGGAGCTTTCTTTCATAAATTTTTTGGATCGAAATTTAACGAAGTATTTTTGATATTTGATGGTATACTAATTCTTTACTGTAAAAATTGATCAAATTTATCGGATGTTGGATTACTCAAAATTCAATATCTTTGAAACTATTAGAGAATGTCTCCTCTTGTTTTGATATGTTATTGGACATACTTGGGGTTATCTTTCATAAATTTTCGGGATTAAAATTTTACGGGCTTTTTTATTATAACAGATTAATTAAACATTTAATAAAAAAAAATAGAAAATTAAATATTTAATTTTTTAAAATGTTTTTTGTAAGAAATATGATCTTTTATGAATAAAATAAAAAAATTGTTGAAATCCGACAATAATTGACCGAGCTAAATCATTTTAAAGACACCCCTACCCTATATTTTCCATGCGTATTTGCTCACTATGCGAGCGACAAAAAATTTTTTTTTTGCATTTTTGTTTTTCTCGATCGCATACTTTAAGCATATTTTGTTTGCATCAAAATTTTCATTTTTTTTCCATTTTTTTGTAAATTTTCAAAATAATTGCTCTAACATATAACAGATCATATATTAACATAATTTAGTGAAAAGATTATACAATCAGCAAACTACTCAAAAACCTCGCAATTTAGCGTTTCGAGAAAATATTTCAAAATCACAAATTCATATTTCATCCAAAATTGCAAAAATATTGTAAAAATTAAATATAATAAAAAATTCAAACTTTTTTCAAACAAAATTCTAAAAATATTTCAAAAATTATTACAAAATTACAGATTAAAACTTTTTTCAAAAATTCTAAAAATATTGCAAAAATTATAACAAAATCAAAAATTGTAACTTTTTCCAAAATTATAAAATTATAATAAAATCAAAAATTTAAAATTCCAAAAATATTCCAAAAATTCTTACAAAGCCAAAAACTGAAACTTTTTTCAAAATTCTAAAAATATGTATATCTAAAATTCAAAAATTCTATTTTTGTTTCAAAATTCCAAAAATATTCCAAAAATTAAAATAAAATCAAAAATTGCAACTTTTTTCAAAATTCTAAAAATTTATATAAAATTAAAAATTTTTTTTTTCAAAATTCTAAAAATATTCCCAAAATCGGAATAAAATCAAATATTTAAACTTTTTCTAAATTATAATAATATTCCAAAAATTCAAACTTTTTCCAAAACTCTAAAAATATTGCAAAAACTATAACAATATCAAAAATTGAAACTTTTTCCAAAATTATAAAAATTATACTAAAATCAAAAATTTAAAATTTTTCAAAATTCTAAAAATATTCCAAAAATTCTTACAAATCAAAACTTGAAAATTTTCCAAAAATATTCAAAAACTATAACAAATTCAAAAATGTCCATGTCCAATTTCATTTTCAATTACATTTACGTCATAAAAACAGTTAAATTTTTTTTCGCGAAAAATTGGCTAAAAAAATCAATGGAATCATTTTTTGACACGCTTGACATTATTTCTTTGACAAACTTATAATTCTATAATTATAATAAAATTTCATGTCATACAAATTATTAATTTTATTTTCTTTCCAAAAAATTGGGTAAAAAATAAATAAAAATCTTTCTTTTGACACACTTGACAACATTTTTTTGACAAACTTATAATGCAAGAATCTAGTTTTTGATCTCACATACCAATCCCGACCATCAAGATTTCTCCAAATTTAATGTTCCTACTCGCAATCACATAACACGAACGTTTTTTAAGCAAAAAATATGCAAATTTCCTTGTTTTAAAACACTTGACGATTTTTTTGACACACTTCCGGTATAGTTATCGAACACATCGTCCTTTCGGCTTTTTCCATTGAGTAAACATATTTTTAGAAAAAAATTTTCAAATCCGTCCAGCGGTTTTTTAGATTTCGTCGGTTGTGACGGCCGGCCGGTTGGCCGGCTGACAGACATACATTTTTTGTTTGCTTTTTTTAGAATCAGTAGGTCCTAAAACGTCGAGAAATGCCAAAAAATGTGGGGCTAAGAATTTCACTTTGAGCTCAAGAATGTAATACTTAGGTCTTTCAGACCGAAGTAATATTAAAAAACATTTTCAGGCCAGTTTTTTCCCTTATTTTAGGGTCCTAAATATTAAAATCAATTTTTCAAAATGTATGACACGTTTTTTTAATTTTTTTCTAAATTTATTTCATAAAATACACAATTTCAAATAATTTTTGTCGCGTGATGGAAGTAGAATCGATGTGAGCACTAGAGGACGCTGAAGGTTAAAAAGTAAAAACCACCTCCGAAAACAGTTTTCACGTTATATCTTGTGCTGTAAAACAAAAATTAATGTTCAAAGAATGTGTTATTAGATAATCACAGTCACTGAATTCAAATCCAGTGTCAAATTTTTCAAATTCAAAATGACTGCTTCAATATGGCGGCCAATATTTTTTAAATTGACGAGTTTTGCAAATCGAAAAATATATTCGTAATCGTAAAGTTTTAGGTCAAAATTATCTGGAACAAAATACTATTACATAGTGCTATTTCCGAGAAAAAATAATCAAATTTTAGAACTACTTGAAAACTATGTTTTTTTACTTTCAGCGCCGTCTAGCGCTCACATCGATTCTCCATCACGCGATAAAAATTATTGGAAAGTGCATATTTTGAACTAAATTAAAAAAAAAAAACTAAAAAAAACGTTCAAAAAATTAATTTTAAACTTTAAAACCGAAAAATAAGGGAGAAACTGCCCTCAAAATTTTTTAAAATATTTTTTATTCGCCTACATATTAAAGTGTTAATTTATTACTGTGATTTGCGGCCTTAAAGTGTCACTTTTTAACTATTTATTTTGTTGTCATAGTTACGCTCAAAAAAGTAAAAAGCATTTGTATTTGTTATCGTTGTTATCATTTGTTGTCATGGTTATACAATAATTTAAAAAAAATAACAAATATTTTGTCAAAGGTTACTTGTTCCACATTTTTTTATTTTAAAATTTATGCAAATTTATAATTCTAATTTAGAATAAACATTTTTTTTTTAAATATTTTGCTTGCAACAAATAAAAAATAGTATATGATGCACGGACGTAAGCTATTTTGGACTTAGTGTGGGTGCTAATCTCGGCTAGCGCCTCGATTTGCAAACTTCACATCCGTCCAAAATCTTAAGCTTTACGTCCTAGCATCATAATGTGCTATTATCGTATTTTCTAGAAAAATGCTAACGAACGATATGCTTTTAAAAAACTTTTATACACATTAAATTGGCTACAAAATGAGGACGTTTGTCGTCCAAGGAAAAATTTCAAATTTAAAGTTAGATAGATAGATAGAAGGGGGTGGACAGGTTGCGCGAGGCGGAACTTGTCCTCGCACGCAGACTCTTTGGTCCATAGCGCCGCATAACAACTATTCCACAAACCTTTCTGTCTGGTTAATGAAATCCAAGACCGACTGTATAGGCGACAGTTTTATGGTGCTTGTCTTTACAGTATCAGAGCCAAAAATCCTTGCTCTAACATTAGAGAAGGCCGGGCATACACACAAAAAGTGCTCAGAGTCTTCCTCCTCTTCAAGACAACAACCACAGAGAGGACTATCTATAAGTCCCATCGTAAAAAGATGTTTATTTAGATGTCCATGTCCTGTTAGAACACCGATCACAGAGCTGAGAGTTTTCCTCTTCAAGCTTAAAAGAAAATTAATATTTTTATCTGAAATGCTAAAAAACATCGTCCTTTGTCTGCCTGTTGATGACGCATTCCACAGAGCATTAATCTTAAGATCAGCATCATCCTTTAATGATGCAAGGCAAACTTTTTGGATAACCCTAAGGCGGGTTCTGGCCCAGAAAATTTCATGGCCGCTCCCGCCCTTGCAAATTCATCATACTTTTACATTGCCTGGAATGCCACTATGACCTGGAACCCAACATTTAAAGTTACGGAAAGCTAGTACGTTTTTTTTGTAGAACATGAAAACCAATTTTCTTATTGTGATTAAATATTTTATTTAATTATATATTGTATACTCTGGTCCAATACCTTTTATTTTAGTTTCTTTCTGATAGTTTCATGATTCCAAGCTCAAAAAATTTCTGATCTTTACCATCAAAAAACTGATTCAGTTGATTTTTGACATCCTCATTTGAAGTAAAGGTTTTGCCGTCCAAAAAATGTTGTAAAGACCGTAACAAATAATAATCAGAACGAGCCAAATCTGGGGAATACGGTGGTTGTGGCAGTACATCACATCCAAGCTGGAAAAGTGACGAGTTAGCAAACTTTTTTGATGTCTTTTTCTGTTTAAGTGAATCATTCAATTTGTCACCCATGATGATGCTACAATTCAAAATTGACCGTGGTATTCTTTGGCAGAAGCTAAAAAAATTATTTCTTTGAAATTCCACCAAATAGATAGCGTCACCCTTTTTTTATTAATATCGGCTTTTGAGGTGCTTTGAGGCGGTTCACGTCAACGTAATGACATATATTCCTTTCTGTAGGAACGTGAGGAACTCGTTTGTCGAGTTTTGAGAATAAATTTAGACGTTTCAAATGATCATGAACGGTTGATTTTGACAAATTTAATCTTTCAGCGTTCTCACGAGTATTTATTCGTCGGCTTGCATCAATTAATGACTTTATTGTGTCCTCATCTGCTTTAAACTGGTCTTCCAGAACATGGTGAGTATTTAACATCAAAATTTACGCATCGAAATTTTGCGAACCAGTTTTGACACTGGCTTTCTGTCAATACATCTTCTCCATACACACCGAATAATTGTTTCTTGTTTGAACAGCATATTTACCTTTTCTGCAAAAAAATAATATAATATGTCGAAAATGTTGCTATTCACTTTCCATACTTGAAAAACTACCACGAAGGAAAAATTACTGCGTAGAATGTCAAAAAATGTAATGATTATGTAGCTTAAGTGTGAAGTTTGCTGTGAAAAATGCCATAAAGTCCTCTGTTGAAAAAAAAACGAAATTACTTTCCGAACAACTTTAAAATTAGTTAATCATAGTGGTCCTCCGCTACTTGCCCCCTCCTTTGTCTAGAAATTCCTGCATGTTTCTTAGATTTATGATAATCGACCTTCTAACAAAAAATGGTACTAAGGCCTTAATAAGAAGTGAAAAAAATAGAAAACCGAAACTAGAAAAGATAGATAGAAAGAGAAAATAGAAAAAGAACAAAGTCTGCCGGTTTCTGAAGAGAAGCGAAGACGTCAGTTTTCTTAAGTGGTGTTCCATTCAGAACAACTGGTCATCTCTGTTTGCTATAACTTTAGTTAAATAATGGTGACAATGCTAATCTAACAAAGTTAGAATTGGGGTAATCTTTTGAGCGTATCCGCTAAAGCTCTTTATCGTGTTGACCTTGCCCTCAGTCGTTTTTTTGGTCCACGTTGGCTACGAGATCCCAAGAACCTGAAATTCAGAGTCTAACTCTATCAACTGAAGTAGCCGACAACTGGAGAAGCCCAGTAACAATTCAACCGTCATGATCGAATTTGGAATAACTAATGATGCAATTATTTAGTACTCATTTAGTACTAATAGTACATTCAATAAAAAATTTAGTACTTATACCGGATGGGTACAAATGGGATTTTTTGACCTTTTACATTTTTTTTAAATTTTTGATTCAAATATTTAGTACACATTTAGTACTAAGGTTATATATAAAATAAATTAAATTTCCCTAGAAATTTTCCAAAAAACTGGAGGTAAAAGATTTTTGGGATTTTTTTTTCAAATTTGGGAAAACTAATGATGCAAATATTTAGTACATATTTAGTACTAATGTTATATATACAAAAATTACATTTCCTTAAAATATTCCCAAAAAACTGAAGGTAAAAGATTTTTGGGATTTTTTTTTCCAATTTGGAAAAACTAATGATGCAAATATTTAGTACATATTTAGTACTAATGTTATATATAAAAAAAATTACATTTCCTTAAAAAATTCCCAAAAAACTGGAGGTAGAATTTTTTTGGGGAAATTTTGAAAAAATAATTATGCAAATATTTAGTACATATTTAGTACTATGATATTATATAAAAAGTTTTAACAATTTCCTAAAAATTTTCCATTGTCAGCTTTCAGCTAAAATGTAATCTGAGCAACATGTATGATTTTTTCCCGACACATAACAGTTTTATCATTAATACATTTTTGATTTAAATGCCGTAGATAGAGCTGAGTTATGTATATATTAACCTAACACTTACCGTACACCATTCTTTACATAGACAAAGCAACGTAGAATCAAAAATATATCACAAACTAAAAAGCATAATATTGGAGAAAAAAAGAAATAACATCAAAGCGATCGCTGTTCGTGAAGAAAAAAATAGCGATTACCACTTTGCTTATTTACCCTGAACCTAGTAGACATAACCTCAAAAAATGATTTGATCTAATGTTGTTTAACATATATATGAACTTATGACGAGTTTTATAACATAAAATCACCTTTAAATTTTTATTTGAAATAGATTTTGTACATAAATTAAAACATAAAATTTCGAAAACGATTATTGAAAAATGAAATTTCAATAAGAAAATTTATTAAGACTGTTTAATATTTCATTTAACTGAAAAAATCTTGAAACCATCTATTGTAAATTTAAAATGTAAATGAAAATAGCCAAGACACTTTTTTTAAAAATAAAAATATTATTATTTGATCTTTTACTGCATATTATGACAAAAGAATACAAATACATATGTGTTTTGATGCATTTTGGGACATTTAAAGGCTGATTCTGATACTAGCTAATAAAGAATTGTCTACAAAACTATTATCAAATGTAAATTACCTCTGATTTTGCGTAAAACGGTCTTTGCTAAGACAAATTTTTTAAAAAGGAATGTGTTAAGGTTTAGATTAGACTTGTAGGTTGTTATAACAACATTATTGTAGTTTGTTTTTTTACTCCGAATGACTGAATATTTCAATGAATTTTTCGGGATCCAGTTTAAATTTAATTTGTTTAAAAAGCTATAACGTAATATGCCGATTATTAGACCCCAACATAAAATATTATTTAGCGCATTTATCCCAAATAATTTTTCGCGGGTTTGCAATATCTTTTTATAGAATTTAATTTAAAAAATTTAACTCTGATTGTGTGTCTTAGTTATTCGATTTACGATTTCATAAAATATCTTTTTATATTGCCATTCATATCTATCTATTGGTCATTAATGCAAACTTTGGTTACAAAAATGTTAAAATCTTCTTGTAAACTCAGCATCATAAACATAACCAAAAACAAAAAAAAAATACACATCTTTTATTTTAGTTTCAAAAGTAAATTTTTTTTTTTCTCATATGAATTGAGATTTTGTTTTGTTCACAAAAACTGTGTTGTGGGCATAAGAAATCAACTTTCTAATAGTATTGATATTCTAATATATTGGGAAAGGATTGAAGGAGCTTTAAAAGGTTTGACATTTGAGAAATAAGTATATTTTTAATGAAATACAACGCAGAGAATTGTTCTGAGTGATGCAAGCTTCAGCTACTTCCAACTACTTGGGCAGTTTGCAAATATCAGGTTGTGGCAGAATGAATCTTTAGAAACTATGCAATTTGCTATCCTTTTCACTCATTCGCAGTAA
Source organism: Diogma glabrata (assembly GCA_963693315.1). NCBI lineage: Eukaryota > Metazoa > Arthropoda > Insecta > Diptera > Cylindrotomidae > Diogma > Diogma glabrata. The sequence continues at coordinate 276,909,820 of OY856188.1, read as the reverse complement.
AACAAATTTTAATAATGTTTTTATGACAACCTATACACCTAAACCTTAACACATTTCTTTAAAAAAAAATTGTGTTAGTTAAAACCTTTTTACGCAGAATTTTAGAAAAAGTTATTGCAACCCTGGAAAAAAAAATTATTTGGAACAAATTTGCTAGATAAAATACCCCGCGCTTTTGTTGAAGGGACTAATGGTTGGCACATGACGGATTACCGTATAGTTTTTTACACGAAGTTAATTTAAAGTGGATCCCGAAAATTTTTCCCAAATATTCTTCATTCGCAGTAAAACAACAAACTATAATAATGTTTTTATGACAACCTACACAACTAAACCTAAGCACATACCTTTTTTAAAAAAAAATTAACCTAAGGCCTTTTTACGCAGAATCAGAGAAATTTACATATGATGATATTTTTATAAGCAGAAATATATTTGTTAGTATCAGAATCGCCCTATAAATTTCCAAAAATATATCAAAACGCATAATGTTTTTTTATGTCAACCTCAAACCAAATACATTGCTTTTTAAAAAATTTGTCTTAGCAAAGTCAGAGTAAAATTAAATAATTTATATTGTAGGCAAATATTTATTAGCTAGTATCAGAATCATCCCATAAATGTCCAAAAATACACGAAAACACATATTTCACCCTATAAATGTCCAAAAACACATGAAAATACGTATGTATTCTGTTATCCGCATTAAAAGAGCAAATTATAATAATTTTTTTATGTCACACTACAAACCAAATACATTCCCTTTTAAAATTTGTCTTAGCTAATATGTTTTAGCTTTTTTATGCAAAATCAGAGTTAAACTAAATGATAATAATGTGTTTATGACAATTTCCTTTCTAATTTGTTTCTTAACATTAAAACGTAAAATTGACATTTGTTAATATTTTTGTTGATTGTAAAAAGCGTAATAGATGGATCCAAAGACAGTATGAAACTTATTTGTCTTAAAAATTATTTTAACATTAGTTTCTCAAAACTCAAAATTTTTTTCAAAATGTTATATTTTAACAAATTTTGTTTACAGTCCAAATTTGAAAAAAAATCCTAAACATCTTTTACCGCCAGTTTTTTGGGAAATTTCTAGGGAAATTAAATTTTTTTTATATATAACATTAGTACTAAATGTGTACTAAATATTTGCATAATTATTTTTTCAAAATTTCCCCAAAACAATTCCACCTCCAGTTTTTTGGTAATATTTTAAGGAAATGTAATTTTTTTTATACATAACATTAGTACTAAATATGTACTAAATATTTGCATCATTAGTTTTCTCGAATTTGAAAAAAAATCCCAAAAATCTTTTACCTCCAGTTTTTTGGAAAATTTCTAGGGAAATTTAATTTTGTTTATATATAACATTAGTACTAAATGTGTACTAAATATTTGCATCAAAAATTTAAACGTAAAAGGTCAAAAAATCCCATATGTACCCATTCGGTATAAGTACTAATTTTTTATTGAATGTACTATTAGTACTAAATATGTACTAAATAAATGCATCATTAGTTATCCCAAATTCGATCATGACCGTTGAATTGTTACTGAGCTAACTGGAGAAGGCTTTAAGGGAAGCAAACCGTGTTTTTCTTATACAGAAAGCTTAGTCGATTACTTAAGAACAGAGTTTCGAACCGGAAGCAAACCGTAAACCGAAAACCGTTATTAACCGAAATCTATGGCTGAACCGGAACGTAACCGAAACCGCACTTTTTTATATGTAATGAACCATAACCGGAACGAAAAAATCATTTTATTTACGGTTCATGTGAAACGCTTTGCAGTGAAAGATCAAAAAAAATATTCTAACAAAAAGCTGCTCATATATTATGAGTAAAATATTTTCATTTCGCATGTACCTATTTAGTACCTATAGCTAGTACTACATTTTCGGTTTGTAATCTAGTCCAAAATTTATTACATTTTTTTAAAATACCATCAAACCATGCAACAAATTTTGAGAGGCATATTGAACGGTGTCATAAAAAAGAATTTAAAATTTTAAAATGTCTTAAAATATCAGTAAAAGCTTCATGTAAACGAAGTCTGCCATCAAAGTTAAGCTCAAGTAGTGTTATGTCGCTTACTCCATCGTTATTAGACATGAAATTTAAACCTCAAAATATTACGCTCTTACTGAAGCCTGTATCAAACTGGTTACAAAAAATGGTTGCTCGTTTAATTTTTTAGAATGTTCTAGATTCAATAATTGCTGCAGTTGTTTCTTTTGAATTTTTGCATAAGAATGCTGAAAGTCCTTGATTTTGACATCGGAACTGAACCGGAACCGAACCGAAAACCGGAACGAAAAAATAAACTAAGGAACCAAATCGAAAACCGGAACGAAATAATTGTCGAAACGAAACCGTAAACCGAAACGGAAAAAATTTCGGTTCGAAACTCTGCTTAAGAATAATGTTTATTATAACAATATCAAGACAGACATTGTTTAAAATTGATCTGGCGCATAGTACCTTGGCATATAATCAAGTGCTTCAATTGTATAGAAAAAATGTGTATGTCGAATGCAAACGGCATATACGACAAAGTCATGACAACATTTTTATGGAATTTGTTCGGCACGCGAAAAAGGAAATCTTTACAATATACTTCACACTGTTTGCCGTTGGCACTTTGCGTAAGCTTTCAAATAACATAATGTCAATCTCTTGTTACTTTACGCAATATTTGCGTAAAGTAACAAGAGATTGACATTATGTTAAATCTTTACAAAAACAGTTTGTTGAACTATAATCAACATTCACTTGCGACCACTGCTGTAGAGCATACAAAATATACATTTTGCGTACTAACATACTTTATGCGTACTATACATTTTTTGTATTATTTTTATGCACTAGTTTTGTAATTTGAAATGCCTTTTTAAACTAGCAAACCGGGTGCTAAAAAAATTGCCTTTTAAAAATCATATAAAGCCACGCAAAAATTTAGATTTAAAGTTTTATATCTAATTCGTGTTATTACAAATTAGTGTAAAATAAGTTTGTGAAAAACAGAACTGAGTAACACATTTTTCTTAAAAAATAGCCATAGAAAGTAAAAAATATTCATGGAATATATAAACAGTTTTCATCTTTTACTTTGGTCTGAAAGACCTAATTATTACATTCATGAGCCAAAAGTGAACTTCTTAACCCCACTTTTTTTTTGCATTTCTCGACGTAGGAGGTACTGATTCTAAAAAAGCAAAAAAAAAAATGTCTGTCTGTCTGCCGGCTGGCCGGCCGTCCGGCCGTCATTACCTACGCTGCAGGGAAAACCGCTGTAGGGATTTCAAAAATTTTTTTTCCTAAAAATGGGTGTTCAATAACTGTACCGGAAGTGTGTCAAAAAAATCATTATGTGTGTCAAAAATAGCAAATTTTCATATTTTTGGCTTAAAAAACGTTCATTTTAAGTGATTACGAGTAGGAACATTAAATTTGGAGAAATCTTGATGGTAGAGATTGGTATGTGAGACCAAAAACTAGATTATTGCATTACAAGTTTGTCAAAAAAATGTTGTCAAGTGTGTCAAAAGAAAGATTTTTATTTATTATTTTGCCCAATTTTTCGAAAAAAATAAAATTAATTATTTGTTGGAAATGAAATTTTATTATTTTTATTGAGAACTATGGCATTATAAGTTTGTCAAAAAAATAATGTCAAGTGTGTCAAAAAATGATTTCATTTATTTTTTTAGCAAATTTTTTGGAAAAAAAACTAGCTGTTTTTATGACGTAAATGTAATTGAACAGGAAATTGGACATGGAAATTTTTTTATTTGTTATAGTTTTTGAAATGTTTTTATAATTTTGAAAAAAGTTTGTATTTTTGATTTTGTAATAATATTTGCAATATTTTTAGAATTTTGAGTTTTTTTAGTTTTAATTTTTGATTTTGTAAGAATTTTTGGAATATTTTTGGAATTTTGAAAAATTTTAAATTTTTGATTTTATTATAATTTTTGGAATTTTGAAAAAAATTTCAATTTTTAATTTTTAATAATTTTTGCAATATGTTTAGAATTTTGGAAAAAGTTTGAATTTTTAAGAATTTTTGGAATTTAGAAAAAGTTTAAATATTAGATTTTATTCTAATTTTTGGAATATTTTTGGAATTTTGAAAAAGTTTGATTTTATTTAATTTATAAAATATTTTTTATACAGAGGTTTTTAAGGTAGAGGAGAGGTTTTTGAGCAGTTTGCCAAGTGTATCATCTTTTCACTAAATTATGTTAATTTATGATCTGTTCTAATTTTCCGGCAACGTTTTGATGTTTCATGTTAGTTTTGTAATAAATTTCTAAACAGAGATAAAAACATACTTGTACTTTAACAAAGAGTTATGTTTCGTATACATCACTGACCAAAACTAAAAACCATGTCCTCATAAAAGTTTTTTGCCGAAAACTGTATCAAAATCCTTAACCCAGACCGAAGTCTTGATATCTCAGAGCTTGAGATTTCAGCCCCTCCATATTTTACCTCTTGTACTTACATTTTTTTCGTATCTTCTATTATAAAAATTAAAAACGACAAAAAAAAAAGTCTAATGTGGCAGCTATTACATACAAATTAAATTCAGATGCTAGCATAGACTTTTCTATGAAAAGTTGATGAACATAATTATTATTATAATCACTGCTAGAAAATAATAATGTCATCGTTTTTCAGCCTTCCTTCGAATTGGCTTTACTCTCATTTCGATAAACGTATTTTCCAAATCTCCTAGATTCGACCATTGATTAGTACGCAAAACTCCAGGTTTTATTAAGCATTACCCCTATTGTTTCACAACAAGAGCTTCAAAATCTCAAAGGGTTGATAGTAAAAATTTCAAGTTCAAAGCGTAAAAAAAAAGTTCACAACTAAGTTCACAAATAACACTTAAACACTTAAAAGTTCACAAAGTTCACAAATAACACTTAAAACTTTATTCACAATTTAAATAAAACTTTTCTTCTATTTACACGGTCTTATGTTTGCGATACAGAGTTTCGTTTACAATTAATTTCCACTTAAACTATTTACACTATCGCAGTCTAATTTAAATTAGAACTCTACGTTATCGCAGTTTAATGTAAAACCAACTCTCATTTCGCAAAAGGAATTTCTTAAATATAATTCTGGTTAATTTCTCAAAAATTCTAGGTGAATCCAAAATTTCTGAACAAGGAAAACTCGAAAAATCCTAAACTATCTACGTCATTATTTTGAATTTAATGTTTTTGATTTCTTCGCTCCTTTTTGAAATTTATAACAGATGTTTAGGGGAAATATTGTATAGGCTAAATTGAGGTCGAAAACAATTTTCTTTTGTTTTTCATTGGGATTTTGTAGAATCGTGACAATAATAATTTTACGATACTTTTAATACTAAATTTCAAGCTTAGATAATTGGAAGAAACAGTTTCGCAAAATATGACTATAAAGATTGCCAAAAATTGCGAAACTGCCCCCACATATTATAACATTGAAATTTAGGTTTTGGTTTTTCTTTATATTACTTCTTTATGACAAAAATGTTATTAGCGTAGCAACGCACTCCGGCACCTGCTAGTTTTTCCATATTGTGTAAATGGTTGTATCAACCTTCTTCAACATCCAATTTGATCAAATTTTTGAAACTATATTTGTAAAGTCAACTAATTCTTATTTTATTATTTCAGATTTTACATACAAAAGATGCATTATCCGCTCAGCCTTAGTATTCCTAGCTGTTACAATAGGAGAATTACTACCACGATTTGACTTAGTAATGGGCTTAATTGGAGGAACTCTTACTGGTCCATTAATTTTTATTCTTCCACCATTATTTTACACAAAAATGAAGAGCCTGGAAGAAATTTATGATAATGAAATAATTCGTATTCAAAACACAAACGATCAAGAACACGAAAAGGAAATTTATGCTGATGATTATATTATAACAACCTACGGTTCGATGCCTTTAGTTGAAATTCGAAATAATCGTAAGGGAACTATGATGGAATTTTTAATCGAATCTTTATCCATTTTACGGTTTATCTGTAGTGATTGTATTATATCGGTGTCAGTTGTTGTATTTGGATTATGTGCCACATTTGCATCGACTTATTGTAATATGTCTGATATCACATCTATTGTACAATGGTCACCTTGTCTATCAAATACAACATTTAATATTTTTAGTAACTAAGCTAAGCTGGATTTAAATATAAGTATTTAAATACAATAACTCAAACAACTTATTTTATTTGTATGTATATCTAAGATTATTTACAATATGCAAAATCGGCAACTACGTTTGCATATCTCTGAAATACAAATTATACTGTTAGGGTTCTATTAACATTTTCCATTTTACGAAAATAGCTCTCAACTACATTCACGGTATATCTTCATCAGATAAGGGTTAATTACAATAAAAATAAGAAAACGTGAAATTACAATAGTGAAATAAATAAGAAAGTAGTGGTCTTTGAAAAATATGTATATAATAAAATAAAAATTTCCTTTGGTGAAATTTTGGAAGCAGTTTTGGTGAAATTTTTTACAATGAAGTTTGGATTTTTTCAATGTGGAGAAGATATATTCTAGTTCCAGAGAAATTGTAGAAGATATACTAACCGAATCAAATGGCCAAGTAAATTCGGGAGCCAAATTCATAACATTTTATTTTGTAATGATTTAAGGAGTTACAAAAATTTTGTGAAATAAAATTAGACATTGTTTTAATAAACAGTGATTAATCAGCTACTTTTCGTTGGTCCAATGAACAAATTATTAATATTACGAAAACATTTATTGAGCCAACGAAAAAGTTCTGTTAATTAATATACCGAGTAATTTTATTTTCATTTAGTTTTTATTAGTTTTGAATTTTCTTTAGTTGTGCTAGATTGTTTGATCTTACATATTAGCCACCTTATGACATTTGATTATGTTTCTGCAATTCTGTTTTTTAGCTCATCTGAGTATTTATAGCCCCCTGATTCGCGAGGTAAGGAGGTACCAGAAGGATGCTTTTCTCAAATTTTATAAAGGAATGCAAATAATAGCTTCTAATAGAAAAATTGCCATATTTTCGTCTTTATTTGTCTCTATTTATGTGCCGACACCAGTAATCAGCTTTAATTCAATGATGGTGATAGTTTATCAGGAAATTAACTAAATAACGCTGTGTAGCCTTATGCTTAAAAGGACTCCTGACTCATTAGCTATCGAAAACTGGCATGATCCGTTCTTGGCCTGAATCCTGACGACTCTGTTCTTCCCTAATGAGATTTTTAAGTTTTGTACTGGTAGCAGCAGTATTGTACATGCAGCTAGCAACCGAGAGATTATATCTAGAGGTTCCGTCTATTGAGACGGTTCTTTTTATTTTCATTTAATGATTTTTTTGGATCAAAACCTGAGGTTTTCCATAATTTTATGCTTTTCAGGCTTTCTACCGATTTAAATTTCAGCTTCATATTTGCATCTTTCAACGCTGGGCAGCGTTATCTAAAATTCAATTATTTCATATTCGGGTATGGTTTGGGTAAATCGGCAATGTGAGCTTTCAATTATGAAATCTGAACTTTTATGAAATATTCATATTACTTTACACCGGGAAGCCCCAAAAAATATATGAACACTGAAATATTGCCGGAACACTGAATTTATGCGCCAAACAAACTACACTTGGAAATCTCTTATTTTCTTAATCAAAGATACATTGATAAGAAACTTATCAATTGGCTAACAAAATAATTTAGTTAAAAACACAAATCAAAAATTATATAAATCAAAAAATCAAAAAAAAAGCTTACATTAATCTATCTTGAATGTTGTCTTCTTCATGTTTTAACTATACGTCTTCGTTTATCTTGATAGTTAATTAAATGTTGTAATAAATCCAGCAGAAACTAATCCGTTCCTCCACAAAAAGCAATACATAATGAAGCCACTGCACTAAAATTTCATAAACGGACTTGACGATAAATTTTTGTTTTCAAATAGAATTAGACAACTTTGTGTTTAGCATCTCGTACGGTAACAGTATCATGACCCTCCTCAACCAATCTTTGTCTGCCTTCATCAACAAAGCTCATGTACCACTTGACACATGTCTCGCCTTTTCTTCACAAAGTTATAAATTCATTTTCCAAAACTGACAGCATATCACTAGTAAATTTTCATCACAACTCATTACATTGAAACAAACAAATAAATAAAAAAACTTTGATATCACAATCAAGACAAATTTAATTTTCTATAAAAAATATTTACAATTTTTTTATCATCTAATTGATTTGAATTTTAATTACACTAATCGATCGATTTAATCATTTTGATTTTCAAAATTATACTGCCCCGATCCAAACATTTTGATCGTTTTTATATCATATTACTGATTTTTCTACTTCCCCTTCCAATAACGTAACAAGCAATTTCTCCAACATACAAAACTTGTATTTTTACTTTACTTTAAATCATAAAAAAATTATTAAAATGTTTAAATGTACACAGTGGTACAGATAAACGTCATAATTGAAGAAAATTAATAAAATTATTATTGAATTTGAAACCACTATTTTTAGAGCAAAAATTGGAAATAGTCCGTCGTTACACAATCTAGAGTACAAAATCACTGAAAGATTCCCTATGATATTAAACTCTCCGTTGACTGTATCGTCGTATTAATGGTACTGCATCTCTCTAGAACATTTCCCAATTTACTGGTCTTTATAAAACTTGTCGCATAAACACATAATACCATTTTTCCACTTTTTCAGTGACAAAATGCATTGTAAAACTTACAAGATCATGAAATAAGATATCGTCCTGAATAACATGCTGCTCAAGCTTCATAATAAAATCATACACATACTCATCTATTCGCCGTCGATCAGTTCGTCTGGAAAAATTAATTTTTCATGTTCTTATAGGATCTGACCTTCTTGCAAATAATCGAGAGTTTCGTGCAGTGGACTCTAATTCCCTTCCAAAACTTCGTCTACGCAGATTCATTGAATCTGATTCTGGGTCATTCCATATGAAATCATCAAATTGGCAAAGCCAGCATATTTTAGATTTTGCTCAAACTTCGTGGAAATGTTCTTTAGGGTTTTAAAAACCAAAATCCATAGGGATTAAATTTTCGCACACGCCACTTCCGGTCCACACAAAATAAAGCAATGGAAAAGTCTTATTTTGGTGTTTTGCGGTTTTAGCCGTAAAAACTTTTCTAATAAATATATCTACTTGACCAAGGTGGCATTGAAAAGCGGAAAAATGATTGTTTTTAAAACAAAAATAAAAATTCACATAACTCATACACTTGAAAAATAACAGGGTTTTGAAAATACGTGTATTTTATTGATTTCTTGTGATTTTCAATTGACACCAGGATCTGCACTGTTGAATTTAAAAGTCTAATCGTTCTCAGATATCAAAGTGCACATATTGTTAGATAATTAAAAATTAAAATCGACTCGTTTGGTCAACTTTTAATGAAAAAAATCTTTGCTTGAAATTTTGAAATTTTAGCATATTTAGCATATTTGCATATTTCAGGCTACAATTTGGACGTGTTTGATAAGAGACAAAAATTTGAAATTTGCAGGATAGTTAGTTCTTACCTTTAACTTTAAAAAACTTTAAGGTTAGTTTTGTTTTTTCCTCTTTTTACAGGCGTTTAAAGAGAAGCGAACATTATACTCAAAAATAAGAATCTTCATATTATTTTAAAGAAATCCTCTAATAAATTGCTAATTTGTTTCGATTCCGGCCTTAACAATAAAAGGATTTATTATATTTAAACATGCTCTTCTAGTTAATTGCTTTGTTGCGTCATTCAATAATAGATGTTTATGTGTAGTCAAGAAACGTTTGTTATGAGAAGCGTTAGTATTTTATGGTGATATAATTCGAATTTTAAAAAAAAAATAAGGTGGGTGTCTTTAGAGAATATTGTAGAAATATTTAGTGAAAAAAATAATAAAAATAAAAGAGTGCTCAATTGGCTTATTGTTACGAGAAAATTGTCATAAACTGGCACATTCACGACCATCGAAATTAATCAGTGAAGATAAAATAAGTGAATGTGATAAATTTTTATTGAATAAGCGATTAAATGTCGTATCTATTGTTAATATTTGTACATACCATTATCAAAATATATTACATATTTTTTCCATGTATTCGGAAATAAGTGTTGTGATCCATTAAACGTTCACAAGAATAGTAGATTCTAGTATGAGCTTAGAATGAAGGCAATTCTTCACGAGGATGAAGTTTCCCGAAACGAGCGTAGCGAGTGGAGGGAATCATCCGAGTGAAGAATTGCCATTATCCTAAGCGAATACAAGATGCTATTTTATCCACGACTGTAAAATATTTCGTTTAATTTCCAGTTTTCATGCAAAAATTTGTATCGCCATATTGAAATAAATACATCAAAGATAGCGAAAAACAAAACAAGTTTGTTGTTTAATTTGTTAGGGGAATATTTAATAAACTATAGAACGGTTAAAGAATTTTAATCAAATTCACTAGTTGTAAAATTCACTGTAAGGAAAGGTAGCCTGCAACGAACTGCAGATCATCATATACTAATACCTAGAGCGATGTTTGATTGTTGTGTTAATCAAATGCCTGGTATAGAATTTTTTTTATATCCAATTCTGATGTTGATGCTACCGAAACATTTTTGTCAAGGAGATTTATGGATATTAATACAATTAAAAATACGAGGACCTATCACAGTTTTGCTCCGCTTTCCCACAGTCAATTAAGAGTACGCAAGTTTTCAGCTTCTGATTAATTTGAAACTGTGAATATTGTAAGACCAAATGTTAAATTTAAAAAATAAAATAACACTTAATACTATGGTTCCTAATATCATTTATTTATCCACTTATCTCAACATGAAAAAATTTTATCGACCAGAATTAAATAAACTCTTTAAATTTGAAACAATTTTTCTTTATTTTTATTTAAAACTCTAGTGTTGTGGACAAAACAAAAGCCTGAAAGTTCTAGTGAAGACTAATTATAGCAATAAAATTAATTTTTTAGTCATAAAGATCTTCGTGGTTACATTGTTAATACTTATTTTTAAACAATAAATTTGTCGGTGGATAAGTACTCAGGTCAGTATAAAAATATACTAAAAAATAAAATTAAAAAACAAACAAATTGCTATGATATTTGCTTCTCTTTAAACGCCTGTAAATGTGCGATTAGAGGAAAAAACAAAATTAACTTTAAAGATTTTTAAAGTTAAAGGTAAGAACTAAGTATCCTGAAAATTTCAAATTTTTGTCTCTTATCAAACACGTCCAGATTGTAGCCTGAAATATGCAATTATGCTAAATATGCTAAAATTTCAAAACTTCAAGCAAAGATTTTTTTCATTAAGAGTTGACCAAACGAGTCGATTTTAATTTTTAATTATCTAACAACATATGCACTTTGTTATCTGAGAACGATTAGACTTTTAAAATCAAATGTGCAGATCCTGGTGTCAATTGAAAATCACAAGAAATCAATAAAACACACGTATTTTCAAAACCCTGTTATTTTTCAGGTATATAAATTATGTAAATTTTTATTTTTGTTTTAAAAACAATCATCTTTTCGCTTTCCAACGCCACCTTGGTCGAGTAGATATCTTTATTAGAAAAGTTTTTACGGCTAAAACCGCAAAACACCAAAATAAGGCTTTTCCATTGCTTTATTTTGTGTGTCACCGGAAGTGGCGTGTGCGAAAATTTAATCAATATGGATTTTGGTTTTTGGAACCCTTACGAACATTTCCACAAAGTTTAAGCAAAATCTAAAATAGTGCAGCAACGTTTTTTGTTTTTTTTTCGATGATTTCATATGGAATGACTCTTCTTGCTCCTCATTATTACCGAGTGTGCCAACTCTTTTGAGCTTTTTTGAGCTCCTGGCCTGGGGGACATTTTACTAACTAATAAAATGTGTATGGTCTCTATACCCTAAATAAAACTACCCGTTATTTAAACAGATTTTTGTATCATGATATGCCATGCTGTTGCGACACATATATATACTTGCAATTTGAATAAAAAAAATAAAAATGGCTAAAACTTTTTAGCCGAGAAACAAACCTACATAAACATACTTTTGTGTTATATAGAAGACCAGTTTTACACAAAATAGTGATATATTTCAGTAAAATTTACCTATTTATGATTGAGAAACAATAAATATTTATTTGAAAATATGAAGGGCTTAACTATCTGCTTCTCAAAAGCTTTAGTAGAACTTAGAAAAACATGAGCTTACTTACGAATTTTTCTAAAGTTTCTTAAGTTGCTTTTTGTTTATTTACCCTTTCTTAAACTAACTGAGAATTACATTTTATAAGTAATTGTGAACCGAAGCGTTTTATGGTTTTATTTATAAATTGTTTAACATTTAAATATTATTATTTCGTGACCAAGCTATATAATTTAATAAAAAAACGATATAAATTGATTTATGATCAATGGAGTGTAGGTATGCAAAATTTTATTTCATCGCATCAATAAATACAATATTAGATTAATAAATTCAATAAAAAAAAATAAATATTTGAAATGTGAAATTATAATCGATTAACTTAATGCAATTATTAGAGTAAAGTTATATAGCTTTCATTGTTCAATTGTGATATATCATTTATACGTCATTAATAGTATTTACAAATACCGAATAAAAATTTGAATTTAAAACCAACCATACAGACTGTTTTATCGTTTTGTTATATTAATATCAATATGTATACCCAATAAAACTAGAAATTAATGTTTACGATACGTTTCCGGAATTATAACCTCAACTGTATAACTTCATTTACTCAAATTAATCAATTTCGCCCCTCGATTAAAAATCAAGTAAAAACTGATTCCATAGTTATAAAATTTCGTAAAATAAACAAAATAACTATATATATGTATAACCTTTCAAATTATAAATCATATACATAAATAAAATATTTGTTATGTCCGCAAAATATTTGTATGCATTACGAAAACAAAAAACAATAAACATTTATTATATTTATACACAAAATTCTTAAACTATAAATTATGTTTGTTATAAATAATCGTACATATACCATAAAATATTAGTTTCCCCTTTTTAAATATGTATAGGTTATTATATTGTTTAAGCTGTTGTTATTCCTTAACTAGATTCAACTCAACAACCAATCATTAATTTCAACGCCTTATTTTATCATATTACTTTAAATCTTATTGGGTAACACCCATTTTGTTTAGTTCTGTTTTTTGTTTGTTATATAGTTGCCGACTATGCTTTCTATAAAAATTTTTATTCCAATTGGAAATTGAGTATGGATTGGAATTCTTTCGTTATATTTGTAGATCGAGTTAAAAATTGAGTATAATAATTGAGTTGAGTGTGAATTGAATTAACCGACGGGGTTTTGATTTTTTGTTGTATAGTGAAACTAGATTTGGTTTGAATGCCAAATAATTGTGATTTCGGGCGTTTTTTTAAGTGAACATAACCATATTCACGACTAATAGGTCGTGGAAAAATTATAACCTCAGACCAGAAACAGAGTTCATCATTCCAAATAAGCTCATTTTAAATTAGTTTTTTATTCAAACCAACAATTTAAATAAACTAAATACTAATTATACTTTACAATTTTTTTGTAAATATATGAAACACACAAACATTTATGTAAGAGTTTTTAAAATATTGTAAACTTTAAAAAAAATTCAAAAAGCTCACAAATTGTTTGAAAGAACGAGTTTTGTTTTGATTTTAGTACAAAGTTTATAGTTTTTACAAAAAACAATTTTGTTGTTGTATATTTTTGGAGAAGGAGTGAATCCTTTTTGTGTTGAGTTTATAATTTTGTTATAAACGAATTATAAAATGTCAATTAATTTAAAATAAAATGTACTATTTTTCGGCAAACGAATTGTAATTATATTTCTTAAATTTAAGTTTGCATTATTTGTATAAGGCGCAAGAAATTAGTTATGACAAATATGTCTATTGTTCTGCCTGATCCTTCCATAGATTTTTGATGATTTTAGTATTATATGCAAGACTTCTCTTCACTATCACAGAGTTTTAGTTGCCTTTGCACGTTGCTATCAGCATGAGCCACTTGGACTAAAAAATAGGGGAAATTTTATTTTTTTTATAAATATGTAGAGGTACAACACACAAACATTATTTGAAAAACCCACAAAGTTTTTTAAGAGTAGATTTTTTAATTTTATTATAAACATTACAGATTTTACAAAAAGTGTTGTGTGTTGTATAACTATACAAAATTTTGTAAGAGTCCAGTGGGGCCGTTTGTCAAAAGTTACACTGAAATACTTAACACTTTTTTTTGTATTTGCAGCTTTCCACCGGTCTCTTTCTTGAGCCAGTCTATTTACTTGATATAAAGAATGGAACTCCACATATACCATTATTTGATTGAAGTGCTGGAGCCTGGGCCTTCCTCTAGCATTCGTTCTTTCTATTATAACCTCCAACACCGTATTTGTTAAGCTAGGTTGTCGGAGGATATGCCAAACAAATCTGCATCTTCCGTTTTTTAACATTTTCCGGATTGTCCTTTCTTCTGTCTGTCTGCCCATTTTAGTTTAAACATACGTCTGAAGCACCATAACTGGAAAGCTTCTATCTTCTTTCTCTCCTCCACTCCCACTGTCCAAGTTTCACAACCATAAAGAGCCGTGCTCCAGACGTAAAGTTTTAATAGTCTTTTTCTGACTGATAGGTCTATCTTCGAAGTAAGGAGATTCTTTTTATTGAAAAAATCCTTTCTTCCTTGTGCAAACCTGCTTTTTTTATCAACTTTGCTTTTTCTATCGCTGGTGCTTTTACTACCCAAGTAGGTGTACTCCTTTACTTCCTCAACTTGCACTCCTGCGATACTTACATTCAAACTTTGTGTATCCTCATTCTTATGTCATTTCATCACTTTCGTCTTTTCTTTATTCATTTTCATTCCATATAATTCACCTAGCTGTCATGTCTTACTCCCTTCTTTATTACTGCTTCTCTTTCCTCATCTTCTATTTTAATTATTGCCTTCTGATTGTTATATAAACTGTAGACTATCCTTCTTTCTTTGTACTTAATTCCTGTTTTTTCCATAAGTTCAAACATTTTGTCCTATTTTACATTATCAAACGCTTTTTCAAGATCCACAAAAGTCAAAAATGTCGGTTTGTCTCATTAATTCTTTTTTCTAATGTAAAAGCCTGAGTGTGAGAATTGCTTCTCTTGTTCCCTTGTTTTTCCGGAATCCAAACTAATCCTCTTTTAGCTGGGCTTCGATATGATGTTCAATTCTTGTATACAGTATTTTAGTTCATATTTTTGAAGAACGTGATGTTAAACTTATGGTTCTATAGTTCTCACATTTGCCTTCTTTGGTAGCGTAAACATGACAACACTTTTTACGAAATCTTTTGGTACTTTTCCTGTATCATATATGTTGCATACCAACTTATAAAGTCTATCCATTCCTGTTATTCCCATCGACTTTAAAAGTTCTGCTGGTATAACATCTATTCCTGCCGCTTTTTTAAGTTAAGATCTTTTAATGCTTTGTCGAACTCTGATCTCAGAATACTGTCACCTATATCTTCTGGGCTAAGATCTATCTCTCTTTCTAAACAATCCTCTCTCAAATCCTCATCTCGGAATAATCCTTCAATCTCTTTTCATCTATCTGTTTTTTTTCTACAGCCTGAGTCTATAAAACCCATGTTTAGATCTTTCTCAATGTCGTCACATTTTTTCTTTAACCATGCTTCCTTTACATTTTTGACCACTTCATTTCTAGTCAATCTGTACTTTCGCAATCCTCCCTTATCCGTCCGAACCTTGTACTTTCTTCTAGTGTCCATCAAAGCCACTATTTCATCAGTTATCCAGGGATTCCTTCCTACAGGCTTTTTTATACCGATTGTCTCATCTCCTGATTTTTGTATCTCTCTTTTCAAACATTCCCGTTCCTATTCCATTTAATTCATTCCTTGTAATGCTTCTAACTCTCTCCCTACCCTATATCCAAACTCATTCAACACATCTTCCTATTTGACTAACTGATTAAACCAATGTATCCTTTTGAGGTGCAGAAAACGTGGCAATTCGTCGACAGTCTAATATCCACTGTGGAACATATACGGCATACCAAAAAAGGGGAAAAATACGACTTACAAAAAAAACCTTAATATATTTTATGATTATTATTCTTAAAATTAAACACATTCAACCAACAGTTGAAGCGACCACCCCAGAATATAATATTTAGAAGAGAAAGCTTATATCTAAATAATTTTGACTTATGTTCTAAAATTTAACAATGCTGACTGTTATACTGTTGATATTTAAATATGTCGCTTATTTTACCATTTGTTTTACATTGGCAACCCTGCACCGGTGTGACGCATCGGCTTTGTTAAAATATAATGTGTATGATTCAGTCAGTCGTCTACTTTGAAAGCTTACACATGTTACAAAACTTGTTGTTAATAAATTTAATAGTTTGTAAAAACCTATAACATTATATAATTTATTACACTGACAACTAATATAGTATATTAAGAAACTAGTTTCATAATCGACGATTTTATCGCACGCAATATGTTTAGAAAACGACCCGCGCAGCGGGGAGTTTTCTAAAGGATAAGTGCGATAAAACGTCTTATGAAACGAGTTTTTTATACTATTTTTTCTATTTTGCATTTTTTGTCTTGAAATTTAAAAAAAAATGTTCAATTTTCTGAAATACAGTATTTTTTGGGTCATAGAAAAAAATATGGGACCACTTTGGCATTTATCTTAATCGAATACAATTTAAATCATCCAAATCGAATGAGTCGTTTTTGAGAAATCAGTGAACAGGCATTAAAAATACAGCTTTTTCCAATTTACTGCAAAACTGTATTTTTCACATCAAAGTAAAAAATGCAGATTAATCTCCAAAGCAACCTTAATAGAATGCAGTTTAAATCATCTAAATCGTATGAGCCGTTTTTGAGAAATCGGTAATACGCATTATACATCAACATTTATAAAAAAACTTAATTTAAAAAAATTTACAAAAATTATTGAAAAATCAAAAATTGAAACTATTTTCAAAATTCCAAGATTAATTGCAAGAAATATAACAAAATTAAAAATTCAAACTTTTCCCAAAATGCTAAAAATATTGCAAAAATTATAACAAAATCAAAGATTGAAACTTTTTTAAAATTCTAAAAGTATTCCAAAAATTAATCCAAAATCAAAGATTCAAATTTAATTTCCAACTGTTCCTGTTATTCAGAAGTCGTGGAATCGAATCTGGAATCACACAAAAAATTGCTCAAGAAACATCTAACTAATGATTACAATTTTTGTCAAAAATGTTTCCCATAATATGTTTCTAAAAAAATTTAGAAACAAAATATATAAACAGAAATAGACATAAACAAAACTGTCTATCCAAGAAGGAACAAAAGTTGAAAATTTGTTGTTGTTGCTATTGCTTATTACGGTAGTCATAATTTAAAACGTCTACTGCGTGAGAAAAACATTTCTGTTTGTTTGTATGAAACTTGGAAACGTTTGTATTAAAGTTTCAGGAATATAGTACAGTAATCCCTCCGACTGCGCGGTAGTTCCGTTCCAGAAAAACAGCGCGCAATACAAAACCGCGCAATGTGAACCCTATTTTGTATGAAAATGGGGGGTTCGGTTCCAAATTTTGAAAAAAATTCAAAAAAAAAATAATTTAAAGTTATAATTAAACAAAAATGAATATATATAGCCTGAAAAACATGTATTACTTCGACAACTCTTAAAAAGAAAACACTTCATAAGTTAACAGATAAATTAACATAAATAACATTTCAAAAAACAATTCAAATTTAAAAAAATAATATCAATAATATGAATTTGTTTAGAATATTCTTACTGGCTTGAAATTGAATTTGATCTATATTGAATGTTCCAGCCACACAGTTAAAAATAAACTGAATTTCTAATGCAAATTGCTACATATATGGGTCATTCTTTTACAAACCGAACACATTTTTGATTTGGCTGAAATTTTTTTAGGGCTTTTATAGGAAAATTCCCATTTCCCAAGAAAAAAAGATATAAGTGCTCGAGAATTTTTTTTTTTCGAAAATAAAGCGGTTCTAAATTTCGAGGATTTCGTGATTTTTTGCTGGAAGATTTATTTGCAAAGATTCATAACTTCAGTTCTGGTAATGATAGAAATTTTTTTCTGTTTTATTTTAAAGCTATATAAGATGAACTTTTAAAAAAAATTGTTATCTACAAAAATTATTAACAAATTTCAATGTGTAAACAGTTTAGCAATAAGACAGACACTTTCTCTCTGACACCTGCAATTTTGCTCTCTCGTGTACGAGTAGCATTAGAAATAAATTAATTTATCGAGCGCGGAAAGACACAAAATTCCATAAATTTTTGTTGTCACGCACTGGATAAAATAATTTATTTCTAACAGTAAAACTATTTTCTCCATTGAACGTAGAATACGATGGTTATATCAAATACTCTTTATTTTTGTAGGGCAATCACTAAAAATCGATTTTAACATTTAATTTGTTTATAACAATCGGAACTTGCTAATTATTTTTATTGAATATATTTTTTATTAAAATTCCATCTCTTAACTTTAAAATAAAATAAAACAAAAGCTTCTATCATTAATAGAACCGAAGTTATGAATTTTTGAAAATAAACCGTCAAGCCAAAAATCACGAAATTCTCGAAATTTAGATCGACTCTATTTTCCAAAAACAAGATCCTCGAACACGTATACTTTTTTCAATATTAAAAATTTTTTAAGCCAAATCTGTTCGATTTGTACAAAAATGACCCATATGGCAAATGTAATTTTTTTTTTCATTTTAATTGTACGAACTTCACCTACATATTCTAAAAAAACTTTTAAACGTCGCGCAGTGTGAAATTTTAATCGTGCAGTGCGAAAATTAGTATTGAAAACTCATCTCGCGCAGTGGAAATCGCGCAGTTAAAACCCGCGCAGTTGGAGGGATTACTGTACATAGGAACATAGTAGTAATTGTTTTTGCTATAATTATTGTATTAAAACTTAATGATTTTCTTTGAACGTTTGACAAAATAGTATTATAGTCGACATTATGCGAACAATATGAAAATAAAGTTTCATATTTATATTATGTTTGGGTAGACACTGTCTAGTGTGTCTATACCGACGCTTCGCCATTGTTTCTTCTAACGAAACAAAAGATAATAACTTCGTTTAAACGAATAATAAAAAGCGAAACAATAATAATAGTAATAAAAAAAGAAAGGAATAGTATATTTAAGTTTCATAAAATGGTTGATTTAATTTATTGATTTTTTTAAATAATATACCTTTGAAAATATTAAAATGATAATTTTTAGATGATTTTTGTATCTAAAATTATATGTGCGTAAGAAAATTTTTAGCCTAAATAATAAAAACAAACGCGCATTTTAAATAATTAATTTGTTTGCCTTATTTCATGTCGGTTTACTGATATTTAAATTTATTTTTCTTAATATTAAGAAATTATGAAAAATTAGTATTGTTTTCTATATATAAGCCAAATATTTAAATTTTTATTTCTTTTAAATTGTAACATAAAAAAATTGTCAAAAATAGACGCATATTTGTAAATGGAACTGAACATAAATTTTTAAACCACGTCATTTGACCTAATAGTGTAAACGTATTAAAAATTAGAATAAATATTTTTATAAAATGACTAATGATGACTAAGATTGGAATTAATAAGACTATATGTATTTGTTCGTGTAATTTAACTTAATGCGACTAAAATGACCAAGATTGTATACGCATGATCTTACATGAGTTATAATCTCATTCAATTTAATCAGTAAGCATAAAAGAAGTAGCAGATTCTATTATGTTTACGATGCATTTATTGTAGATATTTGGTAAATGTTGTTATTTTTAAAATTGGTTTACAGATTCGATTTATTTAAAAAGAGAGCCCGATAGTGTTCATTAACAAAACAAACTTCAGCGTATTAAGTTTCAACTTTTGAACGTATTAACCCTCTAAAGATACACCCTCACTGTACCTAAATTTCTGTTGTTTAATGTATATATTGTTTCATTTTAAACTACACGATTCGCCCAGTTAAGAAATTTGAATACAATGCAGCTACCGTACACTAGTTACAGAAGGAAACAGGTGTTGAAATGAAGTCGTTGTTGAAATTCAGAGAAACTGAGGTCCTTAAGAGGCAGCTGCACCCACAATAGCATACATTTTTAAAATTTATCAAACTTTCTATACGTAGGATCATTTTTTAAAACTTTGTGGTTTATGAAGCTGCGCACTAAATGGGGAGTGCATGTGGATAGAAACACAACATTGTGAAACGAGGGAGTTTTCGGGCTTGGAATAGATGCCTAAAGCATCTATTTATCCAAGGGATTTAAAAATTTTTCCTATTAAACGAATTTACGGAAAAAACGCGGACTCTAACAAGGAAAGATCTCTAATTCATCTATTATAATTTAATTTTCAAAGAAAACTCTATCGACCAAAACGATACTAAAATTTAACTAAGTTCATGGAGAGAACAAAAATTCACAAGGTAAAAAGAAAGAATCATACAAAATAAGTCAAAAAAATTACATAAAAGCTTTCCTTAATATGTGTTGAAGGATGTCTTCTTTTAAAACCAGTTCTGTGGCACAAAATGTTGGTTGTAAACTAATCCAAATTATAAGACAACAATCGTCAATCCAAAATTACATGCAGATTTATCCATTAACGCCTTGTACCCAATAATATCGATCTAGCAATGACCATCGATCGAAAGTTAATACAGCCTGATGATCATACATATATAATACTCAGTTCGTATATATATATATATATATATATATATATATATATATATATATATATATATATATATATATATATATATATATATATATATATATATATATATATATATATATATATATATATATATATATATATATATATATCATTCCAACACACATTCTCTTCCAAATCATCGCTTAATGCTTGACACCGAGCCGAATTTATATGCACTAATTCACAAGCCAAGCCCAACATAATAGTTTCATGCAATTTGTTGTTTACTCGAATGCGAAAAAATCTAGCTCCCAATCAATCTTTACCTTATCTTCCTTTTGTGTATTCAGTCACCATAGATTAAAAATACTTCCAGAAACTAGTATAGCAACACAACGGTTTCGCCTTCTTCGAAGCCGTTTTCTAGTCAAATTCGATCAAATAAAAGATAAAACAAACCCTTTCATCAACAATAATAACTCAACACATTCTTTTTGCATATTTTTAAATTTTTATTTCAAAACACTACTTTTTTAACATATATATATATATATATATATATATATATATATATATATATATATATATATATATATATATATATATATATATATATATATATATATATATATATATATATATATATATATATATATATATATATATATATATATATATATATATATATATATATATATATATATATATATATATATATATATATATATATATATATATATATATATATATATATATATATATATATATCAAAAAAGGACAACCACAACAGATAATTTTATTTTTTTTATTTTAATAATTTAGTTTTAAGTTCTAAATACAACTGACTTAAGTTCATAAATATTTTTAGTATTTATAATATTAAAAATAAAGTAAAAAAGAGAATGATTGTTTGTTGATCCATGAACTCTCCCGTTTTCGTTTTTATTTAGCAAAGAGATAAAATATAACAATTAAAATTCGAAATATTTTAGAGAGAACTAAAACATATAAAAAAACCTATTATGCCTTTGATGTTTTTTTACAGGAAGTCCGAATATTAAGTATACTGATTGTTTGGTTAATGGAAAAATGTAATGTAGCCATATTATACATGTAAAATGGAAGTGTTTGGTGGTTGAACAGGAATTTAGTTTCTACCATTAGTTTGTTGTTCTAGATTTGACGTAAATTTTTTATAAAATGCTACCTGTTAAATATCGCGTAGTTTGGCGGGCATAACAATTGGGATAAAATTTAAAAAAATTGGTGCGAAGTTTTAAACTATTGAATTCAATAAAAATTGCATTTGGTTTAGTTTAACAATTTGTGGGAACTACCTAGCTATTAACCGGTTAAGAAATAGGTATTTGACGTTTGAGGTATTGGACGTAAATCTTTTTTTGCTTTGTAACTTTTTTGTTTTAAACTAAACAATATATCTTATCAAATGTAAAACATGACCTACGTCAATATATCATGAAAGGATAGAGAAAATAAATATAAAACAAGAAATAAAAAGCAAATTTATCCCTCCATGTTTTAACTTTCGTTAATCGCTAATTTAGAAGCATGGGGCGTCTGCTAGCTAGCTCAATCAAACTTTGTTTATGGTAATCGTCTTTAGTTCTCCCCATGTCTTGCCAATTTGTTTTGCTTTAGCTAGCACTATTTTCTCCCTCCCTGCGGACATGGATTTATTTTGTATAAAAACTACTAAAATTTCTGTCATTGTGTTTGTATATATTTATTTCCAATTTGTTTTAGTCCATTTAATTTTGATTTAAACGGAGCAACAAATAAAGGCTTTCAATAAGGCTTTAGCGCTTTTTTGACAAATAAAAAAATAAAAAATGGGAACTGGAACTCGAAATTATTTTCTAAACCGTCATGCTAACTTGAAAGTATTAAAAGAAACTTAAAAAGTCAAAACTTAATATACATCTGAATTGACATATTCTACGATGCACAAGAAATATTTAATTTTGCACTAAAATAAAATAACCAGAAAACATATTATACACTGTACCTAAAAAGTATTTTTCACTCTTCGAAATAGTAGATTTTCTCTCCGAAAATATTTGTTACAATTGAATAAGTAAATGTTACACAGCAAAATATTTATAAAAAAATTAAGATCTTAATTTAGCACGTCATCTTCATCATAGCATTTGTACTATAGTATATTTTTTGAATACCATGTTGAAAATGCAGATTATGTGCTTTGTCTGTTTATGAATTTTACAAAAAATTGTATTATTATTTTCAAACTTAAATTTGTTTGTGACTATCAGTAGATTTTTGAGGTTGCTGTTGCAGTTGCTGCTATTGCCGTTATACGCATTTTGATATTCCTAATCAGATCTGCATCTTACGGTCAGTAAGGTTACTGCTGACGGTAGTCCTTTCGTTTCTTCATTATGTTTTACGTCATACCATACCATTGAATCACTAATAATACAACTATTACGAAAATAAATGTCGTAACTGCTTTTCTTTACCTTTCAATATCCCGTTGTTTCAATTCACTCGTACACATGGGATATAAAACAATAAATCAAATACTTTCAATTTAATAGTTTCAGCGAGTAAAATTAACAATAAATCCAAATTAAATTACACAATCAATATTTATGATTGTTTAGCTAAATAGGTGGTTTAACAGTAAAACAAAAACAAAAACCTAAAGAGCAATAATAAGTGTTAATTAGAATTTCCGTTACAACTTCAAATACATATAAATTAAAAACTGAATGCTAATAAAGGAATCGTTAAACAATTGTTATTTGCAACAATGCAAGTTGATACAAAACTAATCGATAGAAACCAATATAATATAACACAAAAGATTTATTGTATAGACAATTGTATGTTGTTTAATTGATTGAAAGTTGTAATTCATAAGATCCTTCAAGTATTTTGAGAAAGTCGAAATGTTATGTGGAGAATTATAACTACTTATTCTTGTAGCATGTTCTAACATAAATCTAAAGTGCTTCTGTTACTTTTATTGAAATGTTGGTAAGGTTCAAATAAATGTAATTTTTTATTCAACTATATGTGTCAAAATTGCTATACATAAAGCTACTAAATCGAGAACTCGGGACATATTTTTAAATTCAGCATTAGGGAGTTACTAGTCACTTTCTGGCGATTGCATCCACTCACACCAATGTGTTGTTGATGTAAAATTTGTTCATCTAGTCAATTGGAAAATTTGACCAGATGTGCTAGTGCTGCGGACACAGCAATTAAGGGACTTGAACCGTGAAGCATTTGAAAGGTAGACTCAAAAAATTTGTGGGGAAAATACAGTAAACAATTATCTGTTGAGTTTATAAACTGACTTATAAAAGTCGGTTGATACTTGATAGCCAGACAGTGTTCAACAAAGATGTTTGTTAAATATTTTACAAAAAATTAAAAGCTGTTCCTTGATTTTCGTTATTGAATTTAATGAATGCAAACCAAAATTATAAAACATAACTATGGAAAATTTGATATAAAAAGATTGAGATTTGTGAATTAAACATATCCAAAAATATAGATAATCTCCAGTGATCTTTTGGTTTATAATAATCAACCGATAGAATGTGAAATTTGCAAATTGCCCGTAAAATTGTTGGTTAAATAAAAACAACTGACATCAGTTTGTTGCATTGAACAAAAACATTTGTAGCTTTAAGACTAACAGATAAGAACGTTGAATCAAGGAAAATTTCTGTTAATTTTGCAAATATATATTGGTTTTAGTGTAACCTGGTACACTCGGCAATACGTATTTGATGTCACATATGTCCCAGACTTTGTGTTAAACAGAGTATCAATCTGGGCTATAACAATTTTATAAGTAAATAATACAAACAGTTGTTGTTGTGCAAATAAAATAAAGTATTTTAAATTTATAACAGCTTGAAATGCATTTAATTATTTTGAAATAATATAGGTTGTATGGTCAGATACGAATTATTTTATAAAAATTGTTTTAAATCGACCAATTTTATTTCACAAAAAAAAAAACCCAATATTAACATCTCGTTTTGACATTTATATACAACATCCTTATGTGTCATCCTGTAAGCTATCGACCGAATAAATACCGAAAGAAAATTAATTGTGGTTCTAATAATAAAATGCCATTTTTAAACTTCATACATTGGTTCAAAGAACAATTTATTAATATTACGAAAACATTCGTAATACTAATAAATTGTTAAACAAACCAACAAATTCGTTCATTGAGATGAAGAGCTACGAATTAAGAACTTAACATAAATAGGCTTTGAAGCACCAAAATGTGTAACAACTTTAGCGTTAATAATTATGGCCATGAAAAATACAAAAAATGCATAACTCCTAGTAAAACTATCGATAAATAACTATGGCGGTACAATGAAAACTATAAAAATATTTTCACGCACATTTATCCTTTTTTCGTATCGTATATTTATTTTAATTTAAGATTATTAACTTTCGAACCAATTTATTTTCTCTATTCAGGTGGAAGTCAATCAAAAAACCAAAATTTCATTATATTTCTGCTTTCTTCAAAACTATCATGTCATATCATACATCAAATTATTCTATTATTATCCCTTTTTTTCTTCTTGTTTTCTTTTTAAAATGAACAGTTGCTTATTTAATAGTTTCACCCCTAATCAAAGAATTCAAATAATAAATAAAAACGAAAAGGCGAGAAATCAATAAAACTTAAAATCGATATATTTTATTAAATGTTACCACTAAACACTTAAGGAAGAAAGAACACCCAAATTGATAAAAACCTTTCATTTTAGAAAATTGAACCGTTTAAATATAAATGAAAAAAAAAATATTTATTTTAATGATCCTCCTATCTATTTCATTTTTTTTTCATTTGTCGTAATTCCTTTTATTTTGATAAAGAATGTGTTTTCCTATGTCTTGATATGTGAAAATAGGACAGCATGTGTTGTATGTGAAGTCATAAATAAACAATTTGTTATAAGCCATTTTCATTGAATATTATTATTCATAAAAAATTAATGATTTTCTTTCGAGTTTGATAAAAAAAGTTCAAGTTTGAGGTGCTAAAGTATAGTGATCGCAAGTGGGATGAATTATGCTTTATCTAATTTTACCGCTATTCTTTACTATACTTTATTTTCGTGCCAGGAATTGCCAGGAATTAATGGTTAAATAGTAATGCGCCATCTTGAAGTGGCAATATGTAATCGTTTTCAAAAAGGAGAAAACTTATACAAATAGCATTCAAATTTGAAAATAGTTTTATGTATGAAATTTAAGCGTGTGGCAAACAAACACAAAATTGCAATTGTGAACGCTCCGTAATTTTAAATAAAAATATAACAACCAACACTACAATTTCACATATAAATCTCTTTTTTGCAAAGTGTATTATTAAAAAACGCTTTACACGGGTAGAATATTTTTGGACAAAAATCGAACAACACACATGTTGTTTTTTGTGTTGTTCAATAGTTAAAAAAATTATGTGTGTATATATGAAAAATTACTTCGTCCTTAAAGGCAACCTTGTTCTGTCAGACCTTACAGTCACTTACATTACCATATTTACAGGTTCGCTGAAATCTTTGATTCTTTTCACTCTTTCCAGATACATTTCTAAAAATAAACTTAAAGTATACGTCCTTCAGATGTAAAAATTGCTCATTAGACAACTTAGTTCTGTCAGACCTTTATCATCATTGACGTTACCATACCTACAAACTTATTTGCTTTATGTTTTATGTATGCTTTATGTATGCAAGACCTACACTAATTTGTATTTTTTTAATACAATATTTTCCTTAATAGAATTGAACTTGAAATCAATATTTTTCTAAGTACAAATAACCCTGCTGTTGTCAATATTTTTTATTATTCAATTCACCCTACTCTCGCCAATATATTTTTATTATCATCACTATATTTAATATAGCGAACATCGACAGATAATACCTTGTGCTACCATCTAGCACAACCTTCAATCAGTCGTACAAACGAAACACTGTCTTCTATACAGACAACTGTCCAATCTACTTCTTCGGAAACTTTCAAACTTTACTTTTTCGCTGCAGCTTCTCGAGTATATGAAGCTACTAAAACTCTCACTCGCTTTCTTAGTACTATAGCATTCAAAAACTACTTCCCATAGATTTTTCTTCTTTCCTTATATCGTTCCATCTTCGATGGCACTAGAGGGGGAGGGTTGTAGTGAGCGAACGCACAATTAAAGTTATATATATATATATATAGTGAATGTTTCAGGTTCTGTGGTAAATTGCTTCTTCCACAATGGCATCCTTCAAGGGAAGTCATAATATAATGTTATGCCCGCCAAATTACGTGATATTTAACAGGTAGCATTTATAAGAAAACCTACAATCAACTCCAGAACAAACTTTAGATCTGCATAGGTGACTTGACAGAAAAATAGTTCTTTGTAGTTCAAACTTAACAGTAAAGACTATTTTCCTGATCAACCACCACACTTTTCCATTTTTTGTTTATAATACGACTACATTGCATTTTTCATTAACATTTCTATTAATAATCATCGGTACACCTGATTTTTTTCTTTGACCCACTCGAAGCATCAAGGTTATAATAGTTTTTGATTATATATTTGCATTCTATTTACGTTTCGAATTTTGTTTATTTTTCTTGTTTTTATAAAAATGAAACAAAAGGAATTGCTAACGTTTAAATTTTTCTCTTTCATATTATAATAAAACAGAGAAAGAAATGAATTGTTGCAATACATGAACATCTCCAGTTCTTTTTGCTTGTATTCTTAATTGATAAACGAGTGGTTCCCCTCTTGTTTATGTTTTATAAATCGATAGGAAAACAAGAAAAATGTTTTGGAAAAAAATAAAACAATCTGTTATTAACTGGTTTCGTTGTATTGTATGCAATCATATGCACGACGAGTTAAAGATATGTGCAATCAACTCTCCTACTCCCTCATGTTTATTTAATTTTTAAAAATATATAAAGAAGAAATCTTCCATATTTTGATTTCAATAGAAATCAACTTGATTAAATCAGTTCTTGGTGATTTTTATCTAATCAATAAAATTAATTGAAATGAAAAAAGGGTTCTCGATTTAAAAGAACAAAAACAAAATTATAACATTGTTTTATCTGTTTGTTTTGGTGATAAATAATAAAAATTCTAAAACGAATTTATGTGTTTATATTATTTCGGAAAGAAAAATAATATTAAATTTATGTTTGTTTTTGTGCAGTTAGATTGGGTAAACTGAAAAGAATTGCCTATAGGAAGGCTAACAAATTCATTGTTTCATCATAATTCCTATTTTTGGTTCAGACATAAGGAATGTTTCTGAGGCATTAAACTAAGGATTAAATTCATAAGAAAAAAACATGGGTCTGGAATAACTAAGGCATGATTTAGAGTCTTATTGGAAATGTCGTTAAATTCGTTGTAATCGAGTTACAAACAAAATCAACTCAAAACATGAACGCAAAAAAAGATTATTACATATTATATATGTCATCACATCAGTATCTATTTTATTTCTATAATAAAGCCCAATGGCTTCACGAGAATATATTCTATTCTACCAAAAACGAACTTATTGTCAACTTTTTTTTTATTATTAACTTTTTTCCCATAGGACTCAATTTTTTTACGGTCGTTCGAGATTGAATTGAATTTTCTTACGTTTGTATAAATATTGTATTTTATCAAAATTGTTTTGGAACTGCAACTACAATATAACAACACATAATGATCTAAGTCCCAGATCAAAATTCTACAACAACATGTGCAATGTGTAACATTTAACACATTCGTGTTTATGACATGAAAACTTCTTTCTTTTTCTTTATAATTCGCTAGAGTCGTAGACTAATTTTTGGTTCATATTCAAAGTGCTTACACCTTTTTGGTAGTTTATCTATTTGACTAGTGCTGATTTTAATATTCAGCCATTTTATCTAATTGTCTGAAATAAAATGTCAAAAATACAATCTAGATTAAATAAACAAATTTTATAAAATATAAACATCGTATTGAAAAAGTTTTAATAGAAAGGAGTTAAGGATGTAGATTGTAGTGCCTATTCGTATAATATGACTTTAAGTAGGCAAAACATATAAATGCAAATACACAAAAATCCATTATTGCATTCTTATAAAGAAAATTATTTCTCATCAATATATTTTTCTAAAAATTTGTATGGCTTTAAAATTTGTATGATTTCCAAATATTACATAATAAAAAATTATACAACATTTATAATATTAAAGTTTTACAGATTATAAAATTTGTGTTATTTCTAAATAAATTAAAACAATCCCCAATATTTATACAATGTTAAATATATTGTAGTTTTCCCATCGTAAAAATTTGTGTAGTTTTCAAATATAATAAAATAGTTAAATTTAAAAATATTATGCTTATGTTAATTATAAAAGTTTATGCTATTTTGAAATATAATAAAATTCTAAATTATTAAAGCTAATTATACTGTAGTTTTATTTTTTCTAATTGTTTTGTTACTGTAGTTTAATTTTAAAAGTTTGTATTATTTAGAAATATAATAAAATAAATTATACAAAGTTGATACAATTATAGTTTAGCAAATTATAAAATTTATGCTGTATTCAAATATAATAAAATAAAAAATTATTCTGAATTACTATTGTTTTGCCAAATAAAATTAATTTTAATTTTTCCAAATATAATAAAATAAAAATTATTCGAAGTTAAAACTATAACAGTTTTGCACATTATAAAAATTTGTGCTATTTTGAAATATAATAAAATCAAAAATTATTCAAATTTAAAAATATTATAGTTTTATAATTGCAAATTATTAAGGTTCTTATTATTCCAAAATATAATAAAATTAAAAATTATATAAGCTTGTTATATTATAGTTTTTAAAATTATGAAATTTATTTGTTCCCAAGTATAATAAAAAAAAAATTTTACAAAGTTAACAATATTATTATTTCGTTATTTCAAAATATAATAAAACAGAAACTTATACAATGTTAATAATATTATAGTTTCCCAATTATAAAAATTTGTGTTGTTTCTAAATATAATATAATAAAAATTATTCGAAGTTAAAAATATTATGGTTTTAAAAATTATAAAAATTTGTGCTATTTTGAAATATAATAAAATTCAAAAGTATACAAATTCAACTTTTAAAATTTTTTACAAATTTCATAATATTATAGTTTTCCAAATTATAAAATTTCTGTTAAATCCAAATATTATAAAATAAAATATTATACAAAGTTAATAATATTAGAGTTTTGTAAATAATAAAAACTTGTATTATGTATTTTAAAATATACTAAAATTAAAAGTTACACAAAGTAAATAATATCATAGTTTTGTAAATTATAAAATTTATATAATTCTAAAATATAATAAAATAAAAAATTATTCGATTATAAAGCGAAATACATACGAATTTAAATATAGTTTAAAAGTATGTATTAGGTTCGCCAATAATAAAAATTTGTATAATTTCAAAATCTAATAAAACAGTTAAAGTTAAAAATATTATAGTTTTGCAAATTATAAAAATTTGTACTATTTTGAAACCTTATATCAGAATTAAAAATATTATCATTATCAAATTCAAAATTATTCAAAGCATGTAGTTTTATAATTGCAAATAATAAAACTTGATATTACTTCGAAATATAATAAAATAAAAAATAATACAAAGTTTATATTATTATAGTTTTGCCAATTACAACATTTTGTGTTATTTCCAAACATTAAAAAATAAATAATTATTCATTATTCAAGATAAAAATATAATAGTTTCGAAAATTATAAAAAAATTTGTTATTTTGAAATATAATAAATTTTGAACTTATTCAAAGTTAATAATTTTAATTTTATAATTTTAAAAAAATTTATAAAATTTATGTTAGTTTTAAATTTAGAAAGTTAAACAAAATTATGCAGAAATTCTAATATTATAGTTTTAGAAATTATATTTGGTTTATTTCAAAATATAATGAAATAAAAAATTTTACAAAGTTAATAATACAATAGTTTTACCATTTATACAAACTGATTTTATTTCCTTACATATAAATAAAAATAAAAATTAAATAAAAAAATTTTTTGAACTTAAAACTATTATGGTCTTGGATATTTTGATAGTTTATACTATAGTTTTTCAAATTATAAAGTTTGGTTAACCAACGTATTTGTACTTTACGTACTTTAACTTTTTGACTTCGAATAATTTTTTGTTTTATTATATTTGGAAATAACACAAATTTTTATAATTGGCAAACTATAACATTATTAATTTTGGATAATTTTTTTTTTTACTATTAAAACAACAAATTTTATAATATGAAAACCTATAATATTGTTAGCTTAGTAAAATTTTTATTTTATTATATTTGGAATTAATAATATAAAAACTAAACAAAGTTAACAATATTATAGATTTTCAAAATTATAAAATTCGTTTCTTTCAAAAATTATAAAATAAAAACTTATACAATGTTAAAAATATTATAGTTTTCCAATTATAAAAATTTGTGTTATTCCCATAATAAAATAAAATATATTCAAATTCAAAAATATTATGGTTTTGAAAATTTTTAAAATTTGTGGTATTTTGAAATATAATAAAATTTAAAATTATTCAAATTATACAAATTTTATAATATTATAGTTTTCCAAATTATACAATTTGCACAATTTCAAAATATAATAAAATAAAAACTTATTCGAAGTTTAAAATATGTTTTATGGATCGGCAAATTATAAAAAATGTTTGCTTTATTGAAATAAAATTCCAAATAGTTTTGAAAAAAATGCTAAAGCTTCGAATTTTTTTTTTTTTGATCAATTAAACTCAAGTAAGTAAAGAAATAATTGGAATTTTTTCAATTCAAAGGTATAGTTTGAAGTTTCTCAGAAAAAACCCCACTTAACATTTTTCGTGTCTCGGTTGGGATTCGAACCTACCTCATCAGTGCCCGGATCGAATTCTCGGGCAGACACGCTATCGATTACGCCGTTGAAGCGATGAAAATTTCAAAGTTGAAACTTCTTCATCACTTGTTTACTTTTACTTAAGTTGAATTTTTCCACTGTCATTAGACTCCATATTATGGAAATGATTTTACATTATATGGGATTTTTTGCATTAAATTTCTAGACAATACTTTGTGTGAATTCATAGAATGGGGAACATTTCTATTCTAATTAACATCCTAAGTCACAATTGTATAGTCATTATTGATTGTTTCTAATCAATGTGAAATCAATAACTGACACTTGGTCAATTTGTAGTCCTATATGTATTAACATTAGACTACATTGAGGGAATTTAAATTAATTTTGAATTTTTTTTTAGATCAATTAAACTCAAGTAAGTAAAGAAGTAATTGGAATTTTTTCAATTTAAAGGTATGGTTTGAAGTTTCTCAGACTAAAGTTTTAATATTACAAAATATTTCAAAATAAATAATAAAATAAAAAATTATACACTGTTTATAACGTTTTAATTTTACAAATTATAATATTCGTTCTATTTGGAAACATTTTGTTTCTTGCCATATATGTTTCATATACAAGAAAGTATAGCCTGTCAACAAGTTTCCTTCACTTGTATTAATTTCATCAATTCAGTGGTTAAGTTGTCGGTTTCGGAGCTCGTAGCTCAACACCCTTTGGGGTCACTGATCATGATTATGGTATTAAAAAAATTTCCTGACATACCGGGGACTTATAATGAATTTATTTTTAATATCATCCCTCGGAGTTTTCTTACCCGGTTATTATTATATAATAATAATAATATTTATAATATTATAATATTACAATATAATATTATAATAATATTTATAATAATAATAATAATAATAATATTTATAAAATTATTATTAAAACAATTATTATTATTAGTATTAAATTTATTATTATATATTATTATATTATATTATTATTATAAAATAATTTATTAAAAAAAAACTTTAATTTTTTTATAACCCCTTGTCAACTAAAATATTTAAAATTAAATTAAATTTAAAATATTTTGAAAAATAATTTTAAAAGTTTAAAAAAATAGGTAGTACGTGCCTGTATATTATATTATATAAAACTGTATTATATTTATATTATATTATATAAACTGTATATTATATTATATATTATAAAATTATATCATATTATATAAAAATTATATTATATAAATATATTATATTATATAAAACAAAAATAAAATTTTAGGACGTCATTTTTTTTTTAATTTTTGTTATTTTTTTCAATTATAATTTAGATATGAGCCATAAACGAAGAAAAAAAAAAGAAATGATGTCTTAGATTTCATTTTTGTTTTGGGAAAATGACGTCCTAAAAAAAATGACAACCTAAAAAAATGATGTCCGTCCTGAATGACGTCTTTTGTTTTATCTGGGTATATGCTGTATTAAATTTTACAAAAGCTCCAGGAGATGATTTTAGTAGTCAAGTCTTCCTGATCCCCAGGTATGTCAGATAATTTTTGTAATATAATAATCATGATCAGCGACCTCAAAAACCCTCGAGTAATGATTTTTAATGCTTTTGATAAGAAATTTAAAGAAAACTTCAGGAGATGATATTCATAATCGGGTCGCTATGATCCCCAGGTACGTCAGATACATTATTAAATATCATAATGATGATCAGCGATCCCAAAAACCCTCCAATAACAAATATTGGAGCTTTTGTATAGAAAATTTTGACAAAAGTCAAGAAGAAGCTGCATAGTAAAGGCGCCTCGACCTCCCGGTCCACGGTGTGACTTTTTAGACATCATATTCGTGATCAGCGACCACAAAAACCCCTGAGCAATGAATTTGGGCTTTTTTTTATTATTCTGAAAAATGCACTCGCAAAAATGCATTTTTTAGCTGCTGAAATGCAATAAAGCCGATCTGGGTTTGCAAAACACCAAACAAATTTTATAATTGACTTTCTGAATCGAATGCAAAAAACCGCATTCAAATCCATTTAACTATACAGGTTTTCGAAAGTTTAATACGCTAATCCCTCGTCTAACATGCCCATTAACAGTTTTCAAACTAAAAGGAAACAGCAACTGTGTTTTATTGAATTTAAATTGGCCAGAATTCGGTTGTCCTTGTCCCTTACATTTGTGACAGCATATTGTTGTGGAATTTATTTATTCTGTTATTAAACCTTTGTAGACAGGACTTGTGCTGTAAACTATCGTCCGCGAAACGATTTTCAACAATGTTTTAATGTAAAACAAATAGAAAACGGAGATAAAAGCCTTGCAAGTCGCAACAGCATTATCAGAACCATCAGAATAAAAACCATAGGGAATGCACTATACTTGGATATGTTCGCATGCTGGTTTTTAACAAAAACATTTTGATAAAAGGGTATTAATGGCTATTTTTGTAGGTTCGGTAGTAAGTTTTTAAAGTTTTTTTTATACAATGGGAAAACTTCTTTGTTTCTTGTAAAGGATAAAAGGATAAAAAAAATTGAATGTGTTTTTTTTTTTTTTTTTTATTCAAAGTTAGGCATGTTTAGTGTTAATTATAATAAATTATAAATTAAGGTCTCTGAATATCCGAAGATACCATGCCAACTAGGGATAAGAATGGAATGCAAATTAGGATTCTCTGAGAAATTTATGAACGTTAACTTTAAAGCCTTGAGGATTAAATTCATCAGGGAAAACCCAGGAAGGTAAGGCATTCCAAAGATGAGAGACTCTGTTGAAAAAGTCACGCTGGAAAGCTACAGTTCTACACCTAATTATTTGAACTGTAAAGGGATGCGCTGCTACGTTTGCTCTGGTGTGACGCGAAAGGTTAGCTGATTTAGGTAAAATCGATTTGATCTCTTCAGAAGCTCGTTCATCCATAATATATTTATAAAATATAGTCAAATCAGCAACATTTCTTCTGTGCTGCAAGGAATCAAGACCGTTAGTAAGACTTGGGTTACCAATGAGTTTAATAGCTCTACGCTGTACAGAATCAAGGCAGTTGAGACTACTCAAGTAAGCTCCACCCCATATGTGAGAACAGTATTCCATGCAGGGACGTATAAAAGATTTATAAACTAAAAGAAGTTGCTCGCTATCGAAAAACTTAAAACAATAGATATTAGTTTAACATGTGTTAAACTAATATCATAAGTATAAGTCTGATTGGTTGCGGTTTTATTTAAAAAATTGAGTTACTAGAAGTCTTTTGAGAATAATTTAACAATGAAGTCTAAGTATTAAGTTAAAATTCCGTACCGCCCTGATAGGAAAACAAATAAACTGATATTCGTTTTCAAAATGCCAAATTATAGTTTAAAATAAAATTAATTAGAAAATATTTTTGATATTATTTCTTATTACTGATTATACATTTATTTTAAAATCAAGGTGCAATTGCAAGCTGACGTACTTAAATTAATTGTATAGTAATAACAGGGATAAGTCGATACAAATAACCGTTTTGTTTTTGTTTTTCCCATCAGCTTACAATTTCACTTAAATTGTATTCGTATGTCTAATTACAAGTTATATTATTCTTTTATCCACTCTTCAAGCATTTAATTTAATACTTCTAATAAAAAGTAATAGCAAAAAAAAAATTGTAGATTGCATTTGTTGTAATCTATCTAAATCAAAAAGAGAATATTTAAATTTTGCATTTTTTGTGTTGAAAATTAATGACACTAATTACGAAGAATTGTAATTTTTCAAATTGCAGATGTTTTGTAAAATAAAAAATTATGTACATATAAGCAAAAACTGTTAGTATACCTAAATAAAAACATAGTTGATTATAAATATTTTGAATTAATGGTTTATAATAATTAGGATTCTATAAACTTAAATTGTCTCGTTATTGCAATTAGACAACGGATGTTTAAGGATTAGGATATAAAACTTGTAAGGGTTTAAAAAGCCAAAGTTAAGTTACGTAAATAGTTCTCCATAAATGTGTATTGTTAAATTTGATCTGAATTACGACCAATAAACTGAATTGCTCGTGTTCCTTTTTCAGAGATAGCTCTTTCAAACTAATTGTGCTCCCGAAAAATTTTATATATATATATATATATATATATATATATATATATATATATATATATATATATATATATATATATATATATATATATATATATATATATATATATATATATATATATATATATATATATATATATATATATATATATATATATATATATATATATATATATATATATATATATATATATATATGCAAATCACTGTAAATAAAAAACAGCTGTGTTACTAAAATTAAGAGCTCTTCCAAATGACGTTCCATTCCACTAGGCTAAACGTAATGCTTTACCTTTCCTCACACCCATTTCTACCCCCACCACCTTAATATATATAATTGTAAGCATGAGATATGTCACTACAATTTTTGTTAAAAATTTACCAATTTTCCCACTATTTTAATTTTTCTTTAAACTTTTGGGTTTATTAAATTTCTAGGCGTGAAAAGAAAACTTGGAAAAATTAACATTTTCATCTTTTGTTGATACATTTCGAGCAAACTGTTTTCATAATCGTTCGATTGGACAAAGGGTAGTCTCACAGTTGTCTGCTTGTAGAAATTTAATTAACAACAATTCAATATTTAAAAAAAAAATCTAAAAATATAAAACAAATTGTCTACAAAGATTACATCCAAAAGATTATATCCTTTTTAAATTAAACTTTATATATATAGCAGAATGTTGATTTTAATTGTTGCCATTCAACACAGTCATTTTTAAATATTATCTTATCTTTCTAAATCAATTTTTTGTTGTTTAATATGAAAACATATTTTCATTTCATATTTTTTTATAATGAATGCGAATGGTTAGGTATACTACAAAATTGCATGATATTAAATTATATTTTTATCAGAATTTCAGTAGCAAATAATAATTATAATTTAATATATATATGATTCCAATCTAAATCGGAACACATAGAATCTTAATAAATTTTTGTAAGTTAGTATTTTCATGAAAGCTTTTTCTTTATTTTGTTATCTACATTCAGAGTCGTTATAGCTATTTATGTACCAATTGGGCGTTATGTAGGTTATTGCGCCCGGAAAGCGACGTAATCTAGCCCGAGGGCCTCTTGCCCTAGGGATGGATGTTGCTTGATGGGCGTAATACCCAGTAACGCCAGTGGTGCATACAAGATTTTATGCTTCACTTAATAAGCTAAAAACTAAGAAAGAATTTAATTTGTTAGTCTACATTGATATGCAAAAAAAAAATACAAAGATATCCTAGTATGCCAAGAAAATAACTAAATTTTGAAGTTTAAAATAATTTTTGTACGTGTAAACCGTAAAATGCACTTTTGCGATTCAAAAATGGTACGTAAAGCAGGCCTTTTTTTCCAATTGAAATAACAATGCCTAAAATTGTAATAACAATGCCTAAAATATGGAGGGGCTGAAATCTCACAGCTCTGAGATATCAAGACTTCGGTCTGGGTTAAGGATTTGTATATAGTTTTCGGCAAAATACTTTTATGAGGACATGGTTTTTAGTTTTGGGCAGCGATGTATATCAAACATAACTCTTTGTGTTAAAGTACAAGTATTTTTTCTCTGTTTAAAAATTTATTACAAAACTAACACGAAACATCAATACGTTGCCGGAAAATTATAATCAAAATTCCAAAAATATTGTTAAATTAAATAAAATCAAACTTTTTCAAAATTCCAATTATATTCCAAAAGTTAGAATGAAATCAAATATTTAAACTTTTTCTAAATTCCAATAATATTTCAAAAATTCTTAAAATTTCAAACTTTTTCCAAAGTTCTAAAAATATTGCAAAAATTATTAAAAAATCAAAAATTGAAAATTTCTCAAAATGCTAAAAATATTCCAAAAATTCTTACAAAATCAAAAATTAAAACTTTTTCCGAACTTCTAAAAACATTGCAAAAATTATTACAAAATCAAAAATTAAAACTTTTTCAAAATTCCAAAAGTATTTCAAAAACTATAACAGATTCAAAAATTTCCATGTCCAATTTCATTTTCAATTACATTTACGTCATAAAAACAGCTACATTTTTTTTTCCAAAAAAATTGGCTAAAAAAATAAATGAAATCATTTTTTGACACACTTGACATTATTTTTTTGACAAACTTATAATGCCATAATTCTCAATAATAATAATAAAATTTCATTTCAAACAAACAATCTTATTTTTTCCAAAAAAATGGGTAAAAAAATAAATAAAAATTTTTGACACACTTGACAACATTTTTTTTGACAAACTTATATTGCTATAATTCTCAATAATAATAATAAAATTTCATTTCAAATAATTTTATTTTTTTCCAAAAATTGGGTAAAAAAATAAATAAAAATCTTTCTTTTGACACACTTGACAACATTTTTTTGACAAACTTATAATGCAATAATCTAGTTTTTTGTCTCACATACTAATCCCCACCATCAAGATTTCTCCAAATTTAATGTTCCTACTCGTAATCACTTAAAATGAACGATTTTTAAGCCAAAAATATGAAAATTTGCTATTTTTGACACACATAATGATTTTTTTGAAACACTTCCGGTACAGTTATCGAACACAGCATCCTTTCATCCCTGTCCCTTGTGAATACCTATTTTTAGAAAAAATTTTTGAAATCCCTCCAGCGGTTTTCCCTGCAGCGTAGGTAATAGGTTTTCGGTTTTCCCTGCAGCGTAGGACGGCTGGCCGGCCGGCAGACAGACATACATTTTTTTTTTGCTTTTTTAGAATCAGGAGGTCCTAAAACGTCAAGAAATGTCAAAAAAGTGGGGGTAAGAATTTCACTTTGAGCTAATGAATGTAATACTTAGGTCTTTCAGACCGAAGTAAATTACTATTTTACGCCCTAAAGCGTAAATATTTTTGACAACATCAAACGAACTCAAAAGAACAAGGTATACTTTATGTCTATTTTCGTGTATAAATGTATTTATCTATTTTTGTAATAAAACTAATTTATTATATTTCAATTGTTAAATATACTATATTTATTTTCAATACTATAATTAAAACTATAATAAAAAATTATAGCAAAATCAAAATTTAGATTATTTGTTTATAAAATTAAAATTTATGTTAGAACAGTTTTGAATGGTAATGCCGGGAATCGAGGGGGTAATTAAATTTTCTAAAACATTTTTTTTATTAGTAAAAGTTAAACCATTTTCTAAATAAAAGCTTTCCTTAGTTTCCGGTTGTAGAGTATAAGACACCGTTGGCTCAGTGTTTTCCCCTAAAATTTCGTCTGGAATATTTTCATCTGTTGATAGATGTGGTTTTTTATTTATTTTATTTATTTAGCGTATGGTTTTTTTTGTGACACATTAAAAAATAAAACTTAAAAATAGGTAGACTCTTCTATGAAATCTACCTAAAACAATACATGGATACACATTAAATGAACTTACAATCGATTTGATTGCGTGTCTTTTAAGTAAATTAAAAAGTAAAATATTTGAACATTGGGCAGTACATTTGAACATTAGATGTTTACATCGAGCGAGTCTATCCATGCTACTACATCGGGAGTTGCCAAATGGATGTCTGAGATGTTGCCATTGTAACGTCGAATTGGACACACAGTTGCAATGTGTTTTATAGTTTGTTGTGGAGCGCCGCAGTCACACTCAGGGGACTCTGAAATGCCCCACTTGTAGAAAGAATCAGCACAACGTCCATGATTCGTTCTTATTCGGTTTAATGTAGTCCAGGTATGACGTGGCAAATCGAAACCAGGTTGGGTAGAAGTCGGGTTAGTAATAGAAAGGCCAGTTGTGTTGTAATGTTGCCAGGAGGTGTCCCAGGCATCCAAGATATTAAAATCAGTTGCCAGCAGGTTGCTGGCAGTTTTATGTGGAGGCTTTCTTGACTTCAATCGACAACGAGTGTGGTCACCGTAATATTCGTGCAAGGGTAACGTGGTGTTGTTGGTTACCTTTTTATGTTCACGCATGAGAGCATGCGAGCGTCTGAGTGCAGGTGGAGCGATATTGCTTAACACAGGGAGTCAAGGTAAAGGGGTGGATCTGATAGTACCACTTATAGTACGCATCGTAGCATGCAGCTGGCAGTCAACTTTTTGAGTATGTGTGCTATTCAACCAGACTGGTGCGCCATACTCAGCCGCTGAGTAAACCAGACTTAGAGCAGTTGTACGGAGGGTAGCTGGAGTAGCACCCCATGTAGAGCCTGCCAGTTTGTGCAATATATTGTTTCTCGTTTTAAGTTTTTGTGACGTATTTTCTAGGTGGAGTTTAAAAGAAAGAGTTCTATCGAGAGTAATGCCCAGGTACTTTGGCTGTTGATTGTATTTAATGACAGTGCCGTTAAATAACACTGATAGTTCGTGTTTTGCCAGTTTGTTGTTTAAGTGGAAACAGGAGCTCTCGGTTTTACTTAGATTGGGAAATAAACTCCAAGTTCGAAAATAGTCATTCATTATCGCTAGGTCAGTTGAGCGCAAATCCTCCAAAACACCCATGTCTTTGTTTTGAGTGGCCAAGGTCCAATCATCAGCGTAACCAAATTTCTTTGATGTTGTGTCAGGAATGTCATGAATGTACAGATTAAAAAGTAATGGCGCCAGGACGGAACCCTGTGGTAAACCATTGTTAAGCATTTTAGAACTACTGTAGGAATTATTTAGATGAACTTTGAATACACGATTACTCAGCATGTTGTTAATTAAACGCGAGATGGTGCTACAAGGTATTGCATTGAACAGCTTATATATAATCCCAATTCGCCAGACCGTGTCATATGCTGCAGTAAGATCGATAAATACTGCGCCTGTTTTTAGTTGTTTTTGATACCCAGCTTCGATGTAGGATGTTAGAGCGAGCAGTTGGTCAGTGCAACTGCGATTGGGACGAAAACCAGCTTGTTCGACTGGGATCTGGTCATTCAATATCGGTGCGATACGATTGTATATGAGCCGTTCTAGCAATTTATAGCAGGTGCTCAAAAGGGCAATCGGGCGATAGCTTCCTGGTTCATTGGATGGTTTACCTGGCTTAAGTATCGCTATCACTTTCGTAGTCTTAAAATGTTTTGGTAGGTTGCCGGTTTCTAGGACATTCGAGAAAAATTTAGTTAGCCACTGTTTTACATTTTTTCCAGCATTCTTAAGAAATTCTGGAAAAATGCCATCGTAGCCAGCTGCTTTTCCGTTTTTTGTCTGGGACAGAGCTGATTCTAGTTCTTCGCTACTAAAAGAGTTCGCATACTTCGATGGAGACGAGCAATTGCGCTTCATTTCTCTTAATTTGCGTTTAATTGTTCTCTTATGAAGGCGATTAATAGAAGCACGAGACATATTTACTATGTGATTTGCGATGTCCTCTGGATTTATTTCATTGTTAGCACGAGTAATTGAGTTTGAGCCACCCAGTTTCCGAAGGAGACTCCATGCTTCCCTGCTTGAATGGGAAAAATCAATGTTTTCAACAGCCTTAATCCACTTTTGTTTTCTCGCGGCGTCCAGTGAGTATATTAAGTCATCAGCCACGTCTGCCTCACCACTACTAAGGTACTCCTCATATAATATATCGCTCTCTTTGCTCCAGCCAGGAATATATTCTTCACGAAAGCCTCTTGGGATGCATTTCTTTGCATAGATGTGGTTGGATCATATTTGATGAACCTGCAGCAAATTCAAGATTCTGTCCAAAAATTTTCCTTTCGCTTTCCATTTTGTTTTTGATCGATCCATCAACATAACCTTCAGAAACCTTTGAAGATTTCCATCCACCAAGACGTTTTAATGTGAACATGTCTCCTCCTGAATTTGCCAACAATGTAGCAGATGTTCTACGAAACGAGTGGCCTGTATATTTTTCACATTCTGGCAACTTTAAATACTTTGCTACTTTTGACGGTATTTTTCCCATGGTATTTTTCCCAATAGGTTGGTTAAAACATTTTCCTTTGGCGTAGTGTAGAAAAAAACGTTCATTTGGACTGTCCTTCGGTCTGAGATCCACGTATTTTTGGTAATACTCTAAAAAATCAAACCCACCCACCGTGTTGGACACTGTAAACGTTCTGCTAACATAATTTTTTGTATCCGGAATAGATACAAGCAACATAGTGCCATGATTTATAATATCTTTCATTGTGATACTAATCAATTCTATTTTACGGCAAGCTCCACAAAGTCCAAATGTCAAAGCTACCTGGTAAAGAAATTTTTTATCAAAATTAAATGTTTTAACTTTAATCAAACTGACTATTAAATAACTTACCTTTTTCATTAAATAAACATCGTCAGGAGCATCTATAAAAAATTGCTTGATTTGTTCCAAACTGAAAGTTTTTGATTTTTTGGGAATGTATCCGACCATTTGTTTTTTCAAAAATGCTATTAAATTGGAATATTTTTTGATGTCAATATTGTTTTTAGTTAACAATGTGCTTCGTAACATTGAATAAATCGACCATAATGTGGACGATTTCAAACCTTTTAATTCCGTACAGAAATACGAAAGTAATATATTTTCACTGTACGTTTTTACTTTTTTTCCTTACACCAATTGACAAACCTTTCATATTGCTGAATATAAATTTTCTATGATTTGTCTGGTAATAACTCCAGAGTTGCTTGTCCTGCTATTTGTTTTAATTCTGGTGGAGTACAATCCATTTGTGAATCGCTAAACATTTTAGAGAATTATATATGTGAACTGAACGTGACTTACGAAATGAAATAAAATGAAAAACAAAATGTTTTAAATAATTTCATATAGAAATTTTAAAAAAAGTTGGTTGCTATAGAAATTTAGGAAAATGAATAACAAACGAAAAACTGCTTGGATAAAAAAATTTTCTCAAATAATATTTTACTATTTTGTGTAAATATATTATGTATTTTTATTTATGCAAATAAAACAGATTCTTACTCGTACAAAAAATCTTGTATGCAATTCGAGCATAAAGTATCTTTTTTGCTTTCGAGTGGTTGTTGTTCTCGGCTGCCGCAACAATTTCACTCTCAAGCGGCAAAGACATACTTTACGTCCTTAATACATAAATAGCTATATTTGTTGTTTGAACGTTGCTATGTAAACAAATGTTCCTAAATTTTGTAGCGTATAACAAAAACATTGTATGACGTTTAAAATAATTTGATAGTTTTGGAAAATCATACAAATATTTAATAACTAAAATGTTGCTTAAAATTTTTAAACGAATGTAAAAATCTTTTACTGGTTTAAATTGAATAAGAATTATTTATGTTTTGTAAGCAAAAGTACAGTAAAATAATTTTATTTAGTTTTTTACCGTTTTAATAGCTGGCGTTATGAATTCATAATGCCCTCTCATAACGCAACGGTTTTTATGAATGTGTTTATATATAGCGTATCCTAGACATTATAACAACTTTATATCATTGTGAAGCATAATAGCTATTTATGTACCAAGGGCGTTATGTAGGTTATTACGCCCGGAAAGCGACGTAATCTAGCCCGAGGGCCTTTGGCCCGAGGGATGGATGTCGCTTGATGGGCGTAATACCCAATAACGCCAGTGGTGCATACAAGATTTTATGCTTCACTTAATAAGCTAAAAACTAAGAAAAAATTTAATTTGTTAGTCTATATTGCTATGCAAAAGTATGCCAAGAAAATAAATATTTGGAAGTTTAAATTAATTATTTGTTGTTTGTGCGTTGCTATAAACAAATTCTCCCAAATTTTGTAGCGTAGTTTGCCATGAGAAAAAATAGTTTGACGTTTCAAATAATTATTCATCAGAACTCTGAATTAGTCCTAAACAATAATGGATTTGCAATTGCCAGAGTTTATTAAGCAAAATGCTCAAAAAGCAACGGAATCTTTATTGCCAATTAAATCCAAACAACAATATGATAAAGATTACGGGATTTTTCGTTCATGGAAATCAAGAAATAAAGTACAGGCAGTGAATGAAAATGTGTTGTTAGCATACTTTCAAGAATTGGTAATTCTAATTTGTTTATACATTTTAATAAGTAAATTTATTAATTCAATTTTTTATTTAGTCTGAAAAGTATACCCCGAATTCACTGTGGACCAAATACTCCATTTTAAAATCTACCCTAACAGTTTACGAAAAAATTGATATTTCAAAATATAACCAATTGCTTTCGTTTTTAAAAACAAAATCAAGAGGTTATACGCCAAAAAAATCTCAAGTTTTAACCGGCAATCAGGTTATGGCTTTCATAAAAGATGCTCCGGATGACGTTTATCTGTTGCATAAGGTAGTTTTGGTTATGGGAGTCTTTGGAGGCTTAAGAAGAGATGAAATGGTAAA
This sequence comes from Diogma glabrata, assembly GCA_963693315.1. Taxonomy (NCBI): domain Eukaryota; kingdom Metazoa; phylum Arthropoda; class Insecta; order Diptera; family Cylindrotomidae; genus Diogma; species Diogma glabrata. Next base: position 276,865,560 of record OY856188.1, on the reverse strand, counting down.
AATGTCAGTTGAGGATGTAACTGATAAAGGTTCCGTTTTGATTGTAAAAGTGCCAGAAACTAAAACAGGAACGTCAAAAGGCTTTACAATCATAGATGAAGAAGAAATGGGTGCTCTGAAAATAGTCCGACAATATATGAATTTAAGGCCAAATAAAACAAATGGGACACGTTTTTTTCTTACATATAGAAACAGAAAGTGTACAATGCAACCAGTTGGAAAAAATACGATAGGCAGTGTTCCAAACACTATTGCTAAGTTCTTAAAATTAGAAAACCCTCACCAGTTTACTGGTCATTGTTTGAGACGCACTTCGTCTACTCTCTTAATTGAGGGAGGTGCGTCTTTCGAAACTCTTAAATTGCACGGCAAATGGAAGAGTGACACTGTAGCACAAGGCTACATAGAAGAAAGCATCACTTCAAAAAATAGAATTTCCAACATGATTGCAAGTGCTGTAGGTTCATCTGAAGGAGAAACAAGTGCTATTTCTAGTTTTGAAATCATCTCGAATGTTCAAGAACAACCATCAACATCATCAACCTACCACATATTAAATAAAATGATAACTGTATCGGACAATCTTTCCAGTAAATCTGTTGATTTTTCTGGCAAGTTTGAAAATTGCCATTTTTACTTCGAAAAGTAACATTCTGTATTGAAAATTTTGATTTAATTTGAATAAAAATTATTAATTAATAAACATTTTTTAAAACTTTTTAAATTAAAAGCAAAAATACAATTTACGACAAAAACAAACTGTCTAGTATGCCATGAGGATAAACATTTTGAAGTTTAAAATATTATTTTAGTGTATTAAGAGCGGGCGTTATGAATTCATAATGCCCTCTCATAACGCCCCGGTTTTTATGGATGCGTTTATATATCGCGTATCCAAGACTTTATAATAACATTATATGCATGTGAAGCATAAATTACTTTTCGTATCTTATGCACAATAAATATTTTTTATTCCACATATAATACAAAAATCTTTACAATCCAAGAACACGATATCGAAAAAGTTAGGAACGCCGCGAAACATTATATCAAGACTTTTAGAACACTTGAATATAGCATAAACACATTTTTGTAATCAAATCATAAAATTAATAAAACGACTCTCTACACACTTGGTCCAAAGTTGTGTGATAGCTGCGGGGTTGGAAAAGTTTTACGCACTTGTAGCACAGTAAAATATTTATAAACAGATAATTGTTGGGTAGTGTAAATTTTATATATAAAATGTGTTGTCTATTTGAAATTACAATACATATTTGTCACAATAACTTAAAAAAATCTATTAATAGCTAGGTCTCACAACAACATGCGTTCTGAGGTGTTGATCGTTATTTAATTAAATTCAACGGCATGACGAAATCAATTTTGTTAAATTGATTTCCTCATGCCGTTGAAAAATTTAGGTTTATGCTCTGCAAATGTGGCAACCCATCGTCTTCTAGTCCTTGCTATTCAAATATTAGTTAACATGAGATATATATCACAGACAATAGCAGTGATATGTCTTTTTCTATAAGACAACATCTTAGGGGTGCTGAAATTCGAACTTTAATTAGTCACCGAAAGTGCTATTGTTATATCTATCAACTTATAATTACTGAGTGAAAAAGTTCGTCTCATGATTGACTTAATAATATTATTACTACCTATTGCTGTTAAATTAATAGTTTATTATTTGTGTAAAATGAAATCCTGCACTAATAAGTAATAACTAATTAGTTTTAAAAATATCATAAACAACAGAACTAATCGAGCCGCTTATTCACATTATTTTATAATTTTCTTGTACTGATACATCATATATGAACATAATTATCGTAAGACTATTTAAAATGAAAAATAAAACTACAAATTTCATAAATTATTCGTTTCAAAATATCATTCCACTTTTATTTGTAAGTTTAAAAAAAAATTTCTTAACCGAAGGCAATTTAAGTGTTTGTAGATTTTTATTTTCATTAAAACCACATAACCAGTTCACACTTTGAATTATACTTTTTTTTTATTATTAATAATAATAGTTTTTTTTGCTTTGATAAAATTTATATATATATATATATATATAAACATTTGGTTTAATTATTAACATTATTAAAATTAAATATGCGTGTAATCAATTTATTATTGATATTAAATATTATTATACGTATTTATTGAATGTGTTAGGCATACGCAAAAAAGAAAAAATAAACAAAAAATTATCTTATATGTTTAAGTTGATTTGGATCATAATATAATAAAATTAATAATCGTTTTAATCTGAGAAAGTGATATGTTATTATGAAATTAAATTTTTTTTGTTGAAATTAAAAGTGTTTGATATTCAAGAAAATGAAATGAAATCAGGCAAACGAGTAACATTTTGATGTACTTAATGTTATGAGGTGTAGCTTATGTTGATAAGAAGAAGAAAATAATAATCTCAACCTCATGGTGTGATATTAAACGAAACCATATCCAATACAAATCCAAAGAATCAAAAAATATTTGCACAGTTAAAATAAAAAATGGTGACTTTTTAATAGTTTTAAATAAATTTAAAATTCTTCCAGTAATTCCATGAGGTTTATTCTAAATATAATGTTTTAAAATATTGTTAAAAATTGAATATGAATGCTTTTTATTAATTAAATTTTCAGAGAATATTAGTTTTGTAGTTTTGTTTTAGGCAAAAGTTCCTAAAATCTATTAATAAATTTTCTACCTGTTTGGCCAATATAAAATTTGTCACATGTATCACAATTTATTCGATAAATACCAGAGTATTGTTCTAGTTTTAGGTTTTGCTCAATTGGATATTATATATTTTTGTTAAATTTTGCCTAAAAGTTTCATTAAATAATTGTGCTCCTCCAAAAGATTCAGTTTTTTTGCGATTTGAAGATTTATACTCGTATTACTTAAAGTGGAGAGTGGTTGTACTGTGGGATTACTTCTTGAAAGTTCATCAATTTGTTCATAATATTGCCAAAACTTCCTGTTCCTTCCTGTGGTGTTGTTGTTGTCTTTGATTTCTTTGTATTGTGTCGTCATGGATTTCCAGTTTGGTTCTATTTGTTCCCATGTAACTCCCCTTCAGCTCTAAACGAATCGCTGATTTTAATGTAAACTTTTTTTAACGTTATTTTCCAGGCTATGAAAATTTTCCTTGATCTCACTCAACAAAAACAAAATATTTTCGTTAGACCATTTAAAATGTATATCTTTTCGAAATAAAAAATAACAGAAATGATATATAAGATTAGAAAATAAAACAGAAGAATTAAGTAGTGGATTTAAAAAATGGATTTAAAAAATACTTAAGTTTTCACAAAATAATTACAACTCTCGAGTAAAAGTTTTTCTAACCTACAATTTTTTTTTATTTATCCTATGTTGATAACTTCAAGTCGGTTAAATAAAAAAATCTGTAAAAATTTTCCGAGATAAAAGATATGATCTGATATATATCCGAGAATGACAAAAAACACGGAACAGATATATCAGATATATCCGAGAATGAAAATAAACCCAGATAATTTTTTTGACGTTTAAAATATCTCTCCGATCTCTCCGATATAGAAAAAAAACACTCTATGTAGTCGATTTCTAATTTTATAATTTATAGTAAATATCGAGTATATATATACTTTCATAGAAAAAATTGCATTTCCTACGCGAGATAAAAACGTTTTTCGTTCGTAAACATGTCTCACTCGACGCTAGCGAAAAAAATAATGTTTTCATCTCTAGTTGGAAAATATTCTATTTTGTTTGGGAATTCAAAAGAATATATTTTGTTTTAACTTTTAAATTATTTAAAAGTTTAAAATATTGTTATTATTTATTACAGTTTCTTATTTTTGTATTTGTATAAAATAAAATTTTTACATGAAACCGTCCTAAAATTTCATTTTTTTACTACTTGCATGAGAAATTTCAATTATTTACTCAAAAACCCAAGACAAAAGTTATTTTTCTCAGCTAAGGTTACTAATAATTATTCCCCACACCTAATAATAAGTATTTTAGCACCTTAGCAAATAATGAAAATATAATTTTTGTTCGTTTGTTAACTGAGTTCATCTTTGAATTCTTTTAGTTTCTTCCTAAAATAATAATAATATATTAAAAAATAATATTTTGATTTTATTTTAATAATAATAAATAATGAATGAATGCAAAAATTTCTTTGCAACTATAGTTTAGTTTATTTGAAATTTTAATTCGTGTTAAACAGAATTCTGTTGAAATGTAGTTTAGTTGTGAGTTGTAGACTAAAAAAATTCTAAATTTGGCTCAACAATATTGAATAGATTTTCAATTCAATTCAATTCATGTCAAAAATAAATAAAAGCTATATTTTTTTAATGCAAAGCATATGTGATTTTTATATAGTTTTAAGAAAATTCATTGAAAATAAATTTCTAACTAAGCAGCCCTGAATAATAAATATCCAATACGCAATCCAATGATATGATACACAATGTTTCACCAAATCAAAATTTTTATTTATTCACCATTTGCTTATTAATTGACATTTTATTTTGTGAATAATTAAGAGTTTTAGTGCATTTTTTATATCAAGTAGTAAAAAAAATAGTATATAAACCTCGGTGAAGAAAATTTTCTCCATTTCGGTGCTTAATTCGCCATTCGTCCATTCGGTGCTTAATATCCACCTCAATGTAGAAAATTTACTTTATCACCTCGGTATATAATGTACTATTTTCTACTCCTATCACAGTAAATTATAAATTACATCACACTATCCATGACATGTAAATTGATTATTTCAAATAGCGTACGGTAAGTAAAAAAAAGCATGCGGTAATGGATTTTCATATATATATATTACCGCACGCTTATAACAAAAAGAAAAATTTTTATTTACAGAAAAATTTGATTTTTAAAAATTAAATATTTCAATTCGTTTTGGCACAGAATAATGCAAAGCCTACCACAATTTGTAAACTATTTTCATTTAATTTCTAATTAGTAGTTCATTTTTTCAAGTAATTATATACGTTTGGGCATTAAAACAAAGTCGTAGAAAAAGTATATAACAAATCTCGAGTTGTAAAGCATTTTCCACGCTCGTGAAGATACTGCACTCGACGCTACGCGTCTCGTGCGCAATATTTTCACTCGCATGTAAAATGCTATTTACAACTCTAGATATGTAATATACTATTACGTTCAATTATCCGGTGTTTTCGATTATCCGGCATGCTTTAATCGCTAAGCATGACGGATAACTGGACTTTTACTATATAATTATTTATTGCACATAATAATTCACTCAACATAATTCTTTATAGTACATAATTATTGATTGTGAAATAATAGAATAATCTTTACAAATTCTAAACATTTTAAATGTTTAACAGAAAAACATAATGTTTGTAGTGTTAATTGGAGGAAAAGATTTTAAAAACTAAATTTTGAAAAAAAAACCATTTTCTCAAAATTAAACTTTCTCAAAAACATTTAAGTTCGAAGCATGACCACAAATGCTCCCCCACCAGTGGTTTCGAAGAAGACACGAAATGAAAAATATTGGCACTGATGAAAACAATTAAGAAATGACGGCATCTTTCTATCATGCCGTTGCATTCGGATTGTATGATGTAGTTCTACATCGTTTGAAACCTAATAGATTTGAAAGATTAGTGAACAATTTAGAATCAAATTGAGTTCCTTGATCGGTTATAATTTATTCTGGAACACCAAGTATCGAAGTCCATGTATTATAAACAGTAAAAGCATCTGTTCTATAGCTGTTGCGCATAGTTGTTATAGTTGTCTCACAGTGAATCAGTTTAATTTCATTGAAACTTGCTTGAAAGTAGCAAATTTCAAGGTTGTGTTTCTTTAAAGTAATGTTAACAATTCCTCGTCATTGATTTGCGCGTCCGCGACTCAATTCAGCATAATAAATTTTCTCTGGAATGAGGATTTGATTAAGGCTTAATAGCGCGTCGGCTACGACATTGTCAATTTCATTGACCAATGAAATCTAGGTGTCGAAATTGACGGAGATACTCTTTTAAAATTTTGTTTTAAAGCAACAATTAGAGGTTTGTGATCAGTGAATAGTGTAAATACACGACCTTCCAGAAGATACCTGACATGCTTAATGCTGGAATATGCTGCGAGAAGTTCTCGCTATATTTAATTTGGGCATCTTTAAAACGTACCGAGAAAAAACGGTGCGTTTGCCAGATTTCATCAACAAATTTCTGCAGTATGGCTCCTATCGCAGTACCAGATGCATCGAGTCATCGACCATAATTGCTGCTCGAACTTAAGATGATGGATGAACAATAAGGCTGTCATTGCATAACTTATCATTGTAGTTTTCAAATGCATTAATGGACTCAGTGGTTGAAGTGACAAGAAGTTTTGTTCTTCTTGTATCCCTTAACTATCGTTTTTTTTAAAAATCGGGCAGAAAACGTGATTTTTGGAAATTTTTTTGACTCGATTTTGAGATGTTGTTATCAATCGATCGGGCCTGGCCGTCTTCTGAAAACTTTATGAGATTGGGGTGGTAGATTGAGTAGATCGAGTTTATCGTTATAATAAAAATTGGGGTCGGACTCAGTGTAGTGGTGCGGGTTGGGGGTTGGGTGGGAGTTGGGCGGTCGGTTATACAAAGTATCGAAATTATTGTCATTATTATCGATTTTTACATAATCGAGGATGCTGAGTTCAATAGTGATGGTAAAAATGTTGACCGGACTCAGGGTAGTTCAATGGGGTGGGGGTTGGGGGTCGGTTATAAAAAATATCGAAATTATCGTCGACATTATCAATTTTAACATAATCGAGGATGCTGCGTTCAACTATTATAATAAAAATTGGGGCCGGACTTAGGGTAGTCCAAAAATAGGTGGGGGTTGGGCGGTCGGTTACACAAAGTATCTAAATTATTGTCATTATTATCGATTTGTACATAATCGAGGATGCTGAGTTCAATGGTGATGGTAAAAACGTTGACCGGACTCAAGGTAGTTCTATAAGGGGTGAGGGTTGGGGTTCTGGTCATGAATAGTATCAAAATTATCGTCATTATTTCGATTTTAACATAATCAAAGATGCTGAGTTCATTGGTGATGATAAAAATGGTGACCGGATTCAGGGTAGTTCAATAAGGGGTGGGGGTTGGGGGTCTGGTCATGAATAGTATCAACATTTTTGTCATTTGTGTTGATTTCAACATACTTGAGGACGCTTGAATGCAACAGTGATGTTTAAATTGGGATCAAATATATAAGGGTGTCACTTGGGAGAAAAAAATTAGTTAAAATTAAATTGGGATCAAATACATAAGGGTGGGAGTTGTTGGCTGAAAGCCGAAAATGTTCACATATATATTATGAGTATTGATTTTGGGTAAATCAAGGGCACTGAATTCAATGGTGGTGAAATTAGTATTTGCGCTCTAGGGAAGAAACTAGTGGATAAGGGTTTGGGTCTCAAATTAGGGTAATGTTCAAATATACATAATAAATATTGGTTTTTCTATGAATCGAGAATGCTGAATCCAATGGCGATGTTGAAATGCAGAACCACGTAAAAAAATGTGTACTATGAAAAACATTATGTATTACAAATTGAACGAAAATTTTTTGCTATTTATTTACAAATGTGAAGTTTATAAAATAAAGAATAAATGACATTAAATATTTTATAAACAGATTTTTTTCCGTCTAGTTTACTCAATATGTTTTAAAGACGAAGTTCAATTATTTGTACAAGAAAATGATGAACACTCAAATTGATACAGTCTTATTTTTGTGGCATTTGTTTGTATATTTCAATAATAAAAATATAAGAAATATAAAGAATTTGCTACTTTAGTTTATTATTTTTCTTATTTAATAATTTTAAAATATTTTTCTGCCATGTTTCGATGATACACCAATTTGACGGTATAATTCAACTAACAATTAAAAATAACCCACTTTTAAGAGGCTCCTTTGCTAAGTAACTCTAGCCTTGGTGTATAATGTATATTTGAACATTTTTTTATTCTCCACCCCATCCTCCAGCTTCTGATTTTGCTCCTATGGTTGCTTGATTGCATATTCCAAGACCACCATTGGATTCAGTATCCTCGATTCATAGAAAAACCAATATCTATTATGTATATTTGAACATTTCCCTAATTTGAGACCCAAACTTTTATCCTCTAGTTTCTTGTCTGGACCCCAAATACTAATTTCAGCATCACCATATTGCATTCAAGACCCTCAATTTATCCAAAATCAATAACTATAATATATTTTCGGCTTTCAGCTCAAACTCCCACCCTTTAGTGACGCCCTTATATTTTTTATCCCAATTTAAACATCATTGTTGGATGCAGCGTCAAGTATGTTGAAATCAATAATAATGACGATAATGTTGATACTATTCATGACCAAACCCACAACCCTCACCCCTTATTGAACTACCCTGAGTCCGGTCAACGATTTTACCATCACCATTGAACTCAGCATCCTCAATTATGTAAAAATCGAAATAATGACAAGAATTTCGATACTTCCCAACCCCCACCCAACCCTCACCCAATTCCCACCCAACCTCCCAACCCCCACCACTACCCTGAGTCCGACCCCAATTTTTATTATGACGATAAATTCGTAATAAATTATTTTATAACCAGCCCCTCAAGCTCCACCCCTTTTTGGACTACCCCGAGTCTGGCCCCCATTTTTTCATCATCATTGATCTCAGCATCCCCGATTATATTGAAATCGACACCAAACATGACACGCAAAAAAATATTTTTTTCTACGATAAGGGTACCCCCTTGGGAGTTAAAAATGGTAATGTCATCGATCAGGGAGTAATATGGAGCATTGTATCTGTTATGAAATTCTGATTCTAACGATACCCCACCTGACATATTTTACTCATTTAATGTGTCAACCCCATCCACGGGGTTGATTGGGGGTGAGGGTGCAAACCATCTTTTGGACTCAAAAGTTGAGCCGGCCTGGAAAAAACGCTTTTATCTGGATTACTAATGAGACTATTTTCTATAGAATCTATATTTTCTTTTCTTTAGAATCTCTGAAAAATCATTTAAAGGTGGAGAAAATGCTCTCCTGGAATTTTTGGTGCTATAAGTATATCATCCAGAAAATCGAAGCCAAAATTGAATCTGGTTAAATTGGATTACATGAGCAGCATTCCTAAAACCAAAGGTCATTTTTATGAATTCAAAGAGACCATAAGGGGCAAGGATTGCGGTCTTAAGAATGTCCTCCGGACATATTGGAATTTGATGGAATAACTGAACAAGATCGAGAGACGAAAACATTGTGCAAATCTTGGAGGTGAGGAATAGAATATCGACGATATTTATACAAAACGAGATTAACAACAGTAGCAACAGTGTTGTAGGGTATCATGATTTGGAACATATTTCAAGAGAGACAGAATGGAAACAGATGTAGTGCTCCAATTTTAACAACAATAATTTATACAAAGACAAATATAGGACATATAAACCTTTAATAATTGAAATGATTTAAAATGTTGCTTGCATCCCTTTGCCATTGTCATTATATGATCGTTCCAGAGCAATTTGTAATGAAGAGCCTTCTCATTGGCGAACCAATGAGAATGGCATAGCAGGAAGCGTACCTTGAGTAGTTTAAAGCCGTCACGACTAAGGCTCACCAATCACGGGTTTGATAGAGTAATACCTGCTGCTTCAGCACAAATGCAGAAATGTACGTAATATGCGAAAAATCACAGAAATGGAAAAAAAAATACAAGTGGAAAATGGAGACTCTGGCGACCCCGTTTGCGAAAGACCTACGATCCGCGCGTCCAACCCCCACAATCAATCTCAGACGCCCACACATTCACGCTTCACACATGCTAACATTCACCCACACATTCAGACGGCGAAGCAAGACACTTAAGCTCTCAGACCCGCCTCAAGCATCACAAGTGGTAGATTTCACCACTTCGTTGTATGGCTGTCATCTAACCCATATGACACAGCTCGCACACCACTGCCATCGCTAGTACACCGTGAATCAGGTCCTGGAGCACGGGAGAACGTCATACGCTGTATTGAAAGTCCAGATCGATTATTTCCCTTTCTCTTTATTAACAACAGTTAAACAAATGTATAAAACCATAAGTAATTCAACAAAACAAAAAAATTATTCATAACCCCAAAAAAAAATGTAATTTTATTTGTAATTTGAACAAACATGTCCAAACCCGTTTATTTCAATACCTGTAGTTTACAGTTAGGTAATGAATCATAGACCTAACAAACCTAAAACAGGACAAGAATTTGCCTCGTTATTTTGTTGTTTTTAATTCTTTTTTGTATTACAGGACATTTGAGAATGATTATTTTGAAAATATATAATTTTATCAATTCGGGAAATATAATAAAAAAAAAGGTATTTGGTAAGTCAAGTTTTGACTCGGAGCAACACTATTTGGATTAGAATCAGTTCCAATTCAGACTAAATGCGGCTCGCTACCCACACCGGCAGTTCGCACACACAGGCAACGACTAACACGCCCCCATTCAACCACTGACACGCCCTTTCACACACATTCACACTTTTACGCTAAACAAAGAAAATAAATAGAATAAGTTCACTCACCCCATGATTATATCCTCCCGCTCTCCAAGCTTCAGTTATCTCAGCCCTCCATCAGCACGGTGGTATACAAATACGTTGATTAAAAATACGATGTAACAATTGGTATGAATAAACGTTGAGTAAATTTGTAATTATAGTTAAACCCGTTGAAAGTGCCAGGCAACAATTTGCATAAATAAACGTTGAATAAAGTTCAACTATAGTTGAGCACGTTGTAAACTCAATATAGCAATTTGTATAAATAATCGTTGAATAAATTTGCAAATATAGTTGAATACGTCGGACATGCAATGTAACAATTTGTAGATATACTCGTTGAATAAATTTGTAAACACGGTTGAATATGTGGAAAATACCAGGTAACAAGTTGTATAAATGAACGTTGAATAAATTTTCAAATATAGTTGTAAATACGGTTGAGCACGTTGAAAATTCGATGCGAATAGTTTATATATATAAACGTTGAATGAAATTGCAATTACGGTTGATTACGTTGAAAATTCGAGGGGAATACTTGTATATATAAACGTTGAACAAAATTGTAAATATGGTTGAACACGTCGAAAATACCATGTAACACATCAATAAATGTTGAATAAATTTGTAAATACAGTGAATACGTTGGAAATACAATGTAACTAAAAGTCGTTGCCAATGGTGTCCATGATGATTCAAATATTGTACAAGAACTCGTTGTCAAAGTTGAAATTGATGATAGAAATATCGTGCCCAAAATATGTTGTAAAACTTGGTAATGATTATAAAACTTCGTTTTAAACTTTGACAATGATAGTACAAGTTGGAGGAAATTACGTGGTAATAACTTTGATATGATAATATGAATATTGTATGAAACTTCGTTGTAAAAGCTGACAATGATGACACAAGTTGGATGAAAGTACGTTGTATAAACTTTGATCTGCTACTACAAATCTTGTATAAAACTTTGTTGTCAAAGTTGGCAATGATGATATAAGTTGGGTGAAAATACGTGGCAAAAGTTTGACAATGATGGTACAAACATTGTATAAACTTTCGTTGTAAGAGTTGACCTAAATACGTTGTTATAAATACGACGTGAATGAGGTTAATTATTGGTGTGGTTGAACGCTCGTATTTCTTAAGGTCACTGCAGAGGTTGTCGATGAATACAACCGCAATTAACTGTCATGCAAAAAAGAAGATCCGAGTCGTTCGCACAAAAAAAAAATTAACGTGGTTGAATTTACTAAGAACTTCCAGCTTTTCTTTATTTTCAATATCACCAAATACATCAAAGAAAACGAAGAATTTAATTTCATTGATTATTGTTACGACAAAACTATGGAGTATATTTCCTCTCTTAATTTACAGTTCTCAAATTTTTTTTACATCAGGTTTTTCGAAATGTTTTATTTAACTTAAAATTATTAATGAAACAAAGTTTTTCAACATATACTAGCTTTACCAAACAACATTTTCTAATTTTTTTTAATGCCGACACAAACACACTAATACTTTATTTTTGGTTTTCTTTTGGACGGAGTAAACTAACACAAATATCTTTTTAGTTTTAATTTTGTTCTAATTTAAACTAATTTAACTTAATCACTTACATAAAGAAAGAATTGAGCTAATCAAACCACAATGAATTCTGCTAGTAAATCTTATGCTAAACAAATTTTGTTACCTCAACTATGATTTTCGGCTAAAACATTCCATTTAATAAAAACAAATGAATATCAAACCATTAGTGGTTATGAATTTTAATCCACAAAAAGGAATTAGTAACTTTTGTCTGACGTGTATATTCAAAAAAAAAACTCAAACACAGAAAAAACTAACAGACGTCAAACACGTAGATCAAAATTTAATAGACTGCGCTAGTACTGTGTGAATCGCAATTAAACTAAGAGAAAAACAATTGTACAGTCGTTCATTATATAGCCGTTTTGACTTCGAAACATTCGAAGAAAGGGTTTCTGATGTGAGGAAATTAATTATGGAAATCAATGTTAGGATCTTTTTTTTTTCGATAAAATGAAACGGGCGGTTACTTTGTAATACTGACCATTGCAAAAAAAGAATAATTTGACGAAACAAACTATTTTCCAACATGCTAGTAAGAAATATCAATGAATTAGAGTGGATTAAACGCAAATTTAATCGATTGTAAGATGTCTACGTATCACAAAGTAACATCTTACAACAACATTACAGTGAAATTCAGATCCATAATGGAAGGGCAACTTGATAAAAATACCCATATAGGAAGTCGAATGCATAACAAATTGTAGAACAATAATTCTTTTCATTGCGACGAATGGACAAATATGCACAGCTGTTTGAGGATTGAAAACTTCGTTGATCATGTACGGTTAGTGTTTAGAGAATTCAAAGTTTTGCAGTATAGTAAAGTAAGACGGGTGAAAACGCAGTATGATTCAATAATAGGGGATTGTACAAGAAATACTATTGTTAATTTATTTTATGCTAAGAACAAATTTATGTACGGAAACTATATGAAAACAAATGTCTAAGGATTGTGGATGAACGAGAAACTATTATGAACTACGGGTGGTAAGCAAAATTGTGAAGCATGAGAAAACAAATACCACATGAACAGTGAACTCTACGGCACCACATTGTCATACTCCAGTCTACATTACAAATTCATAGAAAATTGTGACGAATTGTTGGTGATCGAAATTTAACATCAAATCTTGAGTCCCATAACATCGTCGCACTGTTGCTGATCATGTTGTTTTTTTATGAATATCATCACCAGCAGTGCTTGAATGAAATCAGATCCATCATGCCTCAAACGTATTTTTTTCCCCGTTTTACACTTCAACCAGTTTGTTCAAACAGTCAAACTGCTGAGATCACTCATCACAGTCATAGTGACAAAATGCTAAAGGACATCTACATCGTACAAATGCAATGCTTTGCCCTAATTAATAGTCTCGAGTGGATCGATTAATCGATTAATAGTCTCGATTAATAGTCTCGAGTAAAACTTTAAAAAAAGCGTTCACCAACACCTGAGAACGCTTGTTGTTGTGGGACCTATAGTGAAATGTTGTGTAGTCCCTATTACACAACACTTCTTACTATAAAAAATGCATGTTTTAAATATGTATTATTTTAGCATAAATAAACACAAAAACCAGCGTTCTCTTACATCCATTACTATACCCACTTCAGCCTTGTGTTCATTAGAACCGCTTTACTTAACCATCGTCGACCAGGAAAACAATATCAGCCATCAACATATTATTCATAATTAACAAAATCAATTAACTTTACATTTGCTGATTTAACAATGTACAAATGTAATTATCAATTTATTCAATAAGCCAAACTTGAATTTATGTAAAATAATAAATATTGTTCTTGTGTTACAATATCTTATCCTAAGAAATCAAAAATGAGAAAAAATAACAACAACAACAAAAAAACCATAAAATTTTATAACTTTATTAAAAAGTAAAATAAACTATAAATAAATTAACTTTGTCATATTATAATATTTCATTTTTTTCTCTACTTACAAATAGAAAGTCAAGTTCGAACAGTTTATTGAAAAAAAAAACATATTTAGTTTTGATAAAATTAATTGATTTTTATATAATCAATAAATTTAATTACAATTTGATTACATTTAATTATTTTATTAAATTATAAATTCATAGAATTTTTTATTCTATTTTAATTAAAAAATTCACAGCTTAATTTCAATTAGAAAAACTATCGTGTGAGCTATTAGAAAAATTATACAAATATTATGCAGATCATTTAGTTATTGACTATAGAAATTAGAATTTAGATTGATTTGGAGTGAAACAATTTTCGAATTTATTGAGGAGGCAGAGTTTTCCTAAAGGAATTTTCTAGACAGAGTTTTCTATAAGGTGCCATTGCTATAATATAATCGTTCCAAAGTAAGTCGTTCCAAAGTAAGTAATTGAAATTTAATCTGAGAACTCTGTTTTAATTTGGAGACAGTTAACAGCAGTGTTTTGATTGAATTAAAATAAATCACAAGTCAGTCATCCTATTTGGAAAATCACATCTTTTTGAAAAGAGTTTACTCGTTCGTGCAGCTCACAATTGAAAAATGGTAGAGAAAAAATTACTTGCGCGCGTGAAAACGAAATTTATATTTTATTGGCGGTAGTCAATAAGGCAAAAGGAATGAATTAAATTTTGAACAGATTTTATGTTATGGACAGACCATCGGTAGCCTATTGCCTTTTATTACAATTAAGTGTGTCAAGAACACAAAATTTTACTTGTGAGAACCTCTTTTATTTAAGTGATGGATGAACTTATTAGGAAGAGCATCTAAATCTACAATATTTAACAATAATGACAACAAAATTTTCCTATTGCCTTTATGGTTAAATACATTTTTTCTACTACCCAACTTAAAAAATCTACCTTCGATGTTTGTTCATTGCCTCGAAAATTTCTTTTTCGTCACCAGTGATAAAAAAACCTATACAAATTACTTTCGGACCTAGTGACGAAAGCAATTTTTTAAAAGCCATCTATTTTCTAATTTCTTAACTAGAATAAATCATCCTAGAACACCCGTTAAGAGAATCAATTGATTGAATGAAATAATTTTGTTAGTGTTAATTTGTCATTCTTGGGAAGATGCCGTTAATTAATTTTAGAATTATTTACGGACAATTTACATTAAAAATGTAAAAATAATAAAATATGTAGTTAACTGTATAAGATTCACATATTATTTTTAATTAGTATAGTAACAAACAGTTGATATTAAGATATTTAAAAAAAAATGATTTCAACTATTTATTTAAGAAAAACGAAAAAAAATATTTATATACATAAAATATTTTACGTTGTTTTAAAATATATCAGAAATTTACGCAACGTCATCCCCACACAAAATCTAAATCAAAACTGTTGTTTTTATTTTAGAAATCATAATAAAATTTTTAAACTTGACTTTGTTTATTAGAAAACCGTCTTTAATTATAAGCCTAATAGACGCGAAATGCAAAAAACAATAAACCTTTAAAGATGTGTTTTTTAATGATTTTAGGGACTTTAGAGACCAAATAGAATAAAAATATAGAATTTGGTAGTGTACATAGAATAAACATATGTATATGTATGCAGTTGACGATTTTGTTGTACGAAAGTACAATCAGGCTTGTAACTAAAGATGGTTTTATTTATAACATAGAAATTTTATAATTTATTCATATTGAGTCATCTATATTTTAATAGCAGAAATATAAATTTAAAGATTTTGTTTGGATGTTTATATGTTTTAAAATTTGAATTGTATGTAATTTTAAATGAAAATGCTTAATAATTAATAATAATTTTTAAAAATGTAGTAGAAAAAGTAGTTTTCTACTCGCCGAAAATCATATTTTGAATCTCGCGACTATTACCAACCTCGGCTATCGCCTCGGCTGATAAACTGTCCTCTCGCTTCAAAATATGTTGTTTTCGGCATCGTTCAAAAATATACTATTTTTAAAATACTGTTACCCAAGCAGGGTTTGCCAGACTCTAAAATACGGTCAAGTATACTGGAACCTTAGAGGGTTTACATTATTTATCTGTTGTTATTGAACGAGTACTAGAACCATTTATTGGCCGATCTATGGCTTACAAAAAAGAACCATTAAATAATTACCTTTGAATAACCAAGCACTGGTCCATGAATGCTAAACAGTACTTGGCTATTGTTATTGGGTCATTACTGGAACCATGACTTGGACGATCTACGCTTTGTAGAAAATAGCCAGTACATTTTACTTTGATTGGTCAAGCAATGGGCCGTTAATGATTAACATTAAGTATTGCTATTAGGCCAGTACTGAAAACATAAATTAGCCGATCTACATAGTCACTGGATTAAAATTCACTAGAGTAATATAATTTTTGATATGTAAGTTGTAAAATTTAAACTATAGTTTAGTTTTCGCTAAATAAGATTACTAAGGTTTAGTCCCTGGGCCCACGCTGATTTCATTTGATGACTACCACGTATTTTATACTTAGTGAGACGGCTGTCCTTGATAAGCCCGAAAACTTTTGTTCTGCCAGTTTCCTCGATTCAGCCGATTCGTTCGGCAAACGCCGAAAAATGCCGAATACCCGGTATCTTGTGAATTTGCTACCACAATTTTTTTTAACTATGGGAGGTGGAAATTTGTTTTAGAACACGAGGGTAACCTTGTCCGACAAAAATGTGTCTGTTATTCTCGAGTCCGACAATTGACATTTTGGGTTGTCAAACTCGACAATAGCAGACAAATTTTTGTCGGACAAAGTTACCCTTGTGTCCTAAAACAAATTTCCACCCCCCATGTTAAAACAAAAATTTGGGTATCAAATTCACAAGATCACGGCCGATCGGCATTTTTTGGAGCTTGCCGAACGAAAAAGCGATTGAATGGAGGAAAATGGCAGACAGATACACAAGCGCCTCATGACATATAAAGTATGTGGTAATCATCAAATGAAATCGGCGTGGACCCAGGAACTAGTTGGCATATGTTTAAAAAAAATTTTTCATGAGACATTTTTATTTTATTTTCATTATTTTGTATATATGTAATTTATTTATTTTTTGAAAATTTTTTTAGACTGTTCGATTATAATATTTATTTTATTTTTTACACTAATCAGTCTTTCACATTATTTTTTTATTATTATTAAATTAATAAAAAACAATATTTCGGCACATTGCCATTTTCAAGCTAAACAAAAATTAAATACAAATATTATAAAAATTGACACAAAAATTGAAAAAACTTAAATGAATTGAAAAAATTATATAAACAAAAAGACTACCGTCTTCCCCCGAAAAAAACGCCTAGGCGTTGTAAACAAATAGAACGCCTACCCTGCGTTTTATTCAAATATAACGCCTAGGCGTTATGTATTGAATTATGAATACCAACTAATTTTTTTAAGGCATTCACTACATGCATGAAAAATAATATCATACGTATTTTGATTTTTTACATGAAAGCAAATGATTTTTGACAGAGAAAAACTCGAAATCTCTTTTTGACTATGTATTTCAAAAACTTCAAAATCAGTTTCGAACCGTTCGGTACGTGGCTAAGTAGTATTATAAGCGATACCAGCCTAGAAATTGAAGCCAATCTAAATGATTTTATCGACGAGAACGACAACGCCAAGCTCCATAAAGGGTATTCGACATCATGTGGTATGGAAATTGTAGCTTTTTACAAACTAGAAGATGTCAAGTGTCAACATTACTGTTGTGGCAGTGGACAACAATTGTATAATGAACGATTAATGTTTATGGGTCATTCTTTTACAAACTGGGCACCTTTCTGACCGACACATTTTTGATTTGGCTGAACTTTTTCGTAGGGACTTTAAATCGAAAAAATTTTCTATTAAAACGTATATTTAATTAATGGAGAAATGAGTTTTACTGTTAGAAATAAATTAATTTTTCCAGCGCTGGACGACTAAAATTTATTTCAAACGTTAAAAATAATAAAAAATTAAATCTGCACATATTTGATAATTGATTGTGTCTAAATTTTCGATTTTAGTTATGTATTTTTTGAATGCCCAAAAATTGCTTTTTCTGTTGTTTTGGCTCTACTTTTGATGATTTACTGAATATTAGACCAATTGGCTACAATCAATTCCTTCAGCAATTCAATCGATTGAAAAGTGGCTAATATCACCAGCACAAACTCTTTATTAAAAATTAAAATTGAATAAATTTTTCGGTTTAAAATTGGATACAGAATAAAATTTCAATTTACAATACATACAAAATCATATAACCACCATATACAGATTACCTAAACTACTAACTTATGTTTTATTTACAACAAAAGTTTAAATTAAATTTAAATTTTTTAAAAAATCGCTTACTTCGAAAAGTGGCGTTCTATTCGAGATAGCGTTCTATTTGAAACAGCGTTCTATTCGAATAATTATATCACTTTTTAAGAAAATCGAAAAATTGCTCACCCTCGAACACAACGCCTAGGCGTTGTTTTCGGGGGAAGACGGTAGGAAAATAAAAAACTTTCTTAAAAGCTATGTTGGCTTTTTTGAAAAAAATTTTTTCAAGTTTAACAGGTGTTTGTATTCGTTATGTAGAAACTTGGTATCTAGTTGTGCATTACATGCCATCGGTAGTTTTAATTGGATATGTGCAGCCTCAAGGATATTTCTTTTTTTAAACTTTTCTTCTATATCTAAAATTTTAGTGTTTTCAAATTCAAAAATATGTTCATCATTTACACTATGTTTTGCTAATGCGGTCAAATCGCTTTTATTTCGAACATCCCTTTTGTGTTGAAGAATACGATGTTTTAGTTGTTGTTTTGTTTGTCCTATATATACTGTTTTTTTGCACTTGCACGGTATTTCGTATATCAGATTAAATTTTTCGTATATCAGTATAAATTCTCCAACATATAAGCTCACAAAATTTTTGAATAATATACTGAAGGTATTAACCAACAAAAGTAGCTTTAATATTGTTAACTCAAATGAATTTAAAAATTTCGTTGATGCTATAAAAATAAAAGAGGATGACATATTAGTGTCTTTTGACGTAGTATCTTTATTTACAAATATTTCAATAAATATGGCGTTGAACGAAATTCAAAACAGATGGGATGAAATTAAATTTTTAACCAAATTACCTAAGGAAGTTTTTATCGATATTTTAGATTTTTGCACAAAAAACAATAATTATTTCTCTTACAACAACAATTTTTACGAACAAATTGATGGTCTTGCAATGGGTAATCCGTTATCACCGGTGTTAGCAGATATCGTCATGGAAAAACTTTTACTGGATTCACTTAACTGTTTATCCAGAAAACCAACTTTCATTAAAAAATATGTTGATGATATAATAATGGCTATACCGAAAGATTTAGTTACTTCAACAAAAACGGTTTTTGAATTGTTCGACGACAATATAAAATTTACAGTAGAAGAAGAAAACAATAATAAAATAAATTTTTTAGATCTCCAGCTTATTAGGAAAAACAATTTAATAATTACAAATTGGTATAAAAAAGAAACAACATCAAATAGATTATTAAATTATGTATCAGCCCATCCATTTTCAATGAAAGTTAATGTGGCTAAGTCTTTCATTAAAAAAATTTTTAGTCTAAGTGACAAATCTTTTTATGGAGATAACATAAAAATTATTAAAAATATTTTAAAAAAAGAAAATAATTATCCATCTAAATTAACAAACAAATTAGTACATCAAGAGATAAATAAACTAAACCATATTACATCAACATCCATTAGAAATAATAACATACAAATTAACATCCCGCAAAGTATCACTTTACAACAGCAAAATCCTAGTTCCAGCCAAAATGTTCAAGCTCCGTTAATTGGGTCTGTAACATATATACCTAAGTTAACAGATAAATGCATGAAAATAATTAAACAACACACAAAAAATTCAAAAATCGCTAATAAAATACCAAACACCCTTTATAACAGCTTATTTTCCAAAACTAAAGATAAAATAAATAAATTCGAAAAAACGAATCTGATATACGAAATACCGTGCAAGTGCAAAAAAACAGTATGTATAGGACAAACAAAACAATAACTAAAACATCGTATTCTTCAACACAAAAGGGATGTTCGAAATAAAAGCGATTTGACCGCATTAGCAAAACATAGTGTAAATGATGAACATATTTTTGAATTTGAAAACACTAAAATTTTAGATATAGAAGAGAAGTTTAAAAAAAGAAATATTCTTGAGGCTGCACATATCCAATTAAAACTACCGATGGCATGTAATGCACAACTAGATACCAAGTTTCTACATAACGAATACAAACACCTGTTAAACTTGAAAAAATTTTTTTCAAATAAGCCAACATAGCTTTTAAGAAAATTTTTTATTTTCCTAGTCTTTTTGTTTATATAATTTTTTCAATTCATTTAAGTTTTTTCAATTTTTGTGTCAATTTTTATAATATTTGTATTTAATTTTTGTTTAGTTTGAAAATGGCAATGTGCCGAAATATTGTTTTTTATTAATTTAATAATAATAAAAAAATAATGTGAAAGACTGATTAGTGTAAAAAATAAAATAAATATATAATTTATTTAATTTTACATATGATATTTTATATTTTTTATTGGCCCAGTCATGGTTGCCAGTACTCAGCGAATGATGCCTTACTGGTCAGTATAATGGACCATTGCTGGGCCAGTTGCACACTCTTGTATTGGTATACACAAAAATTTTATTTGTAGTACAAAGTTATTTGTAGTACAAAATTGTTGGAAATCGGTGCTACGTCGGAACCATATTAGGTTTTTCGTCAATGTGGCACTGAATTCCAACAGTTTTGTACTACAAAAAACTTTGGTAATAACTACGAACTATGGGAACCTCTCGAAATAAACCCAAATAGAATACAATTTAAATCATGCAAATCGAACGAGCCGTTTTTGAGAAATCGGTGAACATACATAAAAAAACCCACAAGGAAATACAAAACCTCCTCCTTTTTTCAATTCGGTTAATAAAATACACGTACCAATATTTTTTTTAAAATTTATTTTTGATAAAATTATGTTTGATGTTTCTGTTTCTTTATGTTTTATGTTTCTTAATTGATTTCGTACATTATTACAATTATTAATTAAATATTAATTAATTACGTAAATATGCAAAGATATATAATCGTCACATGCAAATGAATACTGTTAAGTTGTTAGAAAATTGGCAGAGATCTCTTAAGATCTGAACAATATGTTTGTAAACTTTTTTTTTCTATTTTCACATTTTTGCAGATCTGAAGAGAGCTCTGCAAATCGTGGTAGATCAAAGATAAAAACTAGTGTTTGACCTCTGCGGATCTGAAGAGATCTTTTTAAATCTTGGTAGATCATCAAAGATCAAACGCAAATTTTTACATTGATTTTTGAAGATCTATCAAGATTTGAAGAGATCTTTTCAGATATTTGTAGATCTTTAGCTAATTTTTTTCTTTAATCTTTGAAGATCTACCTTGATCTAAAGAGATCTCTTCAGATCTGCAAAGATTAAACTTTCATTTTTTTGACTCAAAACAAAGATCTCATTAGATCTAATTTGATAAAAAGAGATCCAATCAGATCTTTTTAGATCTCTCTATTTTTTCTCGGGTAATGTTTAAATGCTTCAAGGTTTAAACAGGAATTTTTTCTTTTCAAAGATGGGTCATATAATAGATGCCATATATGTTATTACAAATATAAGGAAAAGATAAAAACAGTCAATTTTGCATAGTACGATTTGAAAAAATTAACAGTAACCAAAAAATCAAAGTATTGAGATGAAATTCAAAATAATTGTTTTATGGAGGACCTGAAAAGACAACGTGAATTAATCTTGTTTTAACCACTTGTATTAGCAACTGATTTTTGAGACCACACATGATAAATATTTATTTTTCTCTCACAAAACAAAACAATTAACAAAAACCATTCGCGCTTTGAATTTCTACAATGGAGAATATATTATACACGACTTAGAAAATGTTTTCTAAATTGAAACTTTAGTTTCAATTTCTCAGCAACAGCAACAAGACATTGTAGCTGGATCATTGGCAACACCATTTTTGTTTTGTAACTGCAAAATTTTAAATTAAGTTTGCTATTTACCTCTAATTTTATTTTATTTTCGATATCCTCTCACGAAATATTGGCCTATGTCATATTTTATATGGGTTTAGTTATTCATTCTTTAAAAATGGCCCGTTTTTTCTCTCTACGGCTCTGCTCAAAACTATTAGTCATTGTTTCACCAGTTTCTTGTGCATTAAATTCACCTTTATTAATTTTATTTCCACCTTAACACAATTTCCTATATCCATACAAAGTATTTTATTTTCTCTATCATCGGATAATGTTGTTGCATTCTTGACAAAATCTTATACCGACAAATGCAGAAGCATCATTATGATTAAAATTTACATAATTTGTCGATCGAACATTTTATAAATTTTTTATAGTTAGATTGTCCACCTCTTGTTTCTTTTTTTAACTGTACTTTTCATCACACACAAAATTAAAATTTCTCTATTTTATCTCAATATAAAATGCTGGTCATCCATATCCACATATCAACTCAATAAACAATTCTGGTCAAACGAGAAAATATTCTCATTTACAACTACAACTATACTATAGACAACCATTCTACTTTTTACAAATTTGAACAACCGTATTATATCTACCGACACTTATTATTATGAAAAAATATTTGCATAACAAAATTTTACTTTGGTCTGTAAGACCTAAGTATTACATTCGTGAGCTCAAAGTGAAATTCTTACCCCCACTTTTTTTGGCATTTCTCGACGTTTTAGGACCTACTGATTCTAAAAAAGCAAAAAAAAATGTATATCTGTCTGACGAAATCTAGAAAACCACTGGACGGATTTGAAAATTTTTTTTTCTAAAAATAGGTTTTCTCAATGGGAAGAGCCGAAAGGACGATGTGTTCGATAACTGTACCGGAAGTGTGTCGAAAAAATCGTCTAGTGTGTTAAAACAAAGAAATTTGCATACTTTTTGCTTAAAAAACTTTCATTTTAAGCAGAGTTGGTTTGTTTTAAACACTTTTGTTTTAAACACTGTTTAAAACACTGTTTAAAACAAATTGTTTTTTTTTTTAAAAAACAATGTTTTAAACAAAAATTGTTTTTTTTAAATATTGCAATGCTTTTCTATTTGATATTCAATAGAACGTTGTAAACTGTCGTGTTTTACCGTTTTTAATACATTTGACCACCTTAAGGCACCTTTTAGCATCTCAAACGTCACTAAAATTTTAAATTTTTCTAAAGCTTTCTTAAGTTTTTTATGTTAATAAAATGCGTTCTAGGGTGTTGAAGAGGAATAACTTAACAATAAATTCTATCACATATAAAATATGCCATAACCCAATAGTGCATGATAGGATACAGAAAATAAAAATAAAATAAGATATAAAAAGCAAGTGACTTTTAAAAATTTGCAATAACAAAATTAAAAGGTATTGCCAATAATCTAGCTAGTGGTATAATCCTTGATCATATGACGCACTGTCTTCCTCAATTATTAAACTCCACACATAGAGTTATATGAAAGCTCGATTCTTTGAGCAAGCAATAACGTGCCATCATCAAAGAATACTTCATACATAAAATTTAGGGTTGACTAGGTAGGGATATCTCTACTAGCCAAACTATTAATACAAAAGGGCTGAAGGATCTGTTATTCGATTCCCGACAGAAGTTCGATGGAGGAGCAAGTGAAATTTACTTAATTGCTAAATAAAAAAGTGGTTAATATGTGCTGTTCCTGTGTCGCAAATATATGGTATATATGGTATGATATAATTTAAATAAAATTATATTGCTTGCAAAATCTTGCAAAAAATTGCAAAATCTTGTTGTTTTCAATAGTATTTTCGTTAATTAATTCAATAGTATTTTCGTATATTCAATATTGTTACACCTTACCAGCCAATATTCTTATAAGAATGATATCAATAGCATAATCTGTAATTTGCAATCGCCAGAAACTCAATTTCTTTATTTAATCTTATTGTTTCCCTGTTTTCCATAGTCTTTTCAAGTTGAGCTAGGAGAAAAAAAATCAGAAATACGTTGGTCGCAGGGTTCTTATCATAATTCAAATTTCTAAGGTTAGCCAATTAAGACAACCGCATGCCATTAGATTGAGAGATAAACTACTCTTAGGCATTTTGGGACAACTGTTACGTGAGTGGCTACTGAGAATATTCAAGAAATCTTGAGAATCTTAAAAGTGATCCTTAAGAATCGCCACAAAATCTGGAGAATCTAACCGAATATCTTGAGAATTTTCAAAAAGTCTTGAAAATATTTGGACGTACTGACTATCTTCAGATAATCTAGAGAATGATGTGAATCTTAAAAATCTTTAGAGAACCTTAATTACATATTTTCATTTATTACATATTTTCCTTTAAAACCGAAAAAAACGAATATTCGTAGTATAAAACATATTTAAAACAAAAAATACACAAAAAAAACTGAATAATAAATAAGTGATGAAGAAGTTTCAACTTTGAAATTGTCATCGCCTCAACGGCGTAATCGATAGCGTGTCTGCCCAAGGATTCGAGCCGGGCACTGAAGAGGGTAGGTTTGAATCCGATCCGAAACACGTAAAATGTGAATTGGAGTTTTTTTCTGAAAAACTTCAAACCATACCTTTGAATTAGTGATTGCAAATTACCCGATTTCAAATTACCCGGTTACTCGATTAGTATTTTCCAAATTACCCGGATTACCCGGATAACCCGGGTAGTTATAAAAAAATTAAAAGATGAAAAACAATAAAAAAACCTCACAGTAGGAAACTAAAAATTGATAATTTTTTAATTGTAAAATAATATTTCAAAAATATTAAAGCATTTAGGGTAGCTGTTTTCATCCGATTTCGTATTTTTTTTTTAAATTCCTGCAATAGAAAAAACCCGCTCCGATAAAGTGGATGTTATACGGTCAATATGTGACTTCACGGTCAATAACGATTGATTTAAATTTTCTATCTTTTTTTTCGGTTTCCTTTATTTACATACAACATTTTCAGCTCTTTATCAACTGTAGTACCACTGTTATCTATAGTAGATCTTGTGTAGACAGCAATACATTTTTGTAGTTGTAAATTTTCAATATTATAATTAGCCGCATCATTATCCGATTTGATTTTTCATTGCTGACGTATTTTCCCATTTAGTTGAAATTATTCGTGCGCATCCAACTACGTGACACCGAGATTTATCTGATGACATTTTCTTGAACTGGTCCCAAACTTTCGATGACACTTATTTTAATTATTAGCTTAAATCTTAAATAAAAATTTATCATAATATATTTACCGTTTCTATTTTAAACTAAATATAAACAAATAACCAATGAAGATCCTTAATTTTTATGACTTAATTTTAATTTTAATAAAAACTAAAATTCCATAAATTTTGTTATGTGTTTTTCGTCGTTTTTCTGTTGTTTTCGTAATCCAAAAAATAATAATTAACTAGAGGACAGTTTAATGTTTACGTATGTGGTTGGTTTAATGTTTATGGACATATTGCAATTTGTATGATTAGAATAGAATTATTTCGTCGCTTTAATAATGAAACAACGTATTCGCAAAAGTGTAGTTTCGAGATAATTGGGTTTAAAGATTTTTCGATTTTCTGATTTTCATAAACTCGGCAGCACTATTGAATGAATAAAGATATTGGAAAAAAAATGTCTACCAATTAATCTTGACTAATTTCCCCACAGCATATTAAAATTTCACATTGGTACCTGCTGGCTTTTCTACCTAAAAAGAGGTGAAAAGTCAATTAGGTACCTTATACGTTATTTCATATTTCATATACGTTATTTCATTTTGTATGGAAGTACGATTAAGCCTAAAACTAATTATTTAGAACTAACGCATAATATTTTTACAATTTTTTATTTATATGAACCAAAATATCATGTAGTAATGAATGATGCGTATACAATATTTTAGATTTACCATTTTGTGTGGCGATCGTAATGTATGTAAAGTATACGACACTGATTTTACCCAAGTTATTATTCTGTAGGAATTGAAATATCGTACATGCATTTACGCTGTTTCAATATTTAACCAAATTCAAATTTGCATGTACGTTAATTAAAAATATATTAATTTTCACCCCCAGTTATAAAAAAATTGAAAAATGTTAAAATGCCACTTTATAGACATCCTTATGGGGAATGCAGCGCACCCATTATATAATAACAACGTATATATGGTATACGTTATTTCATTATTAAAGCGACGATTTGTTAACAACTAGCATAAAGAATAATTCAAATTTGCAAAAAGAGAATGAGCTGAATTTTATTTTGTAAATTTTATTGAGAAAAAACTGGACATTTTGTTGTTCGGGTACTCGACCAAAATATCCGGATATTAAATACCCGAAAAATCTTCATAAATACCCGGGTATCCGGGTACCCGGATACCAAGATTGCAAACACTACTTTGAATTGAAAAAATTCCAATTACTTCTTTACTTACTTGAGATTAATTGATCTCAAAAATCTAAAACAAAAAAAACTGTTTTAAACAATAAAAAACGCGTTTTAAACAGTTTTTTTGTTTTTTAAAAAAGACAGTGTTTTTAACCAACGCTGATTTTAAGTGATTACGAGTAGGGTTATTAAATTTGGAGAAATCTTGATGGTCGGGGTTGGTATGTGCGACCAAAATCTAGATTATTGCATTATAAGTTTGTCAAAAAAATGTTGTCAGTGTGTCAAAAGAAAGACTTTATTTTTTTTTACCCAATTTTTTGGAAAAAAATAAAATTAAAATTTTGTTTGAAATGAAATTTTATTATTATATGGCATTCATTAGAAGTTTGTCAAAAAAATCTTGTCAAGTGTGTCAAAAGAAAGATTTTTATTTATTTTTTTACCCAGTTTTTTGGAAAAAATTAAAATTAATAATTTGTATGACATGAAATTTTATTATTATTATGTAGAGTTATGGCATTATAAGTTTGTCAAAAAAATAATGTCAAGTGTGTCAAAAAATGATTTCATCTATTTTTTTAGCCAATTTTTTGGCAAAAAATGTAACTGTTTTTATGACGTAAATGTAATTGAAAATCAAATTGGACATGGAAATTTTTTAATTTGTTATAGTTCTTGAAGTATTTTTGGAATTTTAAAAAAAGTTTATATTTTTGATTTGTAATAATTTTTGCAATATTTTTATATTTTATATATTTGATTTTGTAATAAAATTTGGAATATTTTTAGAATTTTGAAAAAAATAAGATTTCATTATAATTTTTACAATATTTTTGGAATTTTGAAAGAAATATGAATTTTTGATTTTGTAATATTTTCTCGAATCGCTAAATTGAAGGTTTTTGAATAGTTTGCTGCAAATGTAAATGAAAATGAAATTCGACGTGGACATTTTTGAATTTGTTATAGTTTTTGAAATATTTTTGAAGTTTCAATTTTTGATTTTGTAAGAATTTTTGGAATATTTTTGGAATTTTGAAAAAATTTTAATTTTTGATTTTATTATAATTTTATGATTTTGGAAAAAGTTTTAATTTTTGATATTGCTATAATTTTTGCAATTTTTTTAGAGTTTTGGAAAAAGTTTGAATTTTTAAATTTGAAGAATTTTTGGAATATTATTAGAATTTAGAAAAAGTTTAAATATTTGATTTTATTCCAATTTTTGGAATATTTTTAGAATTTTGAAAAAAAAAGTTTTTAATTTTATAATATATTTTTAGAATTTTGAAAAAAGTTTCAATTTTTGAATTTTTAAGAATTTTTGGAATATAATTAGAATTTAGAAAAGTTTAAATTTTTGATTTTGTAAGAATTTTTGGATTATTTTTGGAATTTTAAATAATTTAAAATTTTTGATTTTATTATAAATTTTATAATTTTGGAAAAAGTTACTATTTTTGATTTTGTTATAATTTTTGCAATAGTTTCAGAATTTTGACAAAAGTTTTAATCTGTGATGTTGTAATAATTTTTGAAGTATTTTTAAAATTTTGTTTGAAAAAAGTTTGAATTTTTTATTTTACAATATTTTTGGAATTTTGAAAGAAATATGAATTTGTGATTTTGAAATATTTTCTCGAAACGCTAAATGGCGAGGTTTTTGAGTAGTTTGCTGATTGTATAATCTTTTCTCTAAATTAATTTAATTTATTTTATTATTTGAAATTGAGTAAAACTTGAAATAGACCCGCCGTTATATTTTTGTGTTTTTAGGTGATGGGACTGGTGAAGATCGATTAAACCAAATCATTGAATA
The DNA here is from genome assembly GCA_963693315.1 of Diogma glabrata. NCBI lineage: Eukaryota > Metazoa > Arthropoda > Insecta > Diptera > Cylindrotomidae > Diogma > Diogma glabrata. Next base: position 276,837,031 of record OY856188.1, on the reverse strand, counting down.
AAATGCCAAATAATATTTTTTTTCCTGTTCTTATAAATTTCAACTTGTTAACTTGTATAAAAGTTTGAATTCTTAATCAGTTTTTGCATTTTACTATTATAGTTTTTTAGTAGATTTATAACAAATTTTATTTTGTTTATTGCTATAGGAGAATGGTAATAAGAAAAAGTAAAGAAATAATTAACAGATAATATAACTTATATTAAAATACTCAAAGCTACCGCAATTTAATCAACTGCTAATTTTTTTTAATTTCCAACTATGTACACATAATTAGATTCTTATTTAAATTTTTTCAGTAGCAAAACAGTACAACATACATTTAATGCACAATTACAAAAGAAATCAACCTTGAGTTAAACGTACGCATTTTATATGGTTCCTGTTTTTAATCGAAAATTAAAATAATTTGAAAAAATTAACATTTGCGGTGAACTTCTTATATTATGACGAATGAAAGATAAATAAAAATCAATGTTAAGGAAATTATTTTCATATAAAACTTATGGAATAATTAAAGTATATTCGCAGTTTGATTGATCAATGAGGATTGATTTTATATTTATCTTTTTAATTTCATGCTAACATGAAGAATTGTTTAATTTAAATTGTGTTTTTTTTTTTGCTTCGTTGAAAAAGGGAAGCGTACATTAAATTAGTGTTGTTGTATTCACATATGCTTTAAGCATAATTTAAATTATGCGTGTAACTTTATTTGTAATGTATAGTTTGTATGAATGAAGTACATGAGATGAATTTTAAAAAATTTGTTTTATTGTTTTTCATTAACTATTTTTTTAAAATAATTATCTTCTTGGAAATTCATTTAAAAGAAAATAAAGGTTTCGTTTTTAATGTTTATATTTGTTTGTGACGGGTGCAATGGAAGGCTTTTAAAAAAAAACATTTTTTAATTGATTCAACTATGGTATCGTATGAAAAGATTTTACTTCAGGATTCCTTAAAAGGAAATAAGAAAGGGTTAAAAATCCATTTTTAGCCAGTTGAGTTGTAAGTGAGTTAAGAGAAGAATTCTTTTGATAAAACTTGGTGCATATGCTTTTGGTGTAGTAGTCTATAATTCCAAAACCTGAGTTAGTATATTTTTTTACAAATGAATATTGTGGTTTAAGCCGAAGATAAGTACATAAAGTTAAACAACTTATCAATCAGATAATGATCGGAAGTGATATCGATTAAAGACTCCCAAATTAAACTAACTGAACCAAAACTATTATATTAAAATAACCTAAGTACTATGCAAATACACACATCCGATGAATTCGTTTAAATTCTTTGTTTATATCATTTTTGTTTTTATTTTGTTAACTCAAAAGCAATTATCTTGTCAAAATATGTTGATTCTTCTTCGTTCTGATGAATCACCTAAAATAAAACAAGAACTTTTTATTTTATAGTTCAGTTAAATATAACAAAAACGTTTCATGTGCCATAATTATGGTTGTTTGAAATATTAATAATATTAATTTTTAAATTTTTGACACTTTTTAAATAAACAATTTGATATATTTAAAGAACTTTAGTGGCGTTTTATTATGTGTTTTTGTTGGCTTGTTTAATAATAAGTTCAAAAATGAACAACGAAGCAATTAGACATTTAGTGTATCACAAATATGAGATTGCAACTCATATACATATATGTATGTAAAATTCGTATTTTTGCTCATCAGTACTCTGTTCAAAGTTCTGCTATATGAACTCCAGCTGACAGCGAAAAATATTCTCTGTTTTTATAAAAGTTTAAGACGACAGGAACCTTAGAGTTTTTTAATGACTGCCCATACTATTTAATTTTTACTGATAAAGATTAAACTGTAGTTCTTGTCATCATTGATTACATCATAATATATAAACAACTTAAGTTTTAACTAGTCGAAACCTTAATATTACAAACTTGTATTCATATCGTGTGATAAAATAATTATTATAACAGCTAAAAAAATAATTTTTTATTACTCCTATATACATATTAAAATACTTCAATTACGTGCAATTGTATAATGTTGTTTTTTCTGAGTTTGACAAATCGATATCAATTATATAATTAGCATTGACAATTTAAAGTCAATTTTTTTAATATATAAAATATGTTAAGACAAAAAATTATGTAAACAATTTAATCAAGCGAGCTAGACTATAATTGAACAGGTATCATATCAAAAAATGCATAAGATAATATTATAACAACGAAGACGCATTGAGATGTCACTGTTGATATCGATCGAGAGTGTTGAACAATTACTATATTGGTGTTTATCATTGTAACATTGACTTTGAATTTGCATAGCATTTGATTTTTGATAAGATTTTGTTTTCAGAAAACAAAAAGTTTTTAGATGATTTAGATGATTTAGATGATCATGTTGATGGTTTCTAGAGTTGTTATAATATTATCTTGTATATCTGTTATAATACAGATCCAAGAAGAACTTAAGGTTAGACAGTTTCGTTTTAACTCAAGCACTCAATATAAGAGAAATTTTTGTTCGAATTAAAAATTTCTTCATAACATTAAAAATTTAGTTTTGTTATGTGGTTTTCTTTTTACTTTCGTAACTCAATTTAGAAATTTGTTATGCACCAACATTTGGCATTTAAATGCAAGTTTATTAGAGCACTGTCGCTGGGCAGAGTATTTTGCAAGGGAGATTGATGCTTGGCAGTCAATAATTGATAGATAACGATCATTCTTCAATGCAAAGCACTCCTCCATCTGTTATGCCCCAACATTATGCACTAAATTCTTGCATAGTAAATAAAAATCACACATTCACTTAAAACGTTTCAACGTGATAAATGTCTTAATATATTTTTCTTTACATTTTATCATACAACTCAATTTTTTTTATATGTACAAAAAATAGCAAAATCTAAGCATAATAAACAGAAGAAAAAACGAGTTAATATATTTGTATCATTTCTATTTTTACCATATATTGATTTCAATTGCAATTGTTTCTGTAATGGTATTTTTGTAAGTGTTCTTGATTCATTACAGATTGATCCTGTATTTTACATAAAATATTTTTTTTTTCAATGTTTAACTAATGATGCCCAATTATTTTAGTTACCCAGTAATCACATGATGAAAGTATTAGCAACCACTACAAACAGGAAAATTAACAAATACAATGTGTTGCACAGAGGATAATTGAATGTGTGTATGTTTTTCATTTCTTCTGTTTAGGTAAATTATTAATATAAGGATGATATTTTTAAGTTTGTAGATTAGTCTTAATTTGATTTTCAAAAATAATTTTTATTAATATTTTTGATTATTAATCGAGCATTTTTGATTGTGTATAAAATTAGTTACATAAATGTATAATTTAATTTTGATTTTTCATAAAAAGAATTAATTAGTTTGTTTGTTTATGAAAAAAATAAAAAACGGTCTAAAACCGATAATAAAAAATAGTTTTTCTTGTTGTAACTTCAATTATTCAGTGCTTTTAAATAATTTTAATAAAATAAATATTACTGTGAATCTAAAATTTGTTTTTTTAGACAAAAAAATTGAAAATTGGTATTTCGTAAATAAAAATCCTGGAAATAAAAATATGTAGATTGATTTTGATTCTGACGTAAAATTGTTGTTTACGTTATATTGATATACGTTTTACAATTTACAGTGTATAACATTAAAGCGATTTGTATAATCGGATTTTCGGATTGGATACAGTTATAGATTCATTAGGATCAACATATAATCCTATAATACAACAAATATATGATATAACGTTACAACATCAGAATTTATTCGCAACAATACATCGACAAGTGTTTCGAATCGAAACATTAATAATAACAATAATAAAAGATTTACTGATTGAAATATAAGAGACGAGGGACATACAAGGACGAAAGTCGCTCTTACAAAAATTTTTTTTGGGTCACCTACAACTACTATCAACATTAGGTTAAGTTAATATTTTTATTTATATGTCATTGTTATTGTTGCATTCTATAATTTTCATATAGTTTAACGAATAGTTAAATAGTTATTTTAGAGATTTTTCTGTGGCAGAGACCACATGTGTAGTTAGTTTTATAATTTGTAAAACCCCGGTATAAAACGTCTAACGTTTTATAATAAATTATGAGTTGAATAGAACATAGAAAAAAGTGATTTAGTGATATTTTAATGGCAGTTGTTTGCTTTTAAATTTAAAAAAATTTCATATAGTAGCATCTTCTACAATTGAGTATTGAAAGATTTATAAAATATTTAATTAATTTGTAAATTATGCAATGCTGTTCTTATTGACAAGGAATATGATTGAATGTTCATTATTGGCTATATTTGTTCAACACTACGTGTGACAATTTTCTGAATATTTGTAATATTATCTTTTGGTTCACTCCGCTTAGTATTCCATTGGTGGCAGCACTGGTTTTGATTATGTACGTACACCAGATGTTCATCAAATAAACCAGAAAACGAGTAGTAAAGGAACCTTTTGATGGAAAATATTTTGTTTACCATGTTAAGGAACTTATAAATATAAACCAAGAAATTGTTCAATAATTGCCTGGACGATTGGCGCACAAGCGGTTTATTTATATCTATTATATCATCTTGTTATTAACAGTCAACAATCGCCTGTACCATTGGCGTACTATTTGTTTATTATTGTATCATCTTGTTAAACATATTCAGCATTCACAGGGAGTGTTGATCGACCTTTGGTTTATTATTTGTTATTATATCAGCTTGTTATTAATTTGAACAACCGCCTGCACTTTTGGCGTACCTTTTCTTTATTATTGGTTATTGTGTCATCTTGTTAACATTTTCAACAATCGTCTGGAGAATTTGCTCACATTTAGTTACTTTTGTCTGAAAGACCTAAGTATTCCACTCATGAGCTAAAAGGGAAATTCTTACCTGACTTTTTTGGCATTTCTCGATGTTTTAGGACCTACTGATTCTAAAAAAGTAAAAATAAAATGTATTACTATCTGCCGGCCGTCCGTAATTACCTACGAAATCTAGAAAACCACGACCGATTTTAAAATTTTTTCTAAAAATAGGTATACTCTATGGACTGGTCCAAAAGGACGATGGAAAGATAACTGTACCAGAAGTGTGTCAAAACAAGGAAATTTGCATAAAGTTTGCTAAAACAAACGTTCATTTTAAGTGATAATATGAATTGTAACATTGAATTTGAGATAATCTTGATGGTCGGGATTGGTATGTGAGACCAAAAACTAGATTACTGCATTATAGGTTTGTCAATAAAATATTGTTCAGTGTGTCAAAAGATTTTTTTTCCAATTTTTTTTGGAAAAAAAATTTAGTTATTTGTATGACATGAAATGAGAACATGAAATTAATTGGACATGAAAATTTTTGATTTTATTATAATTTTTGAAATATTTTTGGAATTTTGAAAAAAGTTTGTTTTTTTGATTATGTTATATTTTTTGCAATATTTTTAGAATTTTGGGAAAAGTTTCAATTTTTGCAATATTATCAGAATTTTGGAAAAAGTTTAAATATTTGATTTTGTAATAATTTTGGAACATTTTTAGAATTTTGAAAAATGTTTTTTTGATTTTGTTATAATTTTTGCAGTATTTTTAGAATTTTGAAAAAAGTTTCAATTTTTGATTTTGTTATAATTTTTGTAATATTTTTAGAATTTTGAAAAAAAGGTCGGTCAACATCAAAAAAAAATTTGTCGGATAACACATCAAATATTGATCAGTACTCAACTGTCACAAACGGTAGTCAAACTACATCATACGGTACTCAACTACTTAATGTTGGTTAAGGCTTAAGAAGAAGCTTTTCACATGTGTTTACAGTAGCACCGGCGAATCGGCCAGTAGCAAAGGCTTATTTTGTTTCTGCATTTAATTGTTAACTCGATTAGAAGAAAATTAGTTGAAGATCGTACTTTATTAACGGTAACTGAAGTTAGTTTCTCTCAGAGCATATAAACAGACCGTAAAGTATTTACGGTTCCAATAAAATTTGTAAAACTACATATAGTGATTTCTCGTAACTAAAAGCAAAGCCCAATTACATATTGCCGCCCAAACAGAATTTTGTTCACCATTTCCACACCACACACGACCTAGCATAAGGAGAACTCCATGAGTTTCGAGAGTGCCATAAAAATGATACGAAAATTGTAAAAGCAATTTATTTTAAATGTCAACGAAACAACCAGACAACATCTATTAACAGACTAAAAAGTCAGTTAATATGGGTAAGGTTATTGAAATAACAAAAGAAATTTTTGAACTTTTCTTTTTTAATAAATAACATTTTTTTGTATATTTTAATATTATTATCTTATATATTAATACGCTAGCTTTGTACTTTGTACAGCCTAAGGCTTTTTTATTCGAATTTTCACTCATTCCAAATTTTCATTGCTAACTGATATTAGTGTAACCTAGATTTGAGAGATTTTTGGGATTTTTCGGATCATAAATAAAAAAGTTATAAACAAATCTTAATGTATTTTTGAATTCAACTGCCTCCCCTCAAATCAAATGGATCAAATGGAATCGTCCAAATCTTTTCTTTGTTTATAGTATTTTATATTTTCTTTTCAGTTTATGCATTGATCTAGGAGAGTATGGACGTTATTTTTCTTTGTTGTTTTATCTTATATATTAATACGTTGAATATTTAGTTAGATATATATTATTTGTGAATGAAAGAGGATAAAAAATTGATTATTGATTGTTGAATATTTTTTTCAGCGACAAATTTGTAATGTGTGTGTTTGGTATGATAGTTTGAGATCGTAGATTTGATTGTTAGAATTTTTAATATATATTGTTTGTGAATGAAAGAGGATAAAAAATTGATTGTTGTATATTTTTTTCAGCGACAAATTTGTAATGTATGTGTTTGATATGATAGTTTGAGATCGTAAATTTGATTGTTAGAATTTTTAATATATATTGTTTGTGAATGAAAGAGGATAAAAAATTGATTATTGATTGTGTATTTTTTTTTCAGCGACAATTTTGTAATGCGTGTGTTTGGAATGATAGTTTGAGATCGTAGATTTGATTGTTAGAATTTTTAATACTAGGAGGGCCCGGCGTGCTTCGCTACGCTTATAAATAAAGTTTTTGCGTAGACATTTTGTTGACGTAGAAGCAATGATCTCAAAAAGTGGTCATGAGAAATGCTAGTATATAATTTTTAATTTTTCTTTTTAAATATATGAATGAAAAATAATCAGAACTCTAGCTGATCAGTTCGGATCTATGAAAAATTAGCGATCAAATAAGTTTTCAAGTAAGCTTATTTGATCTCTAACTTATTTGATCGCTAAATTTTCATATATCCGAACTGATCAGCTAGAGTTCTGATTATTTTTCATTCATATATTTAAAAAGAAAAATTAAAAATTACATGCTAGCATTTCTCATAACCACTTTTTGAAATCATTACTTCTACGTCAACAAAATGTCTACGCAAAAGCTTTATTTATAAGCGTAGCGAAGCACGCCAGGCCCTCCTAGTTATTATAATTATTTGAAATTGAGGTAAAATAGTTTTATAGTTTTTTTTTCTTAATTTTAAATATTTAAGAAAATAGATAGTTGTGTAAATACGCATGACATATAAATAAATCGGAATTTTTTTATTTTTTCTTTGAGGGGAGTAATGTAGTGCCTTCATATTATTATAACACTACACAGAACGCACTAAAATTATACCAACACAAATTAAATTAAATTTTTCCCGATTATTATTCATTAGTCTTTAGCCAACCTTTTCAATCCAGCCACTTAATTATAAACACAATTATATACTTTTTAAACTTTTACATCCATTTAAAAGTGTGTGTTTTATTTGCTCCAAATTTGACTACGATCGTCCTTAATATGTATTGCAATGTGTGCAAGCCGTTTATTTGATTTTATATTGAATCTTATTACTTTTTCATTCCAATTACATACATTGAAATGGTTTTATAACCTATAATTTTATTATTTCCTCTCATAGAATAATATTAGTAATAAAATAATATCAACCCAAAAGAATAAATTAAAGAGCTAAACAAATCAAACTTACATCAACGATCTTATTACAAACGATTCTTGAATGTTCATTTATAAGAATAAATAAATAAATTAATCACAAAACATATAATAAATATTGTTTCATTCATAAAATATAAATTAAATAAATTGTTTTATTAAGCGGCTTAAATTATTTGAAATCTGAAAATAAAAATAACATTAAATTCAAAATATGTATAACATGATAATGTATTTTATAATTTTTTTTTATTATTATTATTTTCATATAAATTTCTTAAAAATCATCTTAAAATATTGTAGCCACTTTGTCTCTGCGTTAAAATGCTAACTCATTCTTGAAATTATATTTCGTTTTCTTTTATGCGGCGATAATGATTGTCTACAGAAAAAAAATATATATATATATTTATTTCATTACAACAATAAAATAAAATAAATAAACATATTGTTGAAATGGAAACCTTTGATTACAACGTTTAAATTTGGGATCGGTTATTAGCTAATTATAAATAATTGTGATGAAATCGTTTAGAATTAGTTTGTTTAATGTTTGAGAATAAAGGGGTGAATATGATTAACGTCATTTGTTTGAGTTTGATAAATCTAAAGGGTCAATCTAATGTATGTAGTATTTGTATAGTAATTTTCTCGCATGGAATAATCAAATGACCGATAGTGGTCCAACCTCTTTTTACATAATTTAACACTCATTTTTCCAAAAATAATAAAAAAATGAAAACACTCTCATTCTCAACCTAATAAAATGAAATTCGTTCCCTTTCTTCCTTTGAGTAATAACCTAAAATGTAGTTATAAAACGATTGTTGACGGGGCACTGATTAAAGCCTACGTGCAACTGTAACACGTATGTTACTAAAATATTCAAAAAATTTCGAGAAATATGTTTCCACAATTACTTTGTTGCAAGATTATACAGATGAAATTGCAACTCTGAGTCACGCAGTGTTTATTTGAAGGTAGCAATTTAGTAATAATATCACAAATTTAGTTTGGTTTCGTTTATTTGATTAGTTAATAAAACGTTAATTATTATTACATGTTTACCTTGGGTTGTAGTAAACAGTAGCTAAACAAATAAATATGATACTTAAATTGTTATTTTACGTTTATGGCTTACATTTAATTTTATTTATAAATAATCAGTCGCTGCTATTTCCATAACAAAATTGTCAAAAAGATTAATTTATCATTTTACTTTACTCGACTGTTTTGATTTAAATTGTAAAAAGAATTTGCATAACTTCATCAAAACAACAATATAATAATTAAATATCATTATTTTAATTATTAACACTTTCCATAAAAACTATTGATTTGTTATTTGCAATTTTTTGTGGCGTCAACTTGTCAACAACTTAGTGAAGTATAAACAAATTACAACTATTGATATACATAGAGCATTTAATCATATCGAATTAATTAAAAGAAACTTATCCTGAAATTTGATTACAGACTGGCTGACAATGAACGTTGTGGTTTGATTTATTATTTATAGTTTTAACATTTAAGCCAAGAATATAACAATACAACGCGACGATTGATTAAAATCGCATCTGAAAGAGAAATGAATTTTTAAATTGCTTGTCAGTTCCTTGCAGTATGTACTGAGAAACACTTTGTTTGAATCCTTTGGCTAGATGGTTTCGTATATAGCTTTTATGATTTTATGATTTTCTCGACCTCACCTTATATTATTTTTAATTTACACCCATGGTGGGGTCAGTTTTTGTAATTTTTTCTTTTAAATTTTTGATCTAGTGACAACCACCGCGTACCTCTACAATTGTGGTGAAGTAAAAAACGAACAAAATAGTTTGCGTCGATCAACACACATGTTTTTGTTATGCCTATAGGTCTTAATAGCTATTTATGTAGCAAGGGTGTTATGTAGGTTATTGCGCCCGGAAAGCGACCCCGACCCTTATCCTCTAGTTTATTCCCTAGAGCCCAAATACTAATTTCAGCATCACCATTGAATTCAGTGCCCTTTATTTATCCAAAATCAATACTCATAATATATATTTATGTGAACATTTTCGACTTTCAGCCCCCAACTTCCACTCTTTAGTGACACCCTTATATTTTTGATCCCAATTTAAACATCAATGTTGGATTCAGCGTTCTCAAGTATGTTGAAATCAACACTAATGACGACAATTTTGATACTATTCATGACCAGACCCCTCACCCCCACCCCTTATTGAACTACCCTGAATCCGGTCACAATTTTTATCATCACCATTGAACTCCGCATCTTTGATTATGTTATGTTAAAATCGAAATAATGACGATAATTTTGATACTATTCATGACCAGCCGCCCAACCCTCACTCCTTATTGAACTATCCTGAGTCCTGTCAACATTTTTACCATCACAATTGAACTCAGCATCCTCGATTATGTAAAAATCGATAATAATGACAATAATTTCGATACTTTGTGTTACCGACCCCCCCCCCTCCCCCCGCACTAATACCCTATATTACCATATAGGGGATTGTATTTGTTATAAAATTCTGATTCTAACGATACCCCACATGACATATTTTACTCATTTAATGTGTCAACCCCACCCACGGTTTTAATTGGGGGTGGGGGTGCAAACCAACTTTTGTACTCAAAATTTGCGCCGGTCTGAATAAAAGGTAATGATGCCATTAAATTTTTTTATCTCTTCCCATTTATTTTATATAGATTTTTATATGCTAAAACTTAAAAAGGGTGTAGAGGGGTGGGGGTGTGTCCTACCACCCAAATCTCATAAAGTTTTCGGGAGACGGCCAAGCCCGATCGATTGATATTAAATTTATAAAAAAAAAGTTTTGAACATTTCCGCGACTGCCCGATTCTTAAAAAAACGATAGTTAAGATTCATTTAAACAAAATTCACTTCGACCTTTTGTATATTCTAGTAGATTACAGTAATGAGCCAACTAGATTACACTAATAAAATAAAAGCAAGCATACATGCTCTGGTAAGATGGAAATAACACATTCAAGCCGCCAGATTAACGATAATTCTTTCTAGAAGTACTGAACAGAGAATTAAAAAAAATTTCAAACTGGCATTCGTCCAAAATTCAATAGTACACATTAGAGTGTGGAAGATTGTAGGGATTGAATGAGAAAACTGCCAAATTGTCAGACATAGCTTTAGCTATCAAGTTGTTAAGGACACTGTGCATTTTTCGGGGTATGGTAGCTAATGTATCGCATAAAACCCTTTGACGTGAATAGAAATAAAACACCGAGATCTTATCATCCTATAATGTATACAAAGCTTAAATTATTACGAATGAAGATTTCTTTACAGAAAGACAAGTCTAAGTATGTAGTGGCTAAGGATCGAACATAAAAATTGGAGGCCTTTAAGAGGAAATATTGATTTTAACAAATTTAATTCAATGAATTTAGTTGTGATATAACATGATTCCGATGGAATGTTATCCCGTCATGAATAAGAAGACTGAATCTAACAAAAATATGGTGTGCAATTTAGAAAATATTCGGCTATCCACATCAATTGTTGATTGATCTAGTTTCGAACCGATAAGACTACTTTAAAAAGTTTATGATTCTTATCAGGGATAGACTTTAGATAAACAGTAAACTACGAAAAAATGCCAACGTTTATAAGCCAAAAATTAGTCTACATTTCTAGCGAAGTATAAGAAAACAAAAAATTTACATAAACATGTATTGATTAGATTTAGGGTGGGACAATTTATTTCACTATAGTGATCGCACTATTGTTATTATACTCTAGCAATGCTAGTATTGAATAACAAACTTGAATCGACGAGAAGAAGATGTACCGACTTTACTTGTGTCTATTGACACATTATCTACAATTAATTCAATGAATTTAGTTCCAACTTCAGTGGTTAAAATTTTTTTTTGATAAAAATTGTTCGAAAAAATAATGAACAATTAGAATTTTAGTCGGACTAAAAATCTTAAAATTAAATATCTCAATTAGAACTGTTTAAAAAAAATTAAATTCCAATTGATCTTCGACCCTAGCGCCATCTTTAAAAACGCTTTCCTTTAAATTTTAAAATTAATTACAATTACAATTAATTAATTTTTTTTCAAACGGTTAAATAATCATCTATTAACAAAAAAGTTTGATGAAATCGGTGTAGCCGTTCTAGAGCAATTTAAGTTCAAAGCCACATCGGATTGGCAGAATTTTCATTTTTCATGCATGTTGGGGTGCCCCCTATGCTCAAACTATGCACTTGAAAAAAATTTTAAAATAAGTTGTATTTTTATTTTGTCCATAATACTTTTATGCCAAGATTCAGGAAAATCAAAAATGGTCAAGTTTTCACAACTCGATCTAGAACACGTTTTTCTTCTGGTTTGGTTTCACCATTGGTTTTCACCAAAAATCTTTTTTAAAATATAATTCGCAAGCCTAATAACAAATTCTATAAATACCAAAGCTGTTTTAATTTCAAAATCCAAACTTTTTCGTATTATTGACATCATTAAACTGTTGACGGATGTCGATGTTTTTGATGTAGATAGTCGATTTGTTATGCTGCGAATGGATGTTTTCTTGATAAAATGATTGGATGTTTGGCGTTGAATTCATGTAAAGAATTTGAAATTCGACCACTAACTCAAAATATACCATGGTCATCCAGAAATGGTGCCTGTTATAACAATTTTGCTTCCTCTGTTAATAGGTTAATTTCGTTGAAAAATCTGTAGTTTAGTTAGTCATACAGGTACTGTGTCCACCTCTGTTCAGCTGCCCCCTCCCCCCATCACACAAACATAAAAAAATTTTTAGCTTAGAATTAGGAGCTATTTAGGAGTTTTCAAAAAACGCAAGAATAAAATTTTAAGCTCGACCCCCTAAGCAGAAATGTTCACTTGTAAATGGGGGGGCTGAGTGGACGTACACTTAGCCCCCCCCCCACACCTTAAAAATAACTAGAGGATCTGTAATAGCCCAGAATTAGGAGCTATTAAGGAGCTCTTAAGGCTGTATACTTTTGATTTTAGAGCTCCACCCCTATTCTTAAAACTACTCCAAAACTGGTTTGGCCCTCCACCATGCAAAAATCAAAAAAATTATATCTTGGAGCTATCAAAAAACGCAAGAATAAAATTTTGAGCTCGAACTCATAAGCAGAAATTTTTATTTGAAAATAGGGGGGGGGGCTGAGTGAACGTTCACTTAGCCTCCCCCCACACCTTAAAACTAGCTCCAGAGGACCGTGAATAGGCTCAAAATTGGGAGTTATTTAGGAGCTCTTAAGGCTGTATACTTTTGATTTTGGAGCTCCACCTCTATTCTTAAAACAACATCAAAAGAATAGAATAGAATACCTGCTACTCCAGCACAAATATTAGAATTTTACGCGTGTCTCTTGATGAGAACGGATTAAATAATGAAGCAAGGGAATGAATGAGACTCTGGCGACCCCCGTATATGAACAAACCGCGATCACCACGTCCAGCCCCTACAATTCACAGCACACATTCACATGCTCTCACACCTCATCCACTCACACACACATATACACACACACAACTGGCGATTATTCGTATAAATGCATAACTTTTTATCAACAGTCCGATTATTCCCATCAATAACGCCATATATGTTACCAATGGGAGATTATAAGCCACTGATTGATTTGTTGTTGGGTAACCCACAAATATGAAGGAGTTTATATAAATAGAGATGAAAAATAGAATTTAAAATTTTATTTGTAGAAGTAGATTCGTACCGTTTAGCCCCAAAACTAAAACAAAATACGGTTGCACCAATAATGTTAATGCTAACGATGGGAGCCATAACATTAAAGTTAGGTCGAGTTTTTTTTTCTTTTAAATTTATTTGCCAGCTTATGAAAATAAAAATTTATCTCTCCATGCTCGGATGAATTATAACAAATCGTATACGAAACCAAAAATATTGTAAATGTAATAAAAATATTATAGATTGCTTTTATATGTTTCACTTCTCGCATATCCGTCAACATTGAATTCCTTTCGATTTACCGACGATCGACCAATTTGCGTTCAAAAACCGACTTCTTTAGTTTATCCTGTTTGTTATTCTTGATTTCTTTTTCACTATTAATCGCCCTATAAATCGCATCGAATAAAATTAATTTTTATAAGTTCGTCGATACGGATTTATCACATAATTTTTGACTATTTATGTTTAATTCTGCTAATAAATTATTGACAATTAATTTCATTTGTTTTTTTTTTCTTCAAACTTATTGACAATCATTTTTTGTAGTAGCTGCGTTTTTTTTTTTCATTATATTTTCATTATCATTATTTGGGCTATCAAGAACCTTGTAACCATTAGCTATTATTTCCCTTTTTTTCATATTTTTCAACCAAATATTACTACTACTAAATGACTACGTCACCTAAAATAACGCAATAATTAAGAGTTAATTTAAATCACGCACATATTATGGGTCTAGCCTTACAATGTTTATCTGCACCTGCTGATTTATTTACAGAAAGAAAGAAAAATCGACGCTTTAAGTTCATGTTCATTCACTCACACATATACACCCCATGCCTACACGCACACGTACATACACTCACGCCTACAGTTATATATATTTAAAATGACTCACCCCATAGTTTCTCCAGATCCCCTTCCAGTAGCTCAATTAATCGCTCATCCTCATCCAGTTCATCGATTGGTAAGTTCAACAATCAGGTTCAAGACGACGTTGGAAAAATGGTTACAATCCACACTTGTTGATGACAGCAGTAATTTTCCTTTTTTTTAACTACCCGAAATGTATCGAAATACTCAGCCGGAATGATCATGACAACGTATAACCACAAAAAAAATGGTTACCCCGGAAATGCAGCCAGACATTCAGCACACAGGTTGTAATCGTAACATGCGGTAAAGTATTTTATGTATATTTTACTCCAGAATGAAATTTACCTTCCCGACTCATTCACTGGTTCGCTTTGCCTTGATGCTAGTATTATAACAGAAATATAACATAGATTTGGGTGTAGATGGAATTATGATCTTATTATCGCATCTATTTGGAACATAGATTATCTCAGAATTTCAACAAGCAATTTATATAATTATGATTATGGTTTTTATTAGGTAGCAGATTTTTGCACATTTCTTCCATAACAAACTGAAAATAAACTATGTAAGAGATAATTACGAATTGGATGTAAGAAATTGTGTTTTTAGAAAAAATAAAAACCACTTCAAAAGTTCATGACATTACAGCAAACGAGAAGCAACACATTGCTGGACTTATAAATCAGTGTATTTTTTGTTTTTGTCTTTTTGGGAAATCAAGCGATTCCAAATTGAGGAGATTGCACAACCGTTTCTAAATGAATTTAAGCAAAAATTATTGTAAGAGACGATTACGAATTGAATGCAAGAAATTGGGTTTAAAAAAAACATAACAATAACTTCGAAAGTTCTTGCTGTGATAAATTAGTGCGTGTGAGAAAGTAAGACGACTTCAAACCACGAAGACTGGACTGCGGCTTCGTTACATTTCTGATTGCAACCCTTTAGAAAATGCCACAGCTTGTGTACCATACACAATCAGAAATATAGAGTTGCAATCAGAAATATAGAGTGACATATTTATTAAGCTCCTAAATCGAAAAATTATTTACCTACATATAACGATCCGTATCTCTATGCTTTAACATAGCTCCCTTATGCGTGCATGATAGAAGGGGTGGCACTTCTAAAGGGTTGAAAATCAGAAATATAGAATGACACATTTAGTAAGGTCCTAAATCGGAACTTTATCCGCAGCCTGATATATTTTTGTGTTGAATATGTTTAACATAGTTCCTTTATGCGTGTTTGACCCAAGGGGTGGTTTTTCTGCTAAAGGGTTGCAACTCAGAAATAAACAGTTGCTTGTTTTTATGTTTTTTTTATTCAAGAACTACATATAGCAAAGAATGTTTTAATTTAGTGGCATTTTTTATGTGTTATCTTCGCTTGCAGACTAGTTTTGGGGTTGTTTTAATAATAGAGGTGGAGCTTCAAAGTCGATAGTATACAGCCTAAAGAGCTCCTAAATAGCTCCTAATTATGAGTCTATTCACGACCTTCTGAATTACTTTAAAGGTGTGGGGGGAGAGGAGGGCTCCCCTCCCCATTTTCAAATGCAAATTTCTGCTCAAGGGTTCGAGCTCAAATTTTTATCCTTTGATAGCTCCTAAATAGCTCCTAATTCGGAGATATAATTTTTTTGATTTTTGCATGGTGGGGGAGCCAAACCAGTTTTGGGGTAGTTCTAAGAATATGGGTGGAGCTCTAAAATCAAAAGTATACAGTCTTAAGAGCTCCTAAATAACTCCTAATTCTGAGCCTATTACCGATCCTCTAGAGTTATTTTAAATGTGTGGGGAAGGGGGGGGGGGGCTAAGTGTACGTTCACTCAGTCCCTCCATTTTCAAATGAAGAATTCTGCTTAGGGTTCGAGTTCAAAATTTTATTCTTGCGTTTTTTGAAAGCTCCTAAATAGCTCCTAATTCTGAGCTAAAATTTTTTTATTTTTGCGTGGTGGGAGGGCCAGCTGAACACAGGTACTGTGTCCATTTGATACAGAAGTTTGTTGCATTCTGAAGATATTGGTTGCATCGTACAATGATTCTCAACATCGATTCTCATCTATTCCCATATCTTGGGAAATGATAATATTTCGTCAAATAATCTACGGATGACATTTTCTTCAATTATTTTTGTGTGATTAATATGTTTCATTTTCCGTTGTTCTGGAATCGTATCTAATGTGTAATTTTGATTGCATTTGTATACTTCTTGATAGAGGCATGTTGATCTTTTCCACCAGAGATGATGATATCTAAGCTATTGTGGTGAAATACCTCGTTTAGTAAAATCAGCTGGGCTGCAGGTAGATGACATATGATTCCAATACACCTTGGTACTGTATCAACAATGCTACTCTCTTTGCCACATACGCTGTCTAGTTTCTGGGATGTAAAGTAAATCAGGCTATTTCGATAGTTGAACCGGTAAAGCAAAATGACACATAAACTTTCAACTGAAATGCATCTCCTATGAAGGGGATTTACTTTACCAGGAGATGATCATCATTTATTTAAAGGTGACTGATATCTGCTGGATTTATTAACTCTTGTTTAAGCGATGACTAGATTTACTTGTACAGGTTCTTTCTATAAACAGGTTCCTGCTATAAAATTTAAATTTTGTTTAAATAAATTCTATTTATTTTGTGTAGTTCTTCTGGTAGTAGATCATCACAAAATAGATTTTTAAGCCAGAGTTCATGTGGGGATAATAGTACATGGCCTAAACCAGCCCAATGAATCGAAAACTCTTAATGCGTCTGGCAACAAACTTCGTCTGGTTGTATCTTTTTTATTTGGCAGAAGTATTACTTTAAATTTGAAATTGTTTTCATGATGATGCCAATGTAATCCATCATAACACCCATTGTGGTTATATCAAGTTCGATTAGTGCTACTGTGGAATCTAGATATTGCCGGATCTTATGATATTTGTGTTGAGCTGATACCAAGATTTTAGTTGTAGTGGCTTTTAACTGTAGTGCAGATTATTCGTCAGCTGCTCCCGTTAATAAGTCATTTACATAAAAATCGTTTAATATAACTTTGGCTGTTTCTGGATATGATGTCGTATATGCTGTTGTTAAATGGTTCAATACTCTGCAGGTGCCCCAAAAACGGTGCTGAAGATGTAACGTAGGTTACAGTTTGGATCTGATATTTTCACATTGGTTAATGTTCGTCTTCATTCTTCAAATAAAACAAATAAAACAATAAATACTGCATATCATCGACATTAAAAATTTACCTGCATGGCAATTTCACGAAGAAAGTCTTAGGAAATTTTACAGTTGGAGCACATAAGTACGCAAATTTGTCACTAAGTGAGATAAAACATTATCCTGCCGGTGTTAATTATCGATGCTTTATAAATCGCACTCCATCAACCGATGGAGTTTATATTGTTAGTAATTTTTCAAAACTTTTTCAATTTTCCCATACCGCATATTCTGTTTGTATTGAATCTCAATAAATTAAATTTCGCTTTAGGATACTCTAAATTAATTTACTTTATAAATTACGAAGACATTCCAAAAGAAAATTTTATTAAATTATAAAAATAAAAAATTCGGATTGCATGTCGTAATAAAAAAAACTCGATGAGCATTGATAAAACTTATAAGCCATTAATTATGTGTTGTAAAGTAATAGAAGAAAAGCTCATTTTGAAATCTTCCGAATTAACAGATGTCAGTCAATCATATCATTGGTGAGAATACAGTAAAAGAAAATAATAAATAACAAACAGATCAATATACTACAATATTCCAGCTTTTTTTTTATTTTAATTCAAATAAGAAATCCAATTATTTCTCTTAAAAGAAGTTCAAATTAAAATCTGTATTCATATTCATATTCAGATTACATGCCTTGTTGTTTTCTTATTAAATGATAAATTAATGATTTTTATGCTAAGATATATACATATACAAGAAAACAATAAGAAAAAAAATTACCGTAAAGAATACAACAAAGCTAATAATTCAACACTTTTTTTTATTGTTCTGTAATTTTTTTATGATGAAAATGAATATACATGTTGAAGTATCAACACCATTTAGGTAATTTAGGGTCCGGGTTGTTGAAAATTAAATGAATTAGTTGATTTTATGAGGTTGTTTCCATATAATGATACATTCTGTCGAGTTTGTGAAAATACATTTTAGTTATTAGAGTTTTGTATCTCCCTTTAACCTCTTCAAGCATTTGATTATTTTTATGACTATGACATTCCTGTTTGTCCTATATAAAATTAGTTGCATTTTAGTTATTTATTTTTTTTTATTTTTGGGATAAGTTTTAAGTTAGAACCAGCATAGTTACCTTGAACATTCCGACAATTGATTTGCAACAATTCCATATCAATATAATTTTTAACTTTATTAGACTAATACCAGCCGCGCTTTAGCATTTATTAATATACAACAAAAAAATTAATAATTGGATTTTTAAAATTTTAATAAATTCAAGCTGCGTTTATTATTATTATTATTGTTATTGTTGTCAAAATTATTAATCAATCGTAAGTATAAATAAAAATGAAGTAAAACACCAATAACAAAAATGAAAAAAAAACTATCAAATCTATCTTAAAAAAAATAAATAAATAAATAAATAAAGAAAACATCAAAGGAGAAACGAGAATGTCTTATAACAAATTCTTTTACATTATGTGATTTATTTTAATTTTTTATTTAACATTAAATTAAAAATGAACTTTTACTGTTGATTGTTGATTATTTTAATTAAAGTTTATTTATAATTTGCAATATCGATATTTTTTGACTTTTGTTTGATAAAAAAAATTTATTTTTGACTTTACCTTTCCTATAAATCTATAATATGATTTCGTGAATGACCGTATTCAGATTAAAACATATAGTTTTTTAATATATTTCATAATTAGTTTGCAGTAATTTGTAAATGTTATGTTTATAGTTATATATAAATGTGAGGGAAAGACAATAAGTAAATAATTAAATTTTGTTAAAGTTTTTTATTTAACAAAGTATATAGCTGGGAGTGAGGATGGCAAAGGATAGTAACCTATTAGTCTTATACTTGCAAGACCATGGAATATTAGGGTACGAATAAATCAGGTTTTATATGACTGTATTTAATATGACTAGGTTTATGTTGCAATAACTGTCATTTTAAATCAAGGTCACAATAATATATGTGCCCCATGATACCAACGTTTGCTATCTTTGGTAACACGAACCATTTTAAGTTTCTACTAAGGTTAAGAAATGTCGTGACTCAGGTTGATGAGAAGTTTTAAAATATGCATTTAAAAAAATATTTTTTTCGAAAACGGTCCAGTGTATGGTACGCACACAATAGATGTTCCACTGTTGTATATTTTTTCTTAACGAGAATTTTATAATTTTGTTTCTTTTTTAAATACATTGGTCCCTTTTACGTTTAATAACTATTTATCATTTCTCTCACATGATTTTAAAAAACAGTTGAATGAAAGAAAAGAAAAGGAAAAATTATAAACATTTATTTTCCCTATCAAAACACATCTCTTATTTTGCGCGATTGTATTCATATCACAAAAACCTCTGAATAACCGCAACCTCATTCAAATTGTACAGTTTGTTAAAAGTTTCATATTCTCTCGTGATATAAATATATATACATATATATGACCAAACTTTTATCATTGAGGCAGATCAATTAATAAAATAATAAATTGATTTACGGAGTTTCTTTGGATGTTTATGCTTTTGATTTATTTATTTTAATATAAAATTAAGACTGAAAAAGGATATTAAGTTGTTTTTATGGAGTTGTTTTTTAGATGGTTTTGATTCTTAATTTAGAGCACGAATCGAAATAAGGCCGATCGTCACAACTCGTAGATAAAAAAAAATTTACAAGTTAACAAAAACTGAATAATCACTGATTATGTTTCTAATTAAAAATTAGTTATAATTTTAATCACTGAAGCAGTGTTTACTTTGATCTAGTTTAATAAAGTTATGATTAAGCTTTAATTATTAAACCCAGTCTATTGATTTAATGTCATTGCTTATATATACCTTGCCAATGATTTATGCTCAGTTTTAATTATGCTCAGATTTATGCTCAGCTAACATGTTAATACAACCAGTTTCTAAAAACGTACACTATAATATTTGAAACTTGATCTTAAGAAATTGTAGAAAAAATTATCAATCATACTAACAAAAACTGTTTCAATCTAATTCCAAATTACAGAATCACATAATTGGGCATAGTAACAATTAATCACCAGCAATAATGATAGAATGATTTCATTTGTCAAAAACGTACTTTTCATAACCTATAAGACAGTAGAATTTCTTTTGTTCCGCGATCATAAATGAAAATATTCTATATTCACTTCAACTAACTATATTGATGTAACTATTAATTTATTGATGATGTACCCGTCGTACTGTTGAAGTAATAAAGATGAAGTAACAAATAACAAATACAAATTTATATGGTTTTTTAGTTCAAACCGTAAACAACAACAATAGGAATTCCAAATTTTATTTGTACGAAACATAATTACATTATGTACATTATTTCGTTGAGTGAATGATTAATAGATTTTTTAGTTTTACTTTAAATAGAAAATTATCTGTTTCTTAATGATGGGTTCCAATTATAATTTTGTTGGTGTAGCTTGTAGAGCTTTCGTTACGCTAGCTTATTTGTTTTTTGTTGTTTTTGATTTTAAACTGTTTTTATATTTATTTATTTCGTTCAAATAATTTGAATTAGTATGCAATCTAAAGCCTTTATTGATTGATTATCGATCGTAATAATTTTTGGCATAACTGCCAAGATCGGTAAAAAAATCAATTTGTGAAAATTTGTTAAGAAAATACTTTTATGCCGGACCAAATTAAAATGCCGGTATTTGATATTTTTTATTAATATCAAAATAACGGTGTTATAATTGTTTTGCTTGCCCGCATGGAGAGATTAGTTTTTGTTGATTTGTAAAGTTTTAAAACTTTTGATCTACAAGTGTGACATCATTGCACTTAGTCTAGTTTCTGCTATTGACATATACGAGTTAACATAAAATGTCACGTAGCAGGAAATTGCTGGAATATTATTTGTCACTCGGTCTAAATAAGGTGAACAATGTTTTAAATTGTGAATAATATTTTAAGGACACTACAACCCTCCCCCCCGACCAAATGGAAAAAAACATTTAAAAACCCTGGTCTCATAACGCATTAGAAAACCAGTAAAGAATATGGAACGTACAATTTTTTATGATGATTTCTATGCATATTAATATACCGTTAAACAATTTTTCATAATAATAAACAGTTAAAAAATAATCCATGTCAACAACATTTATGTGTGCTATAGGTCAATCAAACAATTTTTAACAATTTCTCAGTTAATTGCTTTGTTGCGTCACTCAATGCCAATTAATAACGCATGTTTCTATCTACATATATAATAAAAATTTGTTATGCAAAGCTTATTCATAATATTATATGGAGATATACTTCGGTTGTTCAATTTATTAGTAGAACGGTTGTCTGTAGTTGTAGAGGAGAATATATTCATTTGTCTAGAATTGTTTATTGAAATGATATATGGAAACGGTTCGACATGCATTTTATATTGAGAAGATATGAAGAAATATTAAATTTGTGTGCGATGAAAAAGATAATCGAAACGAAACAAGAGATGAAGAATCTAACCATATAAGCGATCAAATATTCGATCGTTGATTTTTATGTAAATTTGAATAAAAAAGTTAAGGTTATCGTGCCACAAGAGTTAATGTGGTTTTACTAATTATTAGATAAATAAATTTAAATTAACTAGACAAAAAAAATGGTTATAATGAAACATTTTTATCAAAATAAAATAATTTCTAATGCGACCCTGCTATTTACCGAAGAAGAAAAAAGAATAATTCCTGAAATAAGTAAAGAAAGAGAAATATAATATCGTAGTTGATATCCACCATGATGTTACAAAAAATTTCACTTTAAGATTATTTTTTGACTTCTTTAATGATGTTGGTAAAACTTACTTCGTAAAAGTTTAATTTTTTTAAATTTGATATATTGAGATTCTTTTTGGGGTATTAATATGTATTAATAATATATTAATAATAAAGCATAATTAAAATAATTGTTTCACAAAGGCCGGGTTATAACAATTTTGGCGCTGAAACAGAAATCAACTGTTTCTTTTTAAAAACCAGTTTAGATTTAATTTTGATAAATATAAAACATTTTTTGATATAATTTTTCTTGAAATGGGAGGCAGAAGAAGCCATCCATGGGATTTCACTCGTAAACAAGTACAGATGGTCATAGGTCACCTATGTCCTATTATGGATATGCGATTGACCGACCGATTGGTTCCCCACTTCGCTTCGAAGAAGTTTTTGGTGGAGAAAAATGGTTACTTTTGGGATAGCATCTTGTATGCTCATCATTGGTATCATTTTTAAACACCACATTCTGCCAGGTATTGGTTTTTTCTTTTAAGGTGTGGAAGAATCTGTTCTAAAGAATTCGGTCGTCAGGGACAAATTCAGTAAGATCTGACATTGTTAAAAAAGAACAAGTAACAGAGATAATAGTATAAATTATTCTTTCTTTTTCATCGAACGAATCAGAGGTTTGGAAATCTATTATTTTTTTTGTTTTTTTTCTTTGATTTTTGGTTGGTTAAATTATTTTATTTTGGTTTTCAACCATGTTAGGTAGATTTCATATAAAAATCTACCTTTTGCAATGGGCTTCATCTCGGAATTTCGGAAAAATTTTTGTGCCAAACGACTATATATGATAAGCGGAGACGAAAAAATTAAAAAAAAAATTTATATATATATATATATATATATACACGATATAACGAAAACGACCGGCACTCTCACGGTTGCATTTGTTGAGGGAGATCAAAAAAATTACATATGTGTTCATACTAATATCTCGGACGAGTTCGTGAATCAGCAAAATCCGACACGTGGTTAAGGAACTAGAGCCTTTTTTCTAAAAAAATTTGATTTTTTAAGACCGTTATAACGGAAGTTTGGATACTAATATTTTAATAAAAATAACGAATTTAGAGTTTTTAGAATCCTTTTTATCAATTTGTTTTAAAAAACAGACCTCTGCAGTTGGAGGTTCCTGAGTGAGCGGCTCCAACAAAAAAGTTTGCAAAAAAAAATTTTTTTTTGAAACAACCGGCACTCTCCCGGTCGCATTTGTAAAGCCAGATCAAAAAACCTTTGCTAAAAATGTGCGTTTTATTAATATCTTGGACAAGTTCGTAAATCAGCCAAATCCGACACATGGTTAAGAAACTAGAGGCTTTATACTAGAAAAAAACTCTGTTTTTTAGTTCCGTTATAACGGCCGTTTAGATTCTAATATTTTTAAAAACTTCATAAATTTAGAATCTTTAAAACCTTTGTAATCAGTTTCTTTCAAAAAAAAAGACCTCTGCAGTTGGAGGTTTCTGAGTGAGCGGCTCCAACAAAAAAGCTTGTAAAACACCAAATGCGTTTGAATCAACCGGCACTCTCACGGTCGCATTTGTGGAGCCAGATCAAAAATCCATCCGTAAACATGTGTGTTTTATTAATATCTTGGACAAGTTCGTAAATCAGAAATATCTGACAGATGGTTAAATAACTAGGGGCTTTATACTAGAAAAAAAATTTGTTTTTTAAATCCGTTATAACGGCCGTTTGGATACTAATATTTTTAAAAACTTCATAAATTTAAAATTTGTGGAAACATTTTAATCCGTTTCTTATAAATATAAACCTCTGCAGTTCGAGGTTTTTGACTTGTTGGCTTCAACAAAACAGTTTGCAACAATCCATAACTTCAATTTCCAAAAACCTTATAACAGTCAATGAAAAAAAAATAAAAATGTTTGAATAGAAGAAATTAATTTTTTTTCTTAGAAAGAAACTATTTTGATATTTTGCAGTAATTGGACGACATATGATATAGCGTAGGCTTGTGTCATAAATTGTCACACACATGTTCTGTGGTAGATTTGATATTTTTTTGTTGCAAAATTGGATAAATATAGTTTTGCTTATATGTAGCTAATTTGCGTTTTAAAATTTGTTCGATACCTGTTTTAAATTAGTTTGTGTTGTTTAAACTAATCTGATACATCAGATTCTACTGGCACACAAAACTGTCTGATCTCGAAATCTACCTATTTCTAGCGGATATACGTGCCGCTTGGAATTTTTTTTTTATAAAGGTTTTATAAGAAATTCCAATCGTAGATTTGTGTGGAATAAATTTGTTCCTAACAGTTTTCAGTCCAATTCTTTACATGGCGCCGAAACAGGGACCTTGAACCCTAGACCCTTAGAGTATTCACAAAAATACATTAAACCTTAAAGATTTTTAATTTCTGATTTTTTTGTTACTGATTGATATTACAAGTATTCACTCAAACTTCTTCTTCAATAATCTCAACCGAACTTTCGAACAGAAATTGAAGTTTTAAACATGATATACCTCGATATGTATATTCCTCATATATCGGTTCTTCTCACTTTCACATAGTATATCCTCATATCCAGTATTTTCAAAAATTTGAATATTCGCAATTTTTTTGCCGACATAGAACAAACTTTTCAATAATTTATTTTTCCGACTATATGAGGAAATATATTGAGGTCCATCAAAACTTGTTCTGGACAAACGTCAAAACAAAAGATTTATTAATTTGTGGCAATTAATTAATAATTTAGGTAATTTTATTTTTGGGTTTTTTTAATTTTACCAATTGTATACAATTTATTTTATCTTAGTTTTCGAATTTATTTGTGTAAGCCTATTTACTACAAGTAATTGACTTGAAGGAAGGCTTTCTTATAGTATTATTTTATTTTTTTAGGGTTCCGTACTTTAAAAAAGTAAAAACGGTACGCTATTGGTGAGACTTCGGTGTCCGTCCGAATTTCTACATAATCAATTTACTCACAAACTATAAGTGCTATCAACTTGAAATTTTCTACAGTTTTTAAACGTGTTTTCCCACGCCTACTGATAACAAAAAAAATCAAATATTTGTTTTTATCTATATTTTATGAATATAGATAAGGAGATAGTAAAACAAATGTTTTTGTAAGGAATCGAGTTTGGTCTAGAAAAATCGAAAAAGTTTAAAATATTTCAAAAAAAAATTTCAATGATTTTTCGACTGCTTAGTTTTTTTGATATTAAACGAGTGTTGTTTTTTCTGTCCCCCCCTCCCCTTAACTTCGAACATTACAAAAGAAAAAATTTAGGAAAAAATTCATGGTTATGAGCAATGTTGCAAAGATTGAATGAAAACTATACCGGTCGGCTGATCATTTCAAAAGTTATTTTGAGGGGGTTGAGGGTGGAAATTTAAAAAAAATATTTTTGACCATGTCGAGTGGGGTGTCATATGAAAGATTGATTTTTTTCTAGTTCAAAACAATTTTTTTTGTAATTTTAAAAAGCGGCATTTTTAAGTTATGTCAAAATATGTGAAAAACATTTCCTGTCCCTCCCCTTAACTTCGAACATTACAAAAGAAAAAATTTGAAAAAATTCATGGTTATGGGCAATGTTGTAAAGATTGAATGAAAACTATAGCGGTCAGCTCATCATTTCCAATGTTATTTTGAGGGGGTTGAGAGTGGAAATTTTGACAAAAAATTATTTTTGACTATGTCGAGTGGGGTGTCATATGAAAGGTGAATTTTTTTCTAGTCCTAAACAAATTTTTTGTAGTTTTTGAAAACACCGTTTTTGATTCATTTGATTAAAATTCTAAAATTGTGTTTTGTGAAAATAATCGTAAAATAATCGTAGAAGAGGATAAATTTTACTACGTTGTAGGAAATGTATACTATAGTAAAAATTGAGAGAAAAGTATAGAAATGAATCTATCTATTCGATAGATTATCATTTAATATGGTTGAGTAGAGCTTCCGAGAGTTGAGTATGGGGAACCAAAACCTGTTTTATATAATTGTCATAAAAGGCTACGACCTTATTTAGTAGACTAGGTTAATATTTGACCTAGTTTTAGTTTCCTGTATTGGTAATTTCCTGAATTAGAATGTAGGTTATTGGTTTTTTGTGGTTTGTTGTTGTTGTTTGTGTCCACATCACGTGGACACACACAACAACAACAAACCACAATAAACCAATAACCTAAATTCTAATTCAGGAAATTACCAATACAGGAAACTAAAACTAGGTCAAATATTAACCTAGTCTACTAAATAAGGTCGTAACCTTTTATGACAATTATATAAAACAGGTTTTGGTTCCCCATGCTCAACTCTCGGAAGCTCTACTACTACTATATTCTCTGTGAAGTTGATCACTAATTACAAACATTTTTGAAATTGTTGAACTATTGAACTACTGTTCAACTACAAAATTGTTACAGTCAAGTTAATCGAGGTTGGGGATCTGTTCTTTTCGTTAAATCTGATACAGTACCACCAGAGCAGAAAACAGGTAGCCACCATCACTTTGAGTGTAGCTCTGCTGGCATTCATTGTGAATGTTCAACTAGCTGAAGTACAAATCCTGTTTCTATACTATACCGATCTCCCCAATGTTCAGTAGACAAATCACTCGACTGTGTTAACAATGCACTCATTGGCAATAATTTGACGACACTTTTTCTCCGTTTTCCGTTGGTTTCAATAAAAATCCTCAAAACTGGCTCTCAAACTATTTTCTACAAAACAATTTACAAAGAAAAATTCATGAGCCAACAACAGTTGAAGCTTTGAAGCTACAACAATTGATAATATAATTTTCAATATAAATAATTTATAAGCTGGCGTTATTGAAGCTTTCTTTAGCCACCATAAACAGCTTTGGGTAAAATGCAACCCAACGTGAAACAAAACTGTTGTTTTCTCAAATATTATATACACGGAACCCTCAGCGAGCGAATTATATTCGCACTTGCCTGACTTTTTTTCTGTTCGTTTTTGATTTCAAAGGATTTATAAAAAGTAAGTTTTTTGTGTTTGATTACATTTGGAATTAGGATGAAAAGAAAGGAATTGTAAAATTTTACTTCAGTCATAAAAATTGTTTTTGGTCAACATTTATTGTTCTGAAAACGTGACAACCCTAAATATCACGATGCGAAAAAATGGATAAAATTCGTGCAGCTAACGGAACGTCTTTCTACTTTGCGCTGTAAGGTGGCAGCTCACTTCATACGTGATACGCGCTTTGGCCGATTCTGCTCTAAGTTCTCAACATTTTCAAAAGTTGCAACATTATTCCATTTCTGCTAAAATAACAATAAGAATTTTTTCTAGAAACCAGCTTTTCATCGCAAATCTAAATAGCATATGTAATTTTAGCATATGTTATTATTATTGTATTATCATACCTAAAAGAAATTCATCAATTATGTTCCAATTCTCTTGCCGGCTTAGCTTAGTCGTTTTAATTTCGCAACCCTTAACTCACCTCACTCAGTTTCTATAAAATATGATCAGCATTAAGTTTTTCCTTTAAAGAAACTTCAATTTTATAATTGAAACAGCTAGATCAAATTACAACATCCGGCGGGGGAATTATTCCTATACCTGACCTATTTATTCATAAAACTGCTTTGTTTTAACTACAAATAAGCTATAACGATTTTTTCAAGATCAATTTACAATTACTTAATTAATAAAACAAATAAACAAAAAAATGAACAAACGTTCTCTAATTAATTCTTAATTAGTTCTTAATCTGACACCCTACCATTCATTTGCATTTATAATAATTTTTATTGTTGTCTAAGTCAGAAGTTCATTCAATCAATATAAATTATATTTTTATAATTTATTTATTCATTTTTTATGGTCAATTATAAATTATTACATTAGCATTACAATCAACATTTGCAATTCCTTAAACAATTATTTGTAATTGACTCCAATACTATTAATTAAATATTTATATTATATGAATTCTCTATTTGCATGATGACATTCGCAGTTAACTTTATTTGCAGTAATTAAATTTTGTTCATTATTATATAATCGTTTCTTATCACGATATTAATAAAAAATTATAAAGTTAATGTTACGTAAAGTATTTAATGATGATTTCAAAATTCTGACTGTTATCAGAACTTATAATATTATTATGTTATCATAGAGTGGTTTTTATACAGACAAAATTTTTAATCAAACAATAAATTAATTTGTGAGAGACTAAGGATTAGTTTTATTTTAGGCCATTATTCATATTCGTATGAAAATGCAACTTACAGCCAAGTCATTAATAAATACTACAAGTTTGCAGCTTAAATTTCAGCTCAGCTCAACCTTTTTTTGTAGAGATTAAATATAGAACCGATAAAATGGTAGCTATGTTGGATAGTAATTAAGTTGTCACAAAAGATCGTGTATATTTGGTACGGTATTGGGTTTTTCTTCAAGCATTGTTAGTCAAGAAATAATTTTCCATCGAAAGCTTGTTTACAAACTACAATCAATATTAAATTGGTTAACGATACTATAAACACCATAAATACGATGATGGTGGTCAAAACTTAAAACAACATTTTTTTTTTCATCGAAATTTTAAATCGATTCGTTGTAGTTCTATAATAATACAAAATAATTACAAAATCTCTATCCTTATTATCAAATTAAATAAATTTATCATTTTTATTTTTTGTCTAGTTATGTTTGAATAACCTCATACGATGTTCCAACTAATCACTCGATTTACACTGAATATAATCCCCATGAATTAACATATTTTGGATCTACTTACTTGTATCATCCATTCAAGTATCATCGGTATAATACGGTCATGGTATTGTTAATGTAAAGAATAATTCGTCACAGAGATTTCAATGAGCTAAAGCAACAAATTTAATTTTCTAACAAGATATGAATATTTTTAATTTTCTTAAGAACCAAATTATAAGAGTATACGAGTAAATAAGTAAACAAAAAATATATTTTTTTTCAATGAATTTAAGTCATTAACAAATTATTGTAATTTTAAATTATGATAAAAAATAATCGAATTAATTTACAGGTTGATGTTGTTAGATATTCGATATGCTATGTTCCAGAATTGAACTATTTTTTATTTGGGGCTCTAAAATATAATTAATGAGATAGTGAAATTTTAAAAACAATTATACGCATACAAACCAGGTAACTAACTGAATAATAGTTTTTTAGTCTGACTGCGACAGCATCTAATGTGTAAATAATTATTTTGGAGTCTTAAACTTTATATTGAAATTTTAATTTATTGGAGAGTTTAATGTAATAAAATTTATGGAAAAATTGTGTTTGATTCCAATTTATGGTTAGTGTAATTTATGACCAGGCGCATCATTTTTGAAGAAAACTGGTCCAATGCTACTTTAGTTTTAAATCTCATTCAACAATAATTTTTTTTTTAGATTTATTTTAAAAGTAGAATTGATGAATGGATTTTTACAGTTACGGATTGTTTTAACTCTATTATCCAACTCTGTTTTTATTATAATAATTTTATAGTTTTAATTTTCTATCCTTTATTTCTTTTTTATATACCTTGGTCACTCTTACGACTTACGTTCAATACAACAAATCTACATGATCTCAAAATTATCATACAATAAAAAATCAATCCATAACACGAAAATCAAAAAAATAAATATTGAATAATTAATTCAATTCATTATGAAAAAGCTCATAATACTTGCATGACCCAGTTTTTATTATTGATACAAGTAAAAATAAAATGAATGTGTGACGCAACGAATCAATCAACTTACCATTGCATGAGCATACTTAATTTTTAAATATAAAATGTATTAGCTCACAAAAAAATGTTTGAATTGCTATATGAGAAAATTTTTATAAATTTGTTGATTGACTTGTTGTTTTTTATTCTCAATATAGTCTATATAGAGTATGAGTTGAAATAAGGCCGAAACCGAAATAGAATAACAAATCAATTTATGGAATTTCTTAAGATATTGAAGGCTCTTGTCTTAGAGTAGAAATTGAAATAGGTCAAATCATGCTGAAAGGCTGTTAACCACGTTGTTACACTGAATAAGAAACTTATGAAATTGTTCATCATATTAATAAACCGCGATTAGTGAACTAATTTCGTTTGCTCACTGAATAATTTTTATACTAAAATAAGACTATACTTTTAAACTAGAACAAGCTGAAGCATGATTACTGAAAAATTACACCATCCTAAATACCCCGATTATTGAACTACTTTTTTAGCTAGCTGCACGGTAAAGCTATTCAACCAGATATACGTGATTCAACTCTTAAAATAAATTTTATGTCAAAATTTGTATTCAATTTTTAGATGACAAATTTTTGAAATTTTCACGCTTAGCATATGTTCGATTTGTGTATATGTGTATTGTGTTTGTGTGTTTATGATAAAGTAGATTAATAAAGTGACACAATGACATGTCCCATTTCTTAAATTAAATCAAAAATGTCATTGATAAGTGGCTTTTATCTGTCTGTTTTTTATAACACATATTTTATTGTAAACTATAAAATCTTTCACCCTTTAAGTTGAGTTGTGATTAAAAATTTCACATTTTTAGATGAGATTATGAGTGAGACCAAAAAGCAATATCAAGATCATAGGGCACCAAATTGCTGACGTTTCCGTATTTTCTATACCCACTTAGTGCTTACTATACCGAATAATCTTAAATTTAAGAAAATATGGTAAATTTAGGATCAAAATAAAACAGAGTTTACAATTTTATTTTATTCGAGCACTCATTTCACTCCTTAAAATATTATTAATAAATTTAAATGTTTATAATTTCAACATATCTCTCGCTCATAGGAGTGATATTTTTAGTTTTCCAATTTCGTTCCTAAAGATTTTTTATCTATATCTATATCTATATCTATATCTATATCTATATCTATATCTATATCTATATCTATATCTATATCTATATCTATATCTATATCTATATCTATATCTTTATCTATATCTATATCTATATCTATATCTATATCTATATCTATATCTATATCTATATCTATATCTATATCTATATCTATATCTATATCTATATCTATATCTATATCTATATCTATATCTATATCTATATCTATATCTATATCTATATCTATATCTATATCTATATCTATATCTATATCTATATCTATATCTATATCTATATCTATATCTATATCTATATCTATATCTATATCTATATCTATATCTATATCTATATCTATATCTATATCTATATCTATATCTATATCTATATCTATATCTATATCTATATCTATATCTATATCTATATCTATATCTATATCTATATCTATATCTATATCTATATCTATATCTATATCTATATCTATATCTATATCTATATCTATATCTATATCTATATCTATATCTATATCTATATCTATATCTATATCTATATCTATATCTATATCTATATCTATATCTATATCTATATCTATATCTATATCTATATCTATATCTATATCTATATCTATATCTATATCTATATCTATATCTATATCTATATCTATATCTATATCTATATCTATATCTATATCTATATCTATATCTATATCTATATCTATATCTATATCTATATCTATATCTATATCTATATCTATATCTATATCTATATCTATATCTATATCTATATCTATATCTATATCTATATCTATATCTATATCTATATCTATATCTATATCTATATCTATATCTATATCTATATCTATATCTATATCTATATCTATATCTATATCTATATCTATATCTATATCTATATCTATATCTATATCTATATCTATATCTATATCTATATCTATATCTATATCTATATCTATATCTATATCTATATCTATATCTATATCTATATCTATATCTATATCTATATCTATATCTATATCTATATCTATATCTATATCTATATCTATATCTATATCTATATCTATATCTATATCTATATCTATATCTATATCTATATCTATATCTATATCTATATCTATATCTATATCTATATCTATATCTATATCTATATCTATATCTATATCTATATCTATATCTATATCTATATCTATATCTATATCTATATCTATATCTATATCTATATCTATATCTATATCTATATCTATATCTATATCTATATCTATATCTATATCTATATCTATATCTATATCTATATCTATATCTATATCTATATCTATATCTATATCTATATCTATATCTATATCTATATCTATATCTATATCTATATCTATATCTATATCTATATCTATATCTATATCTATATCTATATCTATATCTATATCTATATCTATATCTATATCTATATCTATATCTATATCTATATCTATATCTATATCTATATCTATATCTATATCTATATCTATATCTATATCTATATCTATATCTATATCTATATCCATATAAATACGTAAGCAATATTTTTGCAGTACAATCTTAAAATATTTGTCTCATCAAAAGTGTACCAATATGTATATCGTAGGAAAGGTCTTAAGTAGTAAATGTGCCGAAAAATCCTTTTGTTTAATTTTGGCGATTTTTTCCGAAAAAATGGCAAAAAAGTGATAGGTGTGTTTTTTGAGTTTTTTGTTCGGTTATTTTGTTTTTTTATCAAGTATATCTACGCATGGAGGGATCAGTTTTTATTAATTTGTTAATTTTTTTCTATTTTTTTGATCCACGGGTGTGACAACCCCGCGTACTCCAGTCCCTGCTATTGGCATATGAGTAAACGTGAGATATCACATACCACTGGCAATAGCAGTGAGATATCGCTAGCCAAGGTGATATCTTAGTGGTGCTGGCGGATGAACTGTATTCAGTCAACGGTAGCACTCTCAATCTTAGCTACTGAATATTCCTTGATGCTGGAACGCTGTAGCTTGCTCGATGAAACGAGCCTTCATATAACTAAATATCTGAGCTTTAATCATTGAAAAATATACTGCGTCCCATAATCAGGGATTATGCCATTGACTGGACTATTGGCAAACCAATTTTAGTTTTGTTCCTGCAAATTTGTAAAACAAATTTGCTTTTTATCTCTTATTTTATTTTTATTTTCCCTATCCTATCACGAAATATTGGCCTATGTCATATTTTATATGTGATAGGATTTATGGTTTAGTTATCCATTACTTAACAAAAAAATATTAAAAAAAAACAAAAAAAAACAGATTTGCGTCCATTAACATCCTTAGAACGCATGTTGTTGTGAGACCTTGGTCTTAAAAGGTTTTTATGTGTTGTTGTGACACATATTGTAATGCCTACTACACATCACATTTTATTAAAAAAAAAAAAAAAAAAAAAAAAATTATTTGTTTCACAATTCAAAATCAATCTATATCTATATATAAATACGTAAGCAATATTTTTGCGGTACAATTTTAAAATATTTGCTCCATCAAAAGTGTACCAATATTGTCGCAATTGACTTTTATTATAGATACCAACGGTATCTATTTACCAAAGTTTTAAATTTAAATTTAGCTCATAAATGATCGTACGGTTTTTTGCTGTTAAAAACGCGAACTCTAGTCCCAACAAAAGATCTCTAAGTACAAAGATATAATGCAATTTATATGACCAATGACCATGATGGTCTAAAACAATTAAAGAATTTAAAAAAATTGAATATAAACATAAATTTATCTTACTTTAGGTGCATGCAGTTTGATGTATTGATGACTATTTATTTTTCGCTTCATTTTACACCTTTCGCCTTACTTCATTTAACTACAAACATAATCTGCGGTTTCTTGCAGTGCTTTACTTTTCCAAAAAAAGCACGCATATATGATATGCATTCGATCCTCGGGAATCATGCTGATTTTCTTCTTGGTATTTATCAAAACGTGCTTTTTCCTACTATTTATCAAGAGCACGGTTGACCAAAAGACGATTATTTACATTTATTTTTTTATTCTTTTATATTTCACTTTTTTTTCATTCACTTTTTTTAGCAGGCATTTCAACCAACACAAAGGACACGACCTTATTAAACTTATTTTTATTTACAAATTTTTATTTTCTTCCTTCAATATTCATGAAATTTTTGGAAACACAACACAACCTTTATTACTAATAATTTATAAAAACAGAAAAGTAATTTTTCTTGTTATAATTTTTTCTCTTTAAACTTTTTATTTCACAATAATAAAAAAAAAACTGCTTTTTACATATATAATGGACAGACACAACATATATTTTCCTTTTTTGTTCTATATTATATTTTTTTTGATTTTTATTATTCTATTTGGTTTAAACATTATTCTTTAATTTTTAATTGTAACTCACAAAAAAACAATCGAATAATTTTAATAATTAAGTTTTAATTGGGTTTTAATTTCAAGTTACAACTGACCAAAATTCATAAATATTTTTGGTATTTATAATTTAAAAATAAAGTAAAAAAAAGAATGATTGTTTGCTGATCCATGAACTCTCCCGTTTTCGTTTTATTTAGCAAAGAGATAAAATATAACAATTAAATTCGAAATATTGTAGAGAATACACACATATAAAAAAACTATTATGCCTTTAATGCTTTTTACAGGAAGTCCGAAAATTATGTATACTGATTGTTTGGTGATAAACAGTGTCAATGAAAAAATGTAATGTAGCCGTATTATACATAAAAATGGAAATGTTTGGTGGTTGAACAGGAATTTAATTTCTACTATTAGTTTAGTGTTCTAGAGTTGGTTTAGATTTCACATAAAATGCTACCTGTTAAATATCACGTAGTTTGGCGGGCATAACAATATGTATATCGTAGGAAAGGTCTTGAGTAGTAGATGTGCCGAAAAATACTTTTTTTTTAATTTTGACAATTTTTCAGAAAAAATGGCAAAAATGTGATAGTTTTGTTTTTCTGAGTTTTTATTCGGTTATTTTGGTTTTTTTTAGTCTTAGCATCTTGCAGAAAATTCCTTCCTAAGATCTGATATAAAAAATAAACATACTGTTATGTCTTCCTCTGGGTTTTTACTTTTATATTTAAGAATTGTTGGGAAATAAATAAATTCTTGACTTGCAATATCTTTTTCAAAGACGAAAAGCAGATCCACTTTGTATTAGATAACATATTTATTTCCCATTTCCTTGTAACTCAACGGCATATTTAATTATTTCAGAATGTCTTTCAAAAATATCACAGCTAGCATATTGCGCACGTTTGTTATGAACTGCAACGAACATTGTTGTGTTGCAGTAAGTGAGAATACGCCGAATCTCATTCAGACAGAAACTCCTCTAACTGTCGGTTCTGAAGAGCAGAACGAGACTTTACAAAATAGATCAACGCTACCAAACTGTCCACCATTTTTTTCAGATCAGCACTATGTTTTCCACAACTGCTGGCTAGTGAATTATGCACTGATAAGATACAAGGTTTGTATTCTCTTTACTATGTTCGTTTTCTTTAGCAATCATTTTAATAAAACAAAATTTGGTTTCAAAAGTTTTAAACAAATCTTCTCCGCTAGTGAGAAGACACATTTGTATCTTCCCTGAACGCTTTAATTTCAATTTAAAAAAAATCCCACAAAAATAGAAATTTGTTTTACTATGGCAAAGAAAGGTGCTTTTTGCAAAAATTCGAGCAAACTACCTTTGTTGTTAGCAGCTTGAATTTCGGTTTTTCTTGTAGAATTTCTTGCCGACAATGGAATACCTTGAATGGTGGCGTCAGTATCCTTTTTCCCACTCCCAACGTGCATTATTTTACTATCTGAGAGTCGGAAAAATAACTTCTGGTGTTTATTATATCTCCATAACATACGCAATGCTACTTCTTAGGGTTTTTCTTGCTTTTTTGTGATAATTTGGATTATTTCTTTACGAGCCAAGAGGAAAGTTTATAGAATTCCTGATATAAATTGTATCGTAGTGTTGCTTTAAATCGGCTCTTTTAACAATAGCGACAGTTTTTTTGTATTCTTTTTAATATAATCGTTTGAAACTTACAGGTAACAAATAAAAACTTACAGGTAACAAATGTTAAAACATTTCCGAAAAATAAGAGTCTAGTGACAGTTGAGAATTCAACTTATAACGTGTCTGAAACAAGATTTGAACTCACTGGCATTTATAAGGCTACGAGTTTAAATCGTACGTAAAAGAGAAAAATAGGTTTTTTTTCAGAGATAATTCCAACCATACCGTTGAATTGAACAAATTCAAATTAGGTTGACGTGTGACAATATCTTCGCTAACAGGTAAGAATTTGTTTTTCTATGTGTTGCGCAATGGTTTTATCTATTAAAATGCAATATTTAAAAATATATTTTTTAATATGTTTATTTTTAATTTTAAGAATAATAATATAATCTTCCTAATAGTAACAATTTGAATTTGATTTTTTATTTTATAGAATATCGATTTTGACTTACGTCATCCTCAGTTCTTAAATTATTATTACAATGTTTTGCCTAAACTAGTACTTATATACTATTTCAACTGCTATTTTTTATTATTATGTCATATATTTTGTTAGTTTTAGTGTTGATTTTATCATTTAAAATGTTGTTTTTGTTTTTATGTTTATATATTTCTATTTCTTCCAATCTATCTAGATGTTGTCCGTTTCTTTTTTATGTAATATGGTTAAATTTGTGTAGATATTGGTGTATTTGTGTTTTTCTTTTC
Organism: Diogma glabrata; assembly: GCA_963693315.1. Taxonomy (NCBI): domain Eukaryota; kingdom Metazoa; phylum Arthropoda; class Insecta; order Diptera; family Cylindrotomidae; genus Diogma; species Diogma glabrata. Next base: position 276,799,682 of record OY856188.1, on the reverse strand, counting down.
TTTTTGTGAAGGACCGCCCGTCTGACCTATATAAAATTTACTGTAGTCGTCACAGGTATGTTTATTAACACCTTGTCTAAGGTTTGGGGTTTTTTTTGTCTTTTTTTATTACCTAAAAACCAAGAAAACCCAAACCTTAGATTGTGTTATAGAATTGAAATATATGTCAGAAAAATAGATATATACCTTGTAAGACCTATAGGTTCCAGGTCCCACAAAAACCAGCGTTCTGATGAACGTCTTTTTTAATCTTTTGTGGATTGAACGCCGCCCAGACTATTGATTCAAACAGAGCCTTGCATTTTTACGATGAACACAATCGACATTGAAATCCCTATGTTTGCTATCTCTATGTCTAATGATTGATTTAATCAGTTTGACTGTTTGCACAAACTAATTGACGTGTATAAAACGCAAAAAAATATGGTTGACGCATGATAAATCCGATTTCATTTGAAGACTGTTGGAGATGATATTTCTTAAACAACGAGATTTCGTTGGTGGTTGAGGATGTCAAATTGCTAGCCATTGACTCTGATCAGAAGGACGCCGGTTCGTTCCTCGAGCAGGAATTGAGATAAGACTTTGTTATTTAACTATATCAGGAAGGTGAAGTGAGATAATAGCTGCGTTTTTTTCATTTGGGTCAGGGTCAAGGTCTAGATCAACTCTATTTTTTACATGTAAAAACAACAACAACATAACCCAGATATTTATCTGGGTCTAGATCAATGATCTAAAATATTTTGGTTACATAAAATTGCAAGAGATGGCAAAACGAAAGTTTTGATTTTATAAGGTTGGTATGGTCATTTTAAAACTTATAAATGTCAAAGAAAATGTATTCAAAATAAAAAACTGTCAAAGATACTTTGTTAAATTTGTTTAAAATCAATTTAATATGATTTGTTTTCAACATGATTTCAATAAATTTTTTTAAAATTAATTTTACACCTACGATATAAAATCCATATTTTTTAAAGATTAGATGTTAACAATTTTTTATTAATTATCTTTTATTTTATTTCACGCCATTTGCAATGAAAAAAATGGATTAGTGTTTCTGATTAAATTTTTTTTATATGAAGTTTTATTTTTCAAGAGACGTTAAATATTTTTTGAATTTTTTTATATTGAGTTTTAATTTCAAAATGGCGCTACAACAATTTGTTGTTTTTCAAAACAACAACGAAAACAAAAATTAAAATTTTATGGCGCTACAAGTTCATAATTTTTTGAAGTAAAACTTCTTTAGGCGCGTTATGAAAATTTTGCAACGGAAGTTCAATACTGTTTGCAACCAACAAATTTGACAAATTTGACACTTTAACACAAATCCCAATCTATTATTTTAAATTAATAATTAAAAAACAAAAGAAAAAGAAATAGTAATTTAAATAGTTTATTTATATTGAATTAAAAGAGAATTATACAAATAAATGGATAGTTCAGCAATACAAAAAAATAGTTTATTTATATTGAATTAAAAGAGAATTATCCAAAAAAGGGATAGTTCAGCAATACAAAAAAAACTTCAAGTAGAATTAGATCATTTTAAATCTGCTCAAAAAGGTATTGAGAAAATTAGGAATCTTGTGTGGGAGATTCGTGCAGATTAATCATTTTTTTTTATAATTCAAGATTTTACAAAATTAGTTCAACAACGGCAACTATTAGATGGTCAATTAAATGAAAATAAAAATGTTTTGGATGAGTTAACACTTTTAGGAGAAACCAATAAGGTTCGAGATCGAATCTATTAAACTATGACTTACAATTTTATTTACATTAATTCATTTTTATTTAGGTCTATAAACTGTACGGTCCAGTTCTTGTAAAAAAAGATCTTGAAAAAAGTCGACAGAATGTAAATAAACGTATTGATTACGTAAATAAAGAAATAAAACGTTGTCAGGAATCATTGATCGTATTAGAAAAGAAGCAAGACAAACATCGTAAAAAATTTACAAAAACTTCAACAACAATATCAAGTTGCTGTTGCAATGAAAAAAAATCATTTTCTTTTTTTCTCATTCAAAATTTTATATTGCATATAAATACAAAGAATATAAAGAATGAGCAAACATTTTTTGAAAATTTTGGTGAAGGAAATCGAAACAAACAAAGAATTGCTAGAAACGGTCCACAATTTAGAAAAATATTAATTAAATGCTGAAAAAGTTCCTATGTCTTGAAATTTCTATTAATTTATATTTTTATATTATAAATTTTTTATTTATTTTAACTATATTAGGCATATTAAACTTGTTACATATGTGATATTTTTTTATAATTTAAATATTTAATTATATTAGTCCCTGGGCCCACGTCGATTTCATATGATGATTACCACATATTTTATACTTCGTGAGGCGTCTGTCCTTGACGAGCCCGAAATCTTCTGTTCTGCCATTTTTCTCGATTCAGCCGCTTTTTCGTTCGGCAGGCTCCGAAAAATGCCGATTGAACTGACATTTTGGTATTTTTGGGTTTTCGGACTAGACAATAGCAGACAAGTTTTTGTCGGACAAGATTACCCTCGTGTTCTAAAACAAATTTCCCCCATAGTTAAAAAAATAAAAAATTACAAGATCCCGAGCAATCGGCATTTTTCTGAGCTTGCCGAACGAAAAAGCGGCCGACCGGAAGAAAATGGTAGAACAAAAGTTTTCGGACTCATCAAGGACAGGCGCCTCATGAAGTATAAAATATGTGATAATCATCAAATGAAATCGGCGTGAGCCCAGGGACTATATGCAATTTAATTGACTGAAATACAATCCTAAAGAAAAGCCATGATGTGTTTCTGTATAGATGCGTATAATACTATTTCAAAAAACATATAAGGTGATGAGACACAATTAAAATATCCACCAGTTGGCATTAAATGTTTTTGTGTCAACATTTGCAACATCATTTTTTCTTAAATTAATAAAAATTAAATTTGTTCGATACTGTTGAATCCAAGCGAATAAAAATAAACTTATAAATGGTCAACCATAGAATAATTCCATTGAATGTATTGTTAACTTTGTAGTCATTGAACCTGAAACGATATTTCAAATTAATATAATATAAAAAAAATAGAGTTTGAGACAAACCATTTTCATTCCTCACAAATCCTTGCGCTTCGGATAAAATTATCAAAATAAAACCATAATAATGGAAATAACCAACCAAATACTGTATCAAATTTATTTTGCATGTTGATGAAAATATTTGAATAAAATTCGTTTAATCGTAAACATTGTAAAGTTATTAGAAAATTCTGAATTGATTTTGACATTTTTTCTTAAATCAATAATTCTTAAATTAATAAAAATTACGTTTGTTCGATACTGTTGAATCCAAGCGAATAAAAATAAACTTATAAATGGTAAACCAGAGAATAATTCCATTAAATATATTGTTAATTTTGTTGTCATTGAACCTGAAACGATATTTCAAATTAATATAATGTAAAAAAATAGAGTTTAAAACAAACCATTTTCATTCCTCACAAATCCTTGCGCTTCGGGTAAAATTATCAAAATAACACCATAATAATGAAAATAACCAACCAAAAAATACTGTATCAAATTTATTTTGCATGTTGATGGAAATATATGAATAAAATTCGTTTAGTCGTAAACATTGCAATGTTATTAGAAAATTCTGAATTGATTTTGACATTTATCTAAATTTGAATGCAAACATTAGTTTTGAATATTGTTTTAATAATCTTAATCATGGTGTCTCTACTAGTAAGGAAAAAGAATAATTTTTGTTTTTTTGAAAAATTTGAAAAATTTCGATTGTTAACGAGTGTCGATTAGTTTAGAAAATATTTCACAAAAAAGTGTTTTAAAAAATAATGAAATAGTGTTGTTTAGATTTCAAATGGCTGAATCACAGGAAAATTTTACCCCTGCATCTATAAATAATTATAAAAGAAAAAATCAACAACCTAATTACGCTCTCCAGCCTAAAAAATGTAAGTTTTTATTTAGCTCAACAATATCTCATTTAAAATTTAATTAATAAAATTGAAGAATTTATATTCCAAACGTTTTATTATTATAGCTAGAAAAGATGAGAAAAAAAATGAAGCTGCGCAAAAAACGAGATTGTATCGTCAGCGTTTATGTGAAAAAAACAGTGACTCAAACAGCGGCACAGGTTCTTCAATGATACGTAAGTGTTTGGTTATATATGTGTTTCTTTCTTTGTGTATTTTTTTCAATATATTCAATATATTCATATTCATATTTATAAATAAATAAAAAATACAATTTTAATAGGTTCAAGGGCTCTCACAAATACGGAAAGGTCACAAAAATTACGTTATCTAAGAAAAAAACAATTAAAGGAAAATTCGTCATTGCGTCATAGTGTGTCTCAAAATAACAATGTTAATACTAATGCAGATACTGTGTTGATAAGTAAATATTTAAAAAAATTTTTTTAAACTTTCAAATTTTAAATTAATTAGTCTTTTATTAGCGCTAGAATTTTATTAGCGCTAGAAAAATTTTAGAATGAATCATTTATTGTTTTGTTGTCCTTTGTTATTTTCATTCATAGATGCAAGTAATTCTGTAACTCCTTCAAATAAGCCTACGTCATCTTGGCAAGTTAATAATGAAAATTCGGTGATAATTATTCAAAGATCATATGTTGACCAGACAGCAAATAATGTCTTACAAGAAAATAATCAATTATTTTATCTACCTTATAAACAGTTCAATTTGCATTTGGATGCTATTTGGATTGATTTCGGTCCAATAGTTTTCTATGATGTGAAAAAACCGTTTTTCAGAAAATTGGAAAAACCCGTATTTTTATGTATTTTAGGCGATTTCGTCAAAACATCTTAATCTGTTTGGATAGTCTGAGTTGTATTATATTGCTATAGATTTTAAAGTGGTCGTATATAATTCTCTATGACTAAAAATATGCCGTTTTTTCAAAAGTTTATTTTTAAATAAAAATATTTGTGCGGATTAAATTTGTTTTGTTAAATAGAAAAATGAGTGCCTGTAATCTTTGCACGCGGTTGAAATAAATTTCTTTTGCTACTGTAACAGGTATTAATAAAAAGATTAAATATAAAACAAATGTGTCATATAGCAATTTAGAGTTGCATTGCTTGATAATATAATTTACAGCATGTCTAATAAAAAGCAATATTTACATAATGTATTACAAAGTCAATTCAATTATTATCATATAATTGAAATATGAAATTAGAAGCTTATGACAAATTTGCTAAATTTATTGAAAAACTGCATCAATTTTTGTACCAAATCTTGTTGTTAAATTAAGTGGACATGTATTCATCGTGAAATTTAATTTGTAATACGTTGTAAAACTTTGTAAAACATGTAAATATGGCTTTTTATTACACATTGTCGTAAATTATATTATCAAGAACATTAGAAAGAAACTCTAAATTTCACTATGACATATTTATATTTTATATTTAATATTTTTAGTAATACCTGCTGCAGTTGCCAAAGAAGTTTTACTTCAACAGCGTGTAAAGATTACGCACTTCATTTTTTTCTTCTCAGCTCAGTGTTGCCAACAATTTAAAATATTACTTTTTTTTCTTTGCGTGACCCACATCGTTTTTTTCAAACCTTGACCCTGACCCAAATGAAAAAAACGCAGCTAATAACGAATTATTCCAAATTTTACTAAAGCGATTTATAAATGTTAAAGAAAAAGGAAAGTGTTAAAATACAAATAGAAGAACACAAAGTTTTATCAATCATTTGAAAAGAATTAATATTGATCCTCTCAAAATGATAAAAAATTAGAACCTTTATTTGATCCACTGTATAAATAGAACTATAGCTCAATAAGAGATTAATAATAAAATAAACAAAACAACAAATTCCATAAGAAAATTGTTATTAATAATAAAAGAATTGAATTATTGCTCAGCATGAATATGTAAAGATAATTAATAATGTTAGATTCTCATGCAAGTGACAATTTAATTACACTATATGCTGTTTTCTAATAAAAATTCCATTATTATTCTTTTAATATTATTAGTTTTAATATTCAATATTTCAAGAAGACAAAATCGTTTGTTGATTTGAATTGCTTGTTTTTATCAATTGCTTGATTATCTATAAGTCTAGAAAGACGCACTCATCGCAGAGCCAGATAGGACAGGTCGTTTTTATCTTAGGTGTGTGTGCAATTTAGGGTGGCCCTTAGGTTACTCTAGAATTTTTTTTTGCATTGTACAGTTTGCGGCACCCTCCCATTTCGTGTCAATAGCCATAAAAAAATTATTTGCAACTTTAAGTGGCTGGGGGCATGCCTTAGAGTTGAACGATTGATTTCAAATTTTGCAAATAATTTTTTTATGGCTACACGAAATGGAAGGGTGCCATACAAAAAATTTAAATTTTTTTTAAGGGCTACCCTAGTGTGCATGTTTGTAAAACCGATAAAAATATTTAATTAAACAAATAAGGAACTTTTCTCAATTTATTTTGTGTGTTGCAAAAAATTTGTATAATTTTCTTTTACTTTTTTAAGTGTATTATTGATAAATAGTAGAACTTAATTTCTAAATGTTTCGACCATAATCGTCTGTGAATCAAAAACTAATTTTCTTTCTCTAATTAAACGCTAATGCATAAGAGGACTATTTTTAATAAAAATGTTGAAAGACGCTCAGCCCAATTATAGTCATAAAAGATCGCAAAATCAAAAGGTATTCCAGGGTTGTCATGATATAGAATGGGGTGCATCTATTTGGTCACATATTTGGTAAATGTTCCATAAATGTGTGAAATGTTAATAAACATTTTTAAAATATCAAATCGTTTTTTTAACGGAAAATTACATTCAACTAACTTCAGCTGCAGGGATAACATCTAGATAGATTTATCATATTATCATAGTTTAAGTTCTTTTATTTTTCTATCAGCTATTAAAATAATTTATCTTAGATTTGGTATTTATATAAATACAACATTCCTTTCTTGACTACAGTAGTCAAACTACTTAATATATTATTTTCTATGATTTATAGAAACTTAAACTTTCATAAATAACAACTGCATACAAACAATTGCAAACCTTTACAGTTTCTTTGTTTGGATGTAATTCACATAAAATATATTGACAGTAAATTGAATTTCCTTGATAAAAATCTTTTATAAACAAAACTTTAATTAAAAGCAATTTTTCAAACAGAAAAAAAAATATATATTAGTTTAATCAAATAATAATTGTATATCTGTTGACATATAATAAAAACTAAATTAAAAAAAAATAAAAAGTTATTGTGTTTGAATTTTGAAATTGCCTAAGGACAAATAATTCTACACATAACTCTTAAATTACGTACCACGTACAAATACGTTTAGTGAATTGACGTAAGTTTTTAATTTTTATTTTTGTTAGGTCTAGGACCGTTTCAAATCAATATCAGTTTTATTATCAAACTGACATATGCATGATACAGGTGCTAGTGCATGGTTGTTAATTTTAAAACTCAAATCATTGCCTAACGTTTTATTATTTTAAATAATGCAAATTTATTTAATGTCGTTATTGCAAGGAATAACAATTACATACGCATAAACAAATTTGAATGACTTTTGAGCAACAAACATTTTAAAATTGATTGATATTAAATTAAATTAAACTTGTGGGTTAGGGTGGAAAAGACGAGAAAAATCAGTTCTTTATTAATGCAATATTACAAATTACTGTCATTAGAAAATTAAAATTTTTAGTGGTTCAAGATTGTTTGATCTAACCATTTTGTTGGAATCAACGTTTACGCTGGAGCATTTTCTTTCAATTTCTTACAAAAAATAATATTTAATTAAAAACAACTAAGGTTATTTCAAAAAATTATGCGACTGTAATTAAAATAACCCATAAAGCACCTGAAACCATCTTTACAATAACTTTTAAAAATTACTGTTAACATTCACAGTGTTTCACAAAGTTGGTTCAATATTCATAATTATAATTATCGATATAAAAAACCAGGAAGCTACTAAATTGATTTTCTTTACCAATAACATCATAAACTTAAAAATATTTAAATGTTTTTTAAACGATATCATCAGAAAATTAACAGGCAATTTTTATGGTGAAACTCTGTTGTCCGTACCGAAATATGTATAATTGATTATTTTGAAAATTACAAGTCCATTAATTGCATATATAATCACAGATATAAAATTATTTTTTTCAAAATCCAATGAGAACAACAAAGTTCTTTTCACCTATTTTTATGGGTTAAGTAAGCAGAGAGAAAAACAAATAGGTGTTTGGTGTAATCAAGATAGAATGTCATCTGCAAATGAGATTTGTCACACGTTTCAGCTTTATCTAACGTCTAAATTTTATATGAGAATAACTTCAACTTTTTAGGATTAATTTAATATCTGAAACTATTCAAATATGGGCAAACATATTTTGTGTTTGATATATTTAAAAAGACATCTTCGCCTGGGATGGGATGATCCGTTTTTACTTTCCCAATCTTATTTCTCTACACCCCAAAAAAACTTTATTTTTGTTTAAATAAACGGTTGTAAAACTTTCATATGACCAAAAAAATCGTCAAGGTCAAAAATAATTTTTTTTAAAATTTCCACTCTCAACCTCCAAATAATATATTAAACGATAAGCCGGCCGCTATAGTTTTCATTCAAACAATTCCTGTAAACGTTAATTTTTCAATTTTTTTCTTTTGTAATGTTCGAAGTAAAATGGTGAGGAGAGGGGTGGAGGGTTAAGGACAGAAAAACAGAAAAAGTGAAATTCAAGCCATACTAAAAATTTTATACATACTGGATAAAAAGGTTTTTTCAGAGACATAAGTCTACATTCACATGATTGTTTTTCTCGTTGTTTGTTTTTCATTTTTGGTTGTTGTTTTCTCCATGAAAAAACACATAGAAAGTAGCGCCAGATTATGTCAATCTCAAAACTAATGCTGACAAAAAAAAAACAACGATATAAACAATCAAAACATCTCGGTCATAGTAATTTTGATTGTTTTTTTATCGTTGTTAGGGTTCCGTTTTTTATACCGAACACTATTCGATGTCTTTTTGTCTTAAAATCATTATCTTATAAACTATAAATTCTATGGACCTGAAATTAAAGATGCGTATAAATCTTACTAGCCTAGCCCTCTGAAGATAACGGATACGAAAAAAATAAAGTTGTTTCCGTTTGTGTTACGGGACTGCGATGTAAGGTCTTTAAGAAAATACTTTTTTTACCGAGTCAAGTAGGGTATCATATAAAATGGTTTGAATTCGGTATCCCTTAAAAATGTATTTTAGAATTTTTCACTACACGGTTTTTTGATTAAAATTGAATAATAACGTTTTTTAATATTTCCCTTCCCCACTCAGTTCCGATTCTATTTAATAAAAAAACTTCAAGTCTTTGAAGTCGGGTGTCATATGAAAGAGCACTTAATTTAAGAAACATTAGAATTTTTTTTTAAATTTTGCAGTGCACAGTTTTTGAGTTATTGTCAAGAAAGTGCAACAAAAAGTTGGTCCCCCCAACCTTTCAACATTGATTAACAGAAAAATTTGAAAAAATTGGTACAATTTTATTTTATCCCCGTTAATAAAAAGTTGATTTTATTCAGATAAATAGAAAGATTAGGTCCTCTGAATCCGTATTATGAAAAAAAAATTGCGGAAAGGAAAGAATCAAAAGTTATAAAGGATCAAACTTTCTATCAACTTCTCTATCTATATGACTCGCTTCTGTGACCTTGTAAACCTTCGATCAAAAATAGCCACCACCCCCTTACACTCCCCCCCATCCCCCCGTACCACTCCCCCGACTTTTTTTTTCAACAAGTTTATAATATTTATAAATAAATTTATAATATTTATTATAAAAAACTAAAAAATAAGCAAAGGGGGGACCAACGTAAAATTGAAAGTTTGATCCTTAATAACTTTTGATCTTTTCATTTCCGCAATTTTTTTCAGAATAAGGATGCAGAGGACCTAATTTTTCTATTTATATAAAAAGAATCAACCTTTTATTAACGGGGATAAAATAGGAAAATGCCAAAAAATTTATAGAGATAGGAAGTTCGCTAAACCTTGAACGAAAACTATAGCAAAGTGCCACATAATTATTTTTCTCTATTTTGAGGGGTTGAGAGTGAGAAAGGGTGAAAAAAAGCTTTTTTGACCCAAAATTAAAGGAATGTCATATGAAAGATCACCTTTTTAAAGAAATGCTGTAATTTTTTCAAAATTTTGTTAATTGTTATTGAATTATTATTGGAATTAATATTGTTTATATTCCAATAGAAACCATTTACAAGTTGGTTTAACTGAATCTCTCTTAAGTAACCCTAAACTGCTTTTGCTAATATCTAACGAGATGTATCTAGGATTTTGTGTATAATTTGGATCAATTTTCAAGTGACATTGCCACCGACATATAAAAGGAAAAAATCATTTTTATGTGCCTATGGTCTGACAATATAAAACTCTACATCACATCTTTATGTAAATTATTTTTGCCAGTTTGTTCTTCTGCATTTACAGAACCCTCGGCGAGCGAATTTTGTCCGACCGACTTTTTTTCCTTAAAGACGATAAGTTCATATCGATGTTCAAACTTTTTTTTGTTGGCTAAAAAATTTAGTCCAGTCAATAAAGCGGGGAAATCGACCGAATAAAATAGTTTCTTATAGGAAGATGAATCAAAAAAATTTTTTTTTCATTAGCTTCTATGAGTCCCCTAGGTCATTCGAGACTAGCAAGCGAAGTGAATAGCCCCCCCCAACATCCCCAAAACTCAAAATTAACCCCTTTTTCACCCTCCCTTTTTAAAACGATTGCAAAATATAGTAAAAGTGAAAATTATGGACTGAAAATGCCCCTCAGTAGATTTTAGGGGTCGTTGATCACGAATCTGCCATTAGTTTTCCGATAAATCCGCATGGGGAACGGGAAATCGGAAAATTTGGTCATTATATAGGTTTTTCAGGTCGCTGATCAATGAATATGTCATTAGTTTTCCGGAAAACCTACATGGGGAGCGTGAAATCAGAAAATTTGGTTAATTTTCCGACTTTTTACTGGTTCTTTAAGCGTTGTCGAATTGAGCTCGAACCTGAAGTTGAATAATGATGTTTCTAATGTAAAGACGTAAAAATCCAGGAAAATTTCGGAAAACTGTGAAAAATCTGGTATAGGAGAATTTCAAATTTCGGCGAAATGAGCATGATGCAGGCCATAATATAGGTTTTTCAGGTCGCTGATCGTGAATCTGCTATCAATTTCTCAAAAAATCAACTTAAAAGTGGAAAATCAGAAAATTTTGCTTATTTACATATTCATTTTGTTTTTTTGTCTTTACTGATAATAACGTGCTCCAAATTGCCATCCAGCGTCATGTACAATTTAAACGAAAGGAATTTATGAAAAAAGGCAGAAAAATGTGGAAAATCTAGTATGAAAAATTTTTTAAGTTAAAAATATAAAAAAATATAACAATATTATTTTAATAGTATTCATCAGCTGAATCATATGAATTTTCGAGTACAAGTTCACCGGGTTGAGTGATTGGTGCACTCTCGTCATCATTTTCTTTTCGATTTGAGTATTCTCTAACTCGAATATTGGTTCTGTATCATTATTATCTAGTGTGTCGATTGGACTTGAAAACAGACGCGTTTCAAATGTTCTTTGAGGGCGTCTACAGTTGGTGGTAACGTTGCAAGATTAACGGTTGCCTTTTTTTGGATTTAACTTGACTTGAAGTTTTCTGGTTGAAGAGGTCATATCTATATTTGTTGAGTTGTTGACTCGGACTCAATTCTGCATCAGCTCTTGTTGGTTTGTATTTATACAAAGCCGACGAGCAATTTATTCCTGCATCCATAATTTCATCTACATTTGAAATTGACTGTTTGAACAGAGAGGCAAATTCGCGCAATTGCTCACCAGCCAAGTTGTTCTCGTTGAGTAAATCGAAAAATAACTTTTTTCCTTTTTTGAAAAAGGCTGAAGTTGTATCGTAGCCTGTGAAGGCATGTGCGAATAATACATGCGATTTCACACTTGCAAACTTGCCGTCCAAACTTCGAGTCAAAAAAATTTTTTGCGACTCTGTTCCACTGCTGCTAAATTTTTTGACTATGCAAGAACTCACTTTAGTCGTCATTGACAGCTCCAGTTAAAGCAGTCAAAATTACCAATGGAGCCAACTCATAAAAAATAAATCTACGAATTCTCCTATCAGCTGAGATGTCTTGTACATTGCGCATGCTCGATGAAAAATCAAATCAGTACTTACATGTACTGTATCGTTGTCAATGGTGACAGTTTTGTTTGTCTGATCCAGTGTGACAACTGTGTCGGTTCTTTTTAAAGTTATCTCCTTGAAGTTCTGACTTTCGATTCGAAGTAAAGTTGCTAATACCTTAGCAATAAAACAATCGATTTTCTCATCGGCCATCAAACCAGTCGAAAATGAGACAAGTCCAGACGAAGCATTCGAAAAAGGATTGTGGTAGTGCAAAAATTGACTTAACTTTTTAATGGCAGCAGAGTCAATTGTTTTGCGTGAATCGTGTGAATCTTTATGTTGAAATGGTTTTTCAAATGATGTGTTGGTGTATTTTTCCATAGAGTCAATTATGTCTTTTGTGTGAAGAATTCCTTTTAGCCATGTGTGGACTACGCTTTCGGTTGCTCCACGACGGAATGGCCCGCCTTTAATACTCATGGACTTCATTATTGTCTGGTCGGAAAATATTCCACCCCAAAATTTATCGGTACGACGAATGGTCCAAAATCCTTCTGTTGTAAATTTCTTGTAATTTTGCATATCTTGCAAATATATCTGTGCCGATTTTGCATATGGCATATGACCAGCTGAATGGAAGAAAGGTATCATCAGATTAATCAGTACGAAGATAAAAGTTCTAAGCTGCTGATTTGTCCGCTGCGATGAAATCTGTTAAGGTGGAAACCATGCGGAAATAAAGAACCCATAATTTTTCAGTTTTGCTTTTTTGCTCTAGTTCGTTTTCGAATAACTCGACAATGTCGTTCAAAACGTCCGATGTTAACATAGTTTCTGGATCATTACTTTCGTCATCATTAAAATACATTTCTGATACCTCGTCGATATCATTGATATCAGAAAACTTATTATTTGTATTCACAAGATCATCAAAAATAATTTGAGCCAACGCTAATTGTATTAAAGTATGTCCTCTTACTGCTCGAGAATATGCATGACCATTCAAAATATGAGTGACGGTATTCTCAGCGTATACTTCACACATTAATTCTTTCAGGCCACTACCAGCCATAATTTTGCCGATACAACCAATAAATGACATTAACGTATGGAATCCTCCAAGCCGAATGACAACATTCACATCAAATGTTGCCATTTTACAATGTTTCGTTATTTTAAATACAAAAGTTGATCGTATGTTATAAAGCATGTATTCATATTACGTTCTTTTGTTAACTTTGAAGATTCGATGGCTGCGGTATATAATGTACTATAGTCACTTGGACTGATTATCAGAAAACTAATGGCAGATTCGTGATCAGCGACCCCTAAAACCTAATGGGGGGCGTTTTCAGTCCTTAATTTTCGCTTTTACTATATTTTGCAATCTTTTAAAAATTCAGGGTGGAAAAGGGGCTAATTTTGAGTTTTGGGGGTGTTGGGGGTTGTCACTTCGCTTGCTAGTCACGAATGACCTAGGGGACTCAGAGAAGCTAATGCAAAAAAAAATTTTTTTGATTCACCTTCCTATAAGAAACTATTGTATTTCTCCGTTTTATTGTCTGGACTAATTGTAAATATTTAAAAATGTTTTGACGATTAATTAAATTGATATTTTATTTCTATTTAAATTGAAATTTCTTTAAAATTAAATATATGAGTGACGTTTTAGAAATAGAGTATTTAGAATTCGAGAAAAACAAGAAGGCCAGTCAAAAACTGAATAAACTTTACTAGCTATGATAATCGGATTTATTTGATTAAAAATAATTATATATATATATATATATATATATATATATATATATATATATATATATATATATATATATATATATATATATATATATATATATATATATATATATATATATATATATATATATATATATATATATATATATATATATATATATATATATATATATATATATATATATATATATATATATATATATATATATATATATATATATATTAGGGTGTCCCAGAAAAATTAAAATTGTTTTTTTTAACGCATACCCTTTAATTTTTTTTCTTTTATGTCAAAACAACTGTAAAAAAAATTTCATGCAATTTAAATAACAGTAACCCGTGCCGACTTGGACCTAAACATCCTCAATACTTGATTGTGTACTTTAGCGCGCATACCTGTTTTGATGTGCTTATAATTTCTAAATATCTTGTCGGTTATACGAATTTTTCTTGAAAAATAAATATGTCCATCGAACTAGGTAGTTCTAAACAAAAAATATACATGAAAGGTAACCCAAAACTTCCTTCAAATGGGCAAGCTCTCGTATAGTATTGTTGTATAATATATTGTTTTTTAATATAATACATTTCATACGAAAACAAAGAACAATTTTTGTGCCAAAACTGAATAATTCTATAGACACGCTTGGAATGTTATTTTAGACTGAAAACTCAAGACAAAGTGCAAATGCTCTGCTGTGATACTATAACTGCTTCGCATACACATCGTATGTGTGCGCGTTGAAAAAAATCAATATAGAAAAACTTATTTTCGCTTGCAACCATCACATGTACGAGCTGGTGTTAAAAAGTCTTTTTGAAGTGAAAATAAAACAAGTGCCTATTATAAGCCCGGACATTCCACTTTTTCAAAAAATTAGAGATCATTGGCAAAAAGTTGATCATTATAAAATAGAATGCTATAGAGAAAAGGTGGAATGGTGCCTGTTTCCAAAATTGATAAATTGAAAGTAGATTAAATAATAATAGAAATAATAATTAAAAAGGAGATATCAATGCTTAGAGCATTTCAGCTGTATCGTTCAGAAACAGCTGAAAGAGCGGTCTAATTAATGCAGGACTTTCATTGTTTAATTACAATTGATGCAATATTCGTTATGTTGCGTACAAAAGCACAAGATGTTATATCCGGACTGTAAACAGCAAACATTGAAAAGAAAATATGCTTAGTAATAGTTGTTGTAATTAAAAATAATATTAAAATATGGAGGGACTGAAATCTCAAGCTCTGAGATATCAAGACTTCGGTCTGGATTAAGGATTTTGATATAGTTTTCGGCAAAATGAGGACTTTTATGAGGACATTGCTTTTAGTTTTGGGCAGCGATGTATATCAAACATAAAACTCTTTGTTAAAGTATAAATATTTTTTTATTTCTGTTTAGAAATTTATTGCAAAACTAACACGAAATATTAATAAGTGCCGGAAAATTATAACAGATCATAAATTAATATAACTTAGTGAAAAGATGAAACACCCAGCAAACTACTCAAAAACCTCTCCATTTAGCGTTTCAAGAAAATATTACAAAACCACATATTCATGGTTCTTTCAAAATTCAAAAAATATTCTAAAAATTAAAATAAAATAAAAAATTTAAACTTTTTTTTAAAGTTCTAAAAACATTCCAAAAATTATTACAAAATCAAAAATTTAAACTTTTTTCAAAAATTCAAAAATTTTTAAAATATTCCAAAAATTATAACAAAATCAAAAATTTCCATGTCCAATTTCATGTTCGATAACATTTCATGTCAAACAAATAATTAATTTCATATTGTTCCAAAAAATTAAGTAAAATGAAAATCATTCGTTTGACACACTTGACAACATTTTTTGACAAACTTATAACGCAATAATCTAGATTTTGGTTTCACATACCAATACCGACCATCAAAATTTCTCCAAATTCAATGTTCCTATTCGCAATCACTTAAAATGAACGTTTTTAAGCAAAAAATAGGCATATTTCCTTGTTTTGACATACTTGACGATTTTTTTTGACACACTTCCCGTACAGCTATCGAACACATCGTCATTTTGGCTGTTACAATTGAGTAATCCTATTTTTAGAAACAAAAATTTTTGAGATCCCTTCCAGCGGCTTTCTAGATTTCGTCGGTTGTGACGGCAGACAGACATACAGTTTTTTTTAGAATCAGTAAGTCCTAAAACGTCGATAAATGGGGTAAGAATTTCATTTTTGGATCGAGAATGTAATACTTAGGACTTTCAGACCGAAGTTATACCTTTTTCTAATTCATTGGCGTTTTATTTAATGAGAGTAAAAGAATTTCTCAAATAATTGCACAGTAATCGCAGTAAAAGCTCGTATGTTAAAGTTCAACTTCAAGTCGGCACGGGTTATCGTCATCCACTCGCAGTAAAACTTTTAATTTAAGTTTTTAAGGTTAATTGGAAAAAATTTAGCGGGTATGCGTATAAAATTTTGCAAAAAAATTTTTTTGCTCTATGTCTTGGGACACCCTAATATATATATATATTAGGGTGTCCATTATATATTAGGTATATATTAGGGTGTATATATATATATATATATATATATATATATATATATATATATATATATATATATATATATATATATATTTATATATATATATACATATATATATATATATATATATATATATATATATATATATATATATATATATATATATATATATATATATATATATATATATATATATAAATATATATATATATATATATATATATATATATATATATATATATATATATATATATATATATATATATATACATATATATATATATATATATATATATATATATATATATATATATATATATATATATATATATATATATATATATATATATATATATATATATATATATATATATATATATATATATATATATATATATATATATATATATAAATATATATATATATATATATATATATATATATATATATATATATATATATATATATATATATATATATATATATATATATATATATATATATATATATATATATATATATATATATATATATATATATATATATATATATATAGATATAGATATAGATATAGATATATTTATAAATAAATATATTAGGGTGGCCCTTAGATTACACTAGAATATTTTTTTTCATTGTACAGTTTGCGGCACCCTCCCATTCCGTGTGAATACCCATAAAAATATTATTTTCAAAATCTGATATCAATCGGTCAATTCTAAGACGTGCCTCCGGCCACTTAAAGTTGAGAAATTTTGTTCTGGACCCTAAAAAAACTTTTTTATTTTTGTTCGACACCCTCTCATTTCGTGTCAATACCCATAAAAAAATTTTGTGTAAAAATTGAAATCAATCGATCAACTCTAAGGGGTAAAGTTGAGAGGTTTTGTTGTGGCCATTATAAAGAAAAAATAAAATTTTTTGTACGACACCCCCCCCCCCCCCCATTTGGTGTCAATACCCATAAAAATATTATTCGCAAAATTTGAAATCTATCGGTCAACTGTAAGGGGTGCCCTCGGCCACTTAAAGTTGATGGTTTTGTTGTGGCCAATACAAAGAAAAATTTAAACTTTTTGTACGACACCCTCCCATTTGGTGTCAATACCCATAAAAATATTATTAGCAAAATTTGAAATATATATTAAATAAATAACCATATAAGTTAAAACGATTAATTACTTCATATTTTTGTTGTTGTAGAACGATATAAAAAAACAAAAAAAACAATCAACAATCAATCACCGAAATTGATTCATCACTCTGTCGTATTAGATACCTGAAGTTATTTATTGAAATTGATTTTATCCGTTTCTAGAGTGAATGGTTTTGTTGACACGTCAATAGTAGATTTTAGATCGTTTTCCATAGTGCATAATTTTTGATATTCTGTGACACTGGTTATGGTTTCACGGATTTTCATTTGTTGTTCTTTAGCATTCATATCTTTCATGTCTTTCTATGTCTTCTATCTTTCATGTTTTTAATATGAAACTTATAACATATTCGGTGGTTAATAAATTGGAATCCCGTTTTGACAATGCTCTACTGTTAAACTTTATGGTTTCAAAACTCTTGCCAGGGACTTAACATCGGTCATTAAATGTTCATGGTAGATGTACTGAATTTGAAGCTCATAAGTAAAACTTTCTTTATACTATTTTTAATTAAAAGAAATCGTGTCAACATTATTTCCAAGCTATTACACCTAGCAGGGCACATTTTTGCAAAATGTTGTTACTTAATGACGAAAATTTAAATTTTTTAAAAATATTTCGTAAACATTGTCAAACGTGGTGCTATTTTCAGATAAATTCTTGTATCGTCCTTAACTAATTATTTCTCTTCATGCTAAATGCTGAATAGTTATCGTGCGTAAAAGTCACCAATGTATTTAAAAACTAAAAAAGATAGAAAATTCATGCTAATAAAGATCGGTCAATTTTTTTCCGATTCAATCATTATGAATTCATTATCGAATCAATTATCAAATAGATCATTTTCAAATTGAGTTATGATTTTATTATCAAATTATGTATCAAACACATCATTAAATTAATTTTCTATATCCTTTTTGAAAGCAAAACTTAGTGTACTAAATTATTATATTCGAAAAAACCGATTGGCATAATAAATAATATTAAATGTGTTGGTGACGCTGATGTATAGGCTAACTTCACCACAGCTCTTGAAAGAAAATGTTCTGGATATATAGTGAGCTGAGCTTATATCCATCAAATACTTCAACCAATGGCAAACTATTGCAATATATTTCGTGAAGTTCGAATTATAAATTATAAAAACTGGTGCTCTGGAGAACCTCATACCCCTCATACCTTTTTGCGTATTATTACTCAAAAGCTAAATTTGTTGCTGAAGTTTCTTCAAAGTTCATGAAAGATAGCTGTATAGTATAACAATAGACAAAAATTCTATTGTAAAAACAGAAAAACAAAATAAATTTTTTACCAGAAGTGACAAACTGGAAGTTGATATGCAGAAGTATTGCAAACACTATTTAAACCAAATATGTCACGGCTCTATAAGATTGAAATCCAGGATTAGGAGTTATTGAAGATACAAATAAACCCATGTACGGGAGACATCTTCCCCTTCATTTTGTTCAATTTAGAAATTAATCCAGTTCTTCTATTTTCGAGTTAACCTGGATCATATACCAAAGTTTCACCAAGATTCTATGCGTTTTTGTTATGAATGTATTAACATGAAAATTGACGAATCTTCGACACATAATCTGGCTTTGTACTTGTACAAGTTGTTTCGCTCGGTTAAATTTATAGTATTTTATTCATGACCGATTATAAGCTATTATATTGATAGAAATATACAAAAACAATAAATTTTTTTTTGCAAAGTAAAAATGAAAAAAATAAATCAATTCAACGATTTTTTAAACGCGTTATTCATAATTTAATAATACAATATTATGATTATTTATTATCGTTTTATTACTGTAATTATTATTATTATTACTGGTACAACCGAAAGAAAACGACAACGTTTATCATTAAATTATAAATGTAACATAGTGATATGACGGTGATGATCATCATCATTGAGAGTATTAACACCTGACCGAATCGTTAACTTTTCTAAATAGAAGCACGTACCTTTTCTTACTGGTTTTCTTTTTTAATTTCTTAGCTTTTATTTTATTTATTTTTATTTTAAATTATGTATCTTTCATTTCATAAAAATAATATGAGTGTGCATTATATATATATAAATTTAATAGCTATCCGAACCAACAAATTAAAAGAACAGAACACATAAATATTAAATTTATTATTCTTATAGTTGATGCTCGCTCTATATAAGTTTCTGTGTTAACATTCCTGTGACTGACTTCTTGCAAACATTCTAAACTATATATACACACAAAAAATTAAAATAATTTGATAAATTATAATAATAAAAGTTTATAACAATTTGTAGAAATTTATAATTAATTGAAAAATATGTTTTTTAAAAAAAATAATAATGAACTCGAAAGGTGAGGAACTTAACACTTCTTCGATTATTATAATATATATTATGCTTTTTTGAAGTATTCTATTCTTTTGTATTTTATAACTATAAACTTTATTTATATCAACTATAAAATACATGTCGTTTAAGTCGCACACTTATTTAAGTTTACGATAGTAGATGTTATTTAGAGGCATTCTGTTTAAAGTTATATATTTTTTTTATTGTTTTAAGGATACCGATGGGCTAGTTTGATTAGCTCTTAATTTGGAACTAGGATTTATACATATACGTAGAGTTTGATAAGGAATTGTTTAAAAATTAATTACCATGTATTAAAATATTAAAATGTTTTACGTTTATTTTATTAGAGGTCCTCGCGTCAAGCTCTGAAGATGAATTGTACTTTACTCTACGTGTTTTTTATATATTTGGTGATGAACGTTGTATTATTGGACTTTAATTGAATTTGTTGTATTAGTGCACAAATGTTTGACGTGGCACTTTATCAAAATAAATCATAAATAGGAAATTAGTGTGCGCAATTCAAATATTTTATTAGGTAATGGAAAATGAAGCAACCAACATGAAATTGATTTTGGTTTGCAGCTAGGTTAGGTCATCAATTCAGAAAACAATTCTTTAGAATCTTTTATTACTAAAATTTATAAGTTGTTATATTTAAAAAAATTAATCATATCAATTAGCTACACTAATAATGGAAAAAAAGAAAACCGTTACACATAATAACGTTGGTATTAAATTTCGCTTTAAATTTAAGGCCGTGAAAAGTTTAAAATCACTCATAAATTTTAACAAATATTTTACAAAACAACATGGAACTAAAACATCAAGCTCGATATGGCTTTTAGAAAATATTTTAAACTTGTATAGAATAAAAACAACAAACAAAATAATATTTAGCGTTAAAACATTTAATTATTTTGAAGTAAAATTCTAAAATTGAGCATTTTGACCGAAATGAGATTCAACTTTTTGTAAGGGATGACGGATGTCGTGTGCCATTTATATTAATCAGTCTACATGTGATAAACATGTATTATTATATCACTTCAATTAACATAATCATATTTGTCTCACACTAGTTTAAAAATATATTAAAATCGCGAAATTGGAGATTTTAAAAAAATTGTAAAGACATTCTGTCTGTAAATTTTATAGTTAGTTATAGTTAGTTGGTTATAGTTAAAATAAAAAAGAATAAAACCATCAAGTGACTTTTGTAAAAGCTTTAAAGTGAAATTTTAATTAAAATAAAAACTTAAAAATAAATTGTGTTTTTAATTTTGATTTAGTATATTTATTTTTTTAAATATTTAGTATATTTATATTTTTTTCAACTGTTTTAGGTTTAAGAATTTAATAAACGAGCGCTATAAACTATTTTCTTTGGGTTGTAGCTTTTTGTTGCCTCGAAACGATGGTTTGTGTGTAAAAGTTGAAGTTGCAACTGTTTCAGATAATTAACATTGAAAAAATTGAAATTTTGTCTCAATAGCGAATATCCTATACACTAATTTCACTGAATTTAACTAAAAACATGTAGAAAACTGATATTTAATATGAACTTATTTTCTATTTTTAACCGGTATTTAGATTATTTAACACCGAAATCAAAGAAAAATTTTTAAGTGTCGTTAATACTATATGTATATACTACACTATAAAAATTAATGTGATTTTACAAATTAAAAATGCGATATTTACAATGCACTTGTTGTGTATTTTAATTATAAAAATGTAAATACACATTTATTTTTGCACATTTTCATTTTTATTGTAGAAACACAAATTATTATGAAAAATCTCAACGCAATTTTGTATTTGTACAACTTTTAATGAATTTATACCATACATGTGCGATTTTACATACTAACATGTAATTTTTACTATAAATTTGTTGCGTATTGACAACATGATAATGTAAATATACATGTGTTGTTGTATATTTTCTTTTATTTTGTAAAATTTACAACGTGTACATTAAAATATACCTGACTGCTGTATTATTACACGCATTTTTGTAATTTTACAAAATTAACTGTAAATTTACAAAATCTATAGTAATTGCACATAAGTTCATGTACTACAGCGTTGGCTATATACACACTACGCAGGTGCATATTGTTAAACAAGTTGATGCCGTTTGCAGGCCTTATATATACATATAATAAATAATTTATTAATGAAATGTGCTCTGATAAATAGTGATGTTATAGTTGTTACAAGTGAAATAAAATTTGATGGTGTTATACTATATCTTTATTAACGTAAGTGGAATATAAATTTTTAAAAATATGTACACTTGCAATATTTGCAATTGCAATTTGACTTCTATGAGCAGTTTTAATGCACATACCTATTTTCATAGAAATGCTAAAAAAAGTGCTGTTTATTTGTGCGTATAAAAACTGCAATGTATCCTTAAATAATTATAAAAGCTTTAAAAGTCACATTTACAGAGATCATAATGTTAATCGTGAAAATCAAAACTTAAAAGTGTCTTTATGCAATACATTTTCAAATAAATGTGAGGTTAGTTCTTGCGCTTTTAAAACTAATAATTATACAGTAATGGTATGAGACACCATGCATTTAAGCAATAAAGAAAGTGTGTTTTGTCCTCTAAAAAATATTTGTAAAAAGAAAGGGTGCTTTTCAAATAGTCGAACTTTTTCAAGTCATTTAATTCGGTTACACAAAATTAGGCATTTCGTAGCTGATTACATAGATAGCTATTGTAATACCATGTAATTTCCTTTCACATTACTTTTTATCAATCGTTCAAGTATTGCTGGAATGAGAGACCCGTCGATTTTTTCTTATAGAATGGACAAGACACCTTCGAATTTTTTGTTCAAAATATGGACGATGGACCGAACTGACCGTACTGCTGTGCTGCTAAAAAATGAAGAAAATATTTATAAGAATATTATTTTAAAAGGTAAGAAATTCTTTTAATAAAGCATGAAAAAACACATCTCAATAAACGAAAACGCATTGGAACGAATTCAGGAATTCGTTTCATTGGCTTTTATTGGGATTGCACTCATCACAAAAAATGATTTTATTAAGGCCTCGGTATCATTCGAGCTTTTGTCTATATGGTTTTGCGTATAACACCCATGTTATTTTTAGGCAAGTTTCGGTAACCAAATCTCAGCTATTTCTTATTTTTTTTAAATGAAATTTTGCATAGATATTCAGTAATGTAAAATGAAGAAACGCTATATCTCAGATTTTCTGATTTGAAGCTAATAAAGAAATATATTTTCCTTAAAATCCTTTTTTTTTTTAAATTCGAGCTATAGCGTTTCTTCAATTTACATCACTGTATGTGTATGCAAAATTTCATTTAAAAAAATAAGAAATAGCTGAGATTTGGTTACTGAAACTTGATATTAATCGTTTGCACGCTTAGGGTCATACTGTACTGTATTGTTTTTAAAGATATATGCCATCTCGGACCTTTTTTATAGGTTTTTGTACACTTTTTTTAAATTTTTTTAAAAGCTACAATGACAAAATAGTTATTTATGTATTAAGGGCGTAAATAAAGCGTTTTTTGACCGATGGCGCGAAGTTGTTTCCCGAGACCTCAGGTCGAGGGAAGCACGCGGATTACGCCCGTGATACATACAACTTTTTTTGCACGATCGGTCGTAAAATGCTAGACATCAAAAGAATTAAATTAAATTTTCTGACAAAATGTCATGAAAATATTATTAAAATCATCGCTTCAAAATTTAAATAACGGGCAAAAAATATTCTTTACGCCCCCGGGCATAAAAAGCCTTCTGTACGCCCTATTTATCGGGCAAAAAAGTAGCATTTTACGACCAATCGTGCAAAAAAATTTATTCAAAAGGGTATTCGAGTTATGCACCTTCATAGTTTTTTTCGTATCCGTCTTCAGAAAAAAAAATAAAAACTGAAAATGTGCTTTTTAGGAACTAAAGAATTAGTATTGGCAAATTTTAGAAATAAATAAGGTACTGGTGGGGTATATAACCCGAGATATTACCTATCTTAGTCATTTGGATCCTTTTTTGTTAATTTAAATTATTATTTTGTAGCATCAGAAAAATTAAAAATAAATGGAGAAAAATTGAGGCTTATGAAAGATGGTACAGAAATAGACGAGGATGAAGTTTTAAAGTTGATGCATAATGAAATTTTAATATTAATGGAAGCTGGTCAGAAGTGGAACGATCCTTCAGATTTGTTTAGTCCAAGTGCGAGTACCACAACTAATATATCAAACGATGTCGATAATAAACAAGAAAATATAATCTTATTAGCGAATAAAGAAAAGTAAGTACTGCCTACCTGCTCATCAGCAAAGATCTTTCGTATCAAGTAAAGAACTGACATTAATCAACCAACTCTTTTTTATAGTTCATTAATAAACCATCATCAGAGCTTGCCAAACATTGATGAGGCGATTAATACAACTCCAAACATAATAATAACATTTGACGAAAATTCGGATTTATTTTGGCAAAATTTTGAAATTAATTTTGACAAAATGCCGTACCTAAAATTAATATGCGAAGGCAATAACCCAAAAGCTTCTGAAATAAGCGAAGTTATTAGATTTGTAATTTACGAAATGCGAAATGCAGTTCAACTGTAACGATCGCAATAATCGCGAAACAATAATAAAACCAAATTCATCTTCGTTTTCAATTCAATAAAAATGCATTTCATTAGTTTCCGTTCATTTTTACTTTAATAATAATTTTAAAATTTTCTAAAACTTAACTGCTAGTTAAATTTTGAATATACTATAAAAAGCCAACGAACGTACTAAATTTTTATTTCCAATACTAATGAACAGACGTCGTTGTTAATCATTTGCTGAATTTCAAGTATTACCCGATTTTGTTTTTGACATCATAAGATGTCAAAGGCAAAATCACATTTTTTGCAATTGTTAATTTTGAAAATCATTTCATTCCATTTTTGTTCTTGAAAAGAAAATGTGTTCTCAAGTTTTAAATTCCATATTTGTTTTAAAAAAAGAAATGTTCAATTGTTGTTTTTTTTTAATAAAACATTAAGTCAAACATTTCACAACAGAACACAGTGGATTTATACAAAATTCAATTAAAGTTGTAATTATAATAAAAAAATATATCTAAACAAATGATGATAAGAAATAAAAAAGTTATTCCATACAATAAATCGACTTGTAATATTTGTTATAAAAATAATAACATTCCGAAAATAGTAAAAATATGTTAAAACTGCAAATTAGTGAGTTATTGTGGTAAGGAACATCAAAGTTAAGAATGGAAACAACATAAACAGTTTTGTACAGCGATTTCATATTTTTTTAAAAAAAAAATTAAATTTAAATTATATATTCGATTTAAATGGAGGTATAATTAATTTAAGTAGAAATGATTATGATTCTGCAAGACATTCTGTAAAAAAGCTTTTGGAAGAATATTTAGGACGAAATTTGCATGCTTTTTGAATCATCGATAATAAATTTTCCAAGAGTTTGTAAAATATGCTACGAATTATTTTGAAGAAAACAAAAACCAGATCATCAATCAACGATTATATTTAAGGTATTTATTATAAATATGTATATTAATTTTAATTTAAATATTACTTTTGGAATGTCAAGATAAAATTAAGAAACATATAAGAGATTTCCGAATCCAAGATTCGCTGGTGACAAATTTTTAGTTAACAAAGGTCCAATAACATACTGGCTCC
Organism: Diogma glabrata; assembly: GCA_963693315.1. Taxonomy (NCBI): domain Eukaryota; kingdom Metazoa; phylum Arthropoda; class Insecta; order Diptera; family Cylindrotomidae; genus Diogma; species Diogma glabrata. The sequence goes on along the minus strand of OY856188.1, from coordinate 276,773,883 downwards.
GTATCAGGGCAGTATTACACAACATCCAAGTCGGATACCTACAAAAGCTTTAGGAATTCAATGTCAAAAATTGATTAAAAAATTTCCATCCCTAAAAGATGTCGACGACAATGGACATAGGAATGGATAATAGGGAATGGGGAGCATTCGGTATTTTATAGATTAGTTGACAGAAATGCCTATCTTAATAGGCCACACATTAAAAGAAAATTATTATCGGATAATGAAACCCCAAATACAAAAAAAGCAAAAAATGCCAGGGCTGGATGTCCAAATTGGCAACCTAAGTCTTTAAGAAGTCAAGAAGACCAAAATATTTTAGAAAACAAAACCAAAGATTTCAATACTCTGGATGAGACAGCCAAGTTTAATGTCTTTGTTGCGCAAAGAAAACTTTTAAATGATTTCGACAATCCTGCGACTCTGCAGGATCTTATTATGAAATGGCCATTTATGAAAATAGGAAAAAATATTATATGGCATTTTAATGAAGTTACTAAATTGTTTTTAACATTTGATGAAATTAAAAATTTATTAAAAGAAAAATCAACAAAAATTTTAAATTTTCATAAATGTCCATCAGAAAAACAAGAAATAAAAACGGCGCTTCAGTTTGTGGCCAAACATTTTAAAGAAGACCTGGGCCATTTTATTTTTAAAAAAAAGGTAAGATTTTTTTGCAATACCTGCAGCTTAAAACTTGCCAGCTAGATATATCTGGAGGCTCAATAAACATAATATTAAACAAATCTCAAAACCTTTATTACCATTTTTATGATTTTTTTAAGATTTACGGGGCTCCCAAAAGAGCACTTTTGTTTTTTTACTTATTTTAAAAATTATTAGTGTTCCTAAATTGAAATCAAGCGGACAATCAGTAGCTAAAATTTAATGCTTATTATTTAAACAAAATTTTGTGATTTTTAATTTAGGTTCTTATTATTTATTTTTATTGTTTTGTCAATTAAAAATTAATTATTTTAATTAGCTTACCCATATTTTAAAAATTTTTAAAATATAAACATTAATAGTGTTATATAAATAATAAGAACCTAAATTAAACTTCAATTAAACACCAAGATCATTTTTTAAAAAATTTTGTGAATAATATTTTAAATTAGAATTAGGTTGTTGGTACCAAGGAATAGCATTTTTAAAGAGCTTTTTAATGATGTATGATAAAATGGGGTAGAATTTTTCAATATTTGTATTAATTCTCTAGATATCTATGTAGCTGAAATGAATAAAAGAATAAATGGTGTTTTCAATTTTTATTCTAAATATTTATACTAATTTTAAATATTTCAGGACGAACAATTAGGATTGGACTTAAAGAATATGGCACCTGTAATAATTGAGTGTGGTAAGAAAAATAACTCTTTATTATTTATTTTTAAAATATATTATAATAATTTTCTTATAATTTTATTTTTAATTAAAAAAAGCATTTTTTGAGTCGGCGTCGCCTGGTATTTATTACTTAAGTATTTCATCTGATCTTAGTATTAAATACAAGTCGACGAAAAAAAATTCTTAAAGTTTAAAACTTAACTCTTAATTTTAACATTTTTTTATGTATTATTATAAGTATTCTGTACAAAATTATTGACAATAATCTGACTTCAAATCAAAAATATGCGTAACTTTTGCCATACTAAGTATACACTTGTGTATTTGATATGGCAGCTAATTTTGAACAGAAGTCGACCTGCAAAACAAAATAATTTGTAATTTCAAAAACATTTATTTTAGATTTACCTGACAATGCAAAGGACAAAGTTACTGTTGAAGAATATATAATGGAGGAACATTTTGATTTTGAAGAGGCCCTGATGGTAGCTTTTGCTTTGTATTTTGTGCTGAACATACAATATATTAAAGAAATTGCATGCACATTGGAATTTATACAAAGGTTCATATTTAAAATACACCCATCTGATCAAGGGTCCAAAAACGCCGCTAAAAACAAAATTCGTGTATTAAACTATATAAATAAAATAACTTGTGAAATAAGTAAGGTGTAAAATTTTGCTATACTTACCAAAAACACTGTTTTTTTTAATTATTAAATGAGTACAAAATAGTTTTAAGTTTAAGAGAATTATTTTTTTATTTCCAAAAATTCTGTTTACTTTTGTTTTAAAAAATTTAGTTGCTTAAAAATTAAATGAACTATTTTTTTATAAAAGCGTTAAAGGCCTATATTTTTTTTATAAATGACGCATTAACTGTCAATTAGGCAATGCGCATGCCTAATTGACAATTGATGTGTCAGTTATACAACATTAATTGATACATTAACTCTCAATTAGGAAATGAGCATCCCTAATTGACAGTTGATGTGTCAGTTATAGAACATTAATTGACACATTAAATGTCAATTAGGCAAGCGCAGTGCCTAATTGACACTAATTGATGTGTCAATTGTACAAAAAAAATTATGGCTCTTTCACACAATTGTAGTTTTTTAAATAGTTTAAAGTAATAAATATAAGTATATATTTAAAGTATTTTTTTCAATATTCTTTAATAATTTATGTATTTTCTTTATTTTCAATATTTTATATTTCTTTTGTTATAATAAACTTTTTGAACTGAATTCGTTTTTTTTAATAAATATACCTTTTTTTTGCACTAATAACTGTTTTTTAGGAAATATTTTTTATTTGGAAGTTATTATTTTACTAATCTTTACAAAATAACTTTTAAAAATTTTCATGTGATTTAAAGATAAGCAAAATATTAAGAACACCAAATACAAAATATTTTTTATGCCTGCAGTATAAACCAGGTAAAAATGTTGTAAAAAATACAATAAAGCATGAAATTTTACACTATTGCAAATGTTGTAAAAAATACAATGCAACGTGTAATTTTACATTATTGTTATGTAAATATACAAATTTGATTTTAAAAACAATACAAAAACTCTTGTAAAACATACATTTTTTTCTTGAAAAAGTACAAATTCTTCTTTAAAAACAATACAAAACATTGTGTAAAACCAACAAATGAATTTGTAAAATTTACATTTTTATTTTGTAGATATATACAGTTTTTTTTTTTTAAATATGACTAAAAATTACAAAATAAATTTGTAAAATTTACATATATTTTTGTAATAAATATTACAATTTGTCATTGAATTTTTCAATATTTACTGGGACTAATACATTTATGTTACGTAATAAATACAAGTCGTATTGGCAACAAAATGCCAACAACGTTCTTGTAAAAATTTTTTATAGTGTATACTATATGTTAATACTATACTACATATTTGGTGGAAACTGGCAATTAAAAGTCATATCTGTTGTAACAATCAAATTAGATCATCATGTCCTTCAAATAATTTTAACAGACAAATCATTTTAAATTTTACCTACAAAATTATTTTTTTAAGTAGAAAACTTTTCAAACTTTTTAAAATGACTTGAGTTTAAATGGAACAAAAGATTTCCATATATGTTGTTTTTCTTAGAGGCAAAATTTCCACTATTGATTTTAAAATTTATAAAAAAAAAATTTTATAATTTATATTTATAATATTATTATAATACAAGTGTTACAATTTTTAATATATATTATTTATAATATTGTTATAATATTATTTTTAATATTATTATAATATTATTTATAATATTATTATTTAATAATTTCTCTTAGATGTTTCACATTATATTCATCATCAAAGAGATTGAATTTGTGGTGTTTTCACTGAACTTAACCACAGAACTTAACCATATAAATCAACCGGAAAGATGCTCTATAAAAAACTCAAAAGAGTTCGTAACCCAAATAAAAGATATCGAATTGAGAGAAGAGGAAGTAATGGTTTCGTTTGATGTAGCTGCTTTGTACCCAAAAAAGAAAGAAGAAAAATATTATAAATATAAATTATAACATATGAAGAGGCTGAAATCTCACAGCTCAGGGATACTCCAAAAATTATTGCAAAATCAAAGAATAAAACTTTTTTCAAAATTCTAAAAATATTGCAAAAATTATAACAAAATCAAAAATACAAACTTTTTTTAAAATTCCAAAAATATTGTAACGACTCTTCGTTGGTTCTTTTAGATTATTGAGCAAATATGACAGTAAAAAGACGGATCTTTGGTTAACAAAATCTCAAACTTTATTTGTCAACAAATTACAGCAGCTTCCGATTTTAATTACAATAAAATCTAGGGTCTCCAATTTGTGTACGATAGATTTCACCGCTTTCCACAATTTGAATCAATGAGAGTCGGAATCGTAAAATCTGTATTTACTATTCCACTAGGTTCAAATTCTTTCACTATTAGTACCCAGGCTCAAGTACCACCGATTATTCCTTATACTTTCGAATATTTGTAAAACACTTTTAATTGCAAAATTAAAACTGACTATCTCATATATTGTTCGCTTATTTATATTCAAAAACAAATAGGCAGAATATTCTGGTACTCACTGTAGTTGTTTCTAGAAACAATAGGCCACTCCTCCTTTTAATTCATTAATGTAAACAAATTTAATTTAC